>BMAV01012913.1:0-108317 GCA_019973955.1 Trichonephila inaurata madagascariensis
AAAATCAAAATTCAATTGAATTGTGTCAAATGATCCAAATGAAGCACGGGGAAAGTAAAAAACAACCCTTGACAGTTTTTTTTTAGATATTTAAAAAAAATTTTGAATCAAAAGGTTCCATAACCTATTTCAGCTACCAAAACCTATTGTTTCCTTCTTGAATAAAAATTAAGCCCCCAAATAGATTTATATTTCGCACAAAATATTACTTTTAGTACAGACATATGAATAAATATTTTTTGAGACAGTACAAAAATCCTTTTTTTTTTATTCACCTAACCAATCCCTGTAATAACATTACAAAATCTCTTTTATTCTAAAATTTTATGTAGCTACGGTAGCCTAGTGGTTATGGTTACGAAATGATGGCCGCATTTTCGCGGCTTCGAGTTCTGCTGCCACTAACGACCTATCGTGTAGGAGTCATTGCACGTTAAGTCTGTAGAGGTTCAATGTCCTCCCGTTGATGTGGTAGTGAGGGGAGGGAGATGCCAGCTCAAGTGTCGTCTTGAATGAGATCTGTCGCCAATAGCCTTCATGTTGCTTTAAGCCGCATTCACACCAAGGTAGCCAGCTTCGAGCGTTGAGTTAAACAGGGCTTCATCTGGGGCGAAATGAAGTCTGATTGGTAAAACCTCAACCTTGACCTTTTGGTGTGAATGCGTATATCGACGTTAAAAAGCTCCCCAGAAATTTTATTGATTTATATTATAAATTGCATTTTTTTATGAATTAAAAAGACGAAACTCATAAAAATATTTTTATTTCACTGCTTACTATACATATAATATATTTGTTTGAAAATATAATAAAGATAATTTTTAACTAGAAAATAAATTGGATCAATATGCTCCATCAGTGTAATTATTTTTTTTTTTTTTCCGCTTAAAAAAAGTTAAATGATTTTCAATTTTTTTACTGGATATTTGTTCCCAAATTTTTTTTAAACATAAAAAATTTTGTAAAAAAATGTAAAAAAAATTAAAAACAAATAAATGTAAGAAAATTTAAAAGGTTCAAAAGGAATATAAGCCGTTTTTGTTTTTTTTGCTTTAAAAAAGGCTCAACTTGGTAACTTTTAAATCTACATTTAAATTTGAAATCCATTCAACCTTTACAGGTAGTTCTTTTGTGGGTGTGAAAAAAGGTTTATGTGTAAGAAAACAACAGTATTTTGTAAGATATTTAAAAAGGGGTTTTTAAGAAACCTATTTAAAACTTTTCTTTAAAATCGATCTTTATTTAAACAAAGAAAAAAAAATTTTTAAAAAATTAAAAGACATAAACACATGATTTTTCGAAATCTTTATTTATCACCTAAATCATTTTCAATCAGTTCTTCGAAAGGGCATTTCAATGGATAAAAAATTGGAACAAATTGTTCAAATTTTTTTTTTTTAATTTCTTGTTCATTGCAATAAATTTTTTTTCCTCATATGTGGGTTTTTTTCTTGGGTTATTCGGTTGATTCCTCATTAAAGAAGATTAAATTCAGTCGACTAAAGAGTTTGTCTTGTTTGTATGCTTTTTTGCATTTCATAGCTTTAATGTTTATGAAAAAACTTAAAAAATATTCAGTACTCATCATTATAGGGATAATTTAGCTGAACCCCGGAAAACTAGGAAACACGCCACCCCTGCCCCCGTCTATGTGTACTGTAATCTCTTATAGTATAATATCGCAAATTTTTGAGTTGGCGACACCCCGGAAAAGCTGTCGCCAATCCTCATGATTCTATAACTGATAAGTACCCAATATTCAATTTCCGCCCGGGCCCGTTCCACTGAGTTTTGTTGAACATCATTCGTTCCTCGTAGATTATGTATTTATTTGTTTTTTGAACGCCAGTTTACTGTTTCAATTTGAAAAAAAAACTGAAGTGGAAACTTTTTTACGTAACTAAATAGAATCTTCCTCATACCCTTTTTTAAAGCTTCCCCAAATATCCTTCACTGAAAACCCTTTTTTTCAACGAAGGTTCTCAACAGTGATTCATTTTTTTTTTTTCTTTTCTTGAACATTGTTTTGAATGACATCATTGTGTATAAATTTGTACCCTTTGACTTTTTCCCAAAAAAAAAGGGGGCTAATCTTGGTTTTTGAGATACACTACCCGACATCACGAAAAACTTTTTCAATACAAACCCCTTTAAAAAAATAGGCCTTTTTGAAGGTACTGTCTCTTTGGCCTTTTCGAATTAATATACTTGAACTTTTCGGATCAGTACTTTTTTTTTTGAATTTCAGTTGGGCCTAAAGACAAATTTACTGGGCCTGGGTGTCCAGAGGTCCATTTGGGGGCGCCAGAGGCTCTTTTTGCCATAGTACATGGAACACTGAGGGACTTTGGGTGCTGCTGGTGTCAAATAACAGGATACACTGATGGGTGTCTGTTCAAAACCGGGGATCCCGTGGCCAAGAGGGTTAGAAGAGGATGTGAGGAAAAGGGTCAAAAAAAGGATTAGAACCGGTTTATTTCATTTGGTGGGAACAAGATCCCAGGGCATTTGCAAGACTGGTAATTGGGGACTGAGGCCTTCCAGGATTGTGGTACCGCTTGAAAGTGACCCGTACGAAGAGCATTTTTTACTTTCAAGTTTCTCTTTTTCCATTTAGCACGTCTATTTTGGAACCAGACCTGCGAATGAAAATTAAAAACTGTTAGAAAATTGGAACATTTACAAATCTTTTGTTTTTTTAAGTTGTGGGATCCATAATAATAAAATTTTACGTGTGCTGTGTGAGCAAGAGTAGGCCCGATACAAAGGATCAATCCCCCCTACATACCTAAGACTATAGTACTGATGGTGGACATGTGGGAAATTTTTTTGGGAAATTTTTTAATTAAATTTTTAAAAATTTAATATTGGCTATTTTTGGTATACTTTGGCAGCTCCCGGGAAAGAAATGTAGTATACGATTCTTGTACCAACTAAAGTCTCTATTGTTGGTCCCAAAAAATAATTTTTTTGTTCTATTTTGGTATAAATTACTTATGGAGGATTTTTTTTGAAAAATAAGGGCAATTTTTATTTTTTTAAATTTTCCTGAAAAAAAATGAACATCGAATATTTGGTTTTCTTTTACTTTAAAAAAAGCGTAGAAATATTCATAATACAAATTTCAATTGCACAATTAATGAGCAAGGGATTTCTTTTTTCGCCTTTTTTTGCATTTCGGGAAGAATAAGAGTGAGTGGGAGTTATATTAACGTAGCATTATAAAACAACACTAGGGCTATTGTTGATAGACCTCGTAATTTTGAAACTAGGTCACGTGATGAGGAGATACCTGAGCTGGCATCCCTCTCTCCTAACAACCACACCATGCCTAGGGAGAACATTGAGCTTCAATGGATTTAACGTGCACAGTTCCCTTCCACATGGGGGAGGGGGCATTCAGCAGAACCAGGACTTGAACCTGTGACACTGCAGTTACTAATTCGTGACCATAACCTGGGGAGAGATAGGAAAGGCATTTCACAGCTAGTAAATAAATAAAATGTTATTCTGAAGCCACAAGAAGGATGGTTCTTGCAATTTTGGGCCACGATCAGATGAAAAAAAAAAGATATCTGAATTGGTATCTATTTGCACCCCCATTCGGAGAGGATTTTGTGGAACAATTTGATTTAATGCATACTAGCCCTTCTTATTCTTCACGATAAGTGAAGCCGTAGTGGTCGTATGGTCATGGTTGTGAACTCGTGGCCGGTACTGCATCCATGCCACTGGAGACTCACCATGTAGAGGGGATGATACACGTTAAATCTGTTCTAATTTCTCACGTTAATGTGGTGTGGGAGTTAAGATAATGGGGATTCAACTCAGGTAGCGCCCTTATCACCTGACAATGGTTCAGAATTACGAGGTTTATCGCCAATACGGTCCCTTATTTAAAATTGTATTTTTAAAATTCATGCAAATACCTGTAAATTATGTAAATTTACCTTTGTGTACTTCTGTAAAAAATGTAAGCGGTAAGAATTTTTTTTTCAATAATGCTGAATGCATGGGGGGCCCTTTTCGGGGACCACTTTTTTAACTCTAAACCTTGTTCAAGTGAGCTCGGTTCCCTAGGGTATTCTGCCAATAGCTCTTAAGTGGCTTTAGGATACGTAAATGAGCAATTATTCAATCGGGTCTTACTTAGAACAGGTAATTTGAACATTGCCCCGTTCGTACATTTCGTGGCATAAATCATTCAAATGTCAGGGTTAGGTACTTAATGTCGAAATGAATAAAGTAGCAATTAGTTTTGCATTAATTGCACACAATTCTGTTTTTTTTTACATGGAGTTTATACAAAATATTTTCTTTCTCCATTCTCAAATACTCTAGGATAATGATGGGCAAACCAGAGCCCACCTAAAAATCCTATCTAGTTCGCAGTATATTTTAAAACACTATGTACTAATTTCGAAATCTACGTTTTTAAAAAAAAATATTGAAAGTATCTTTGTAAATGCAAAAATTTAGGTAGAAATTTGATTTTTTTCTTTGTGCATAAGAAAAAAAGTATAGTTGTCAAAATGTACTATAAATAATTAATTTTCGGATAACAAAGAAAGGATTACACATGCGGTCAATAACGGTGATGGTACCATATTGTGTAGAGTGTGATGTACCCAGTCGCTTTTTTCTAATTGCTCAGAAGGTACGCCGACAAACGTGGGAAAGATCCGTTCGTTCCCCAAATTGCTGGGAAAAAGCTTCGTAAATGGGTGGTCAGAAATTCTGACCATTTTCCCACGGGTAGTCCGAGCGATGAAAAAAGACGCCGGTACAATGTGCTTTCGGTTTCTCACTGATCTGTGACGACAGCGCGTCTAGAGGAAAGGACTCTCACTATGCACCCAGACAGATCCCGCGCTCTAAGGGGAGTTGTAGCAATTATATTTTAATGCTCTTCGTAAGCATTAAAATATAATAGCTACCAGTTTCTTATGGATAGAAATGTATACATTCTGATAGTATATGGTAGCTTTATTAAAGTTATTTTGAATTTTTTTTTAAGCATAAAATGTCGGACCTCTCAGATTTTCAAAGAGACCAAATTATAAGATCCCGTCTGGCTAGAGCAAGTGTGACTGGAACATCCCAGTTTTTAGGCATTTCTACAGGCACAATGTCTAAAGTTATGCGAGTATACACACAGCGTTACAAGACAAGCTCGGCAAAGCAAAATAGTGGACGGAAAGAGAAACTCATTGAAATAGACCTATGGTATTAAAGCAGATTGTAATGTTTAAAAAGAGAACAACTGCATCAAAATGATAGCAGAGCTCAATCAGCATCTTGATTCTCCAGTGTCAATTATTACAGTTAGAAGGCATCTTCATGAACAGAACATTTATGGCAGAGCAGCAATTCCGAAGCCACTTGTCACAGATTTTAATGTCAAACGTCGTCTACAGTGGAGTCATAATTACAAAACCTGGTCGATTGATAAGTAGAAGAAAGTAACATGGTCTGACAAAACGTCTTTCACACATTTCCTTACATCAGGACGGATGCACGTTTGGAGGGCACCTGCACAAGTGTATGATCATGATTGTCTCCTTCCAATTGCCAATCTCGGAGATGAATCTGCAATGACAGCCATTTCGAGACTTTCTGCTGGACCAATCGTAGCCCTGAAAGGAAGGATCACTACGGAGAAGTTTAGAGACCAGATTCATCCTATAATACAAACTTTGTTTCCTGCAGAAGAGGGAATTTTTTCGGATGATATAGCGCCTGTCCATGAAGCGGAACTTATCCAATTGTGGTTTGATGCACACGAGGATGGAGTTAAACATCTAACTTGACTCGCACAGTCACCCGAGCTCAATATAATTGAACTGTTATGGTCTATTTTAGAGCTTTCAATACGGAATCGATATCCTGCCCAGGTATCACTCGCAGAACTTTCACTATATCTCCTTGAAGAATGGTACAATAATGCTCTAAACAAGCAGTTCATAAACTGTGGTCCACGGACCCCTGGGGTTTCACAGCGCCTCTTTAGGAGTCCGCGGAGTTTTTCATTTAACGTTCAAATTCCCCCCTTTACAGACTCTGAAAGTCCTCACGGAAAAATTGAAAAAAGGGCCATACTAGACTAGATTCCTAAATTGTCTCCAATGAAAAAACTCTACTAGAACATATATTTTGATCAAGAATATTAAGTCGTGTGGAATGTTCAAAATCTTGGGGGCTCACGATGTCACCCTGATACATAAAAAGGGGGGTGGCAATCGAAAGTTAAAGAACTGCTGCTCTAAGCACTATTTAGTACTTGTATGAATCGATTTCCAGGCGAATCAAAGTGGTATTGCATGCCAAAGGCGGTCCTGCAACATACAAATAAAAAGATAGAATCTTTATAAATCTAAAGTGTTTCCCTTATTTTGATAATCACTTGTATATGCCATGTGATCAAGGATTCATATACAGAACACCTGCAAGATATGTAAATAAAACTTGAATTGAGCTGTATTCGTCTTAATTTTCTAACTACAGAGTTCTGAAGCCTTGGTAGGAATTATGAATAACACTGTGTATTGATTGTATTTATTAATGTATATCGAGCAATTTTTTATAAAGAACATACAAATAAAAATAATGTGTTATGTTGTAAGTCCCTTAAGAAGTATTTCTTTTAACATTATTATCTTTAAACTAGGCAAAAGTGAAATGGAGTTTCCAGCATTATTTTTAGGGTTGCAGTAAACTTGGTATTTCTTTATCATCTCGCTTAAGCTCCTCCTATACATCCTGTACTTTAAAAACAACAAAAAATTCTTGATCGCTGGAGAAAAAAAAACGTTGAAGGTACTCGGTTATATATACTATATATAGCAACGATTTTCACTCATCTTCTCGTAAACCTAACACCAGACTTTTGGGGATACTTACGGGGGAAATAAGCCATTCCGAAAGAAAACACGAATTTCAGTTTTAGGTCCTCCCAGAATCCAATATAAGGAGGAAACAGGGCGTTTTTCCTTTTACGCAGCGAAATATATTCATTGCGCTCGTGTAAGAGGGGAAAACGTGTAGAAAGTTCTTTTCAGAACTACAGCAAACAGAGGTCTTCATTTCCATTGACTCACAAATGCAGTTACGCACGGCATTTGTGAGCAACAATCCAAAATGAATGAGCTCGTCTTCCAATGCAAAGTTTACAAGGTAGAACGTTTCGAATCGAAAATGGAATGAAGAAGTTCGACGTTCTCCTTTTATTATTTACAGGAATGAGGTTGTAAGCATAGATCACATATTTACCGAGACGCCTAAGATAAGGCTCCTAATTTCAGAGGAAATCACAATATGGGTATGCTTAAGGGTGGAAATAAAATAAAAAGGAAAGATAAATATCTTATCTTACTCTTTCTATTTCGGAAAAATGAGATTCTGGCTTTTATAGCAATTTAGAAATCAATATTTCTAAAAGAATGATAGGTATTTAAATGGTGTCAGAAAAGAGTCAATTGGTTCGGTTTTTATTTCTTAAGGAGACCAAAATTGAATGGTGTTGTTCTGTAATTAAATATCTCTCTTGTCTTTTGTGAGAAAAAGTTGATATCCCACGACATTAATTCCTTTTAAAAATTATGAGGGTTTTTTTTCTAATTTAGTGCTCTTCATATATCTGCTTATTTTAGATGCTCTAACTAAAAAAAATGTTTTTCTTTCTTTTTTTCTAATATATTCAATATTTGACTGACTTTTGATAATTATTTAAGACTTGTTATTTTCATATTTTCCTTTAACAAAGCTTACTAAGAATCAGAGAAAATATTACAATTACTTCTAAAGTAGTGTATAAGTCTAATTTATATTGGTAAAAATGCCACAAATAGGAAAGTATACCTTAAAATGATTTCCAGCTAAGTTTATTTATTTATTTTTGCGTAAATGAGTTCGATAGCACTCATGATTTAGAACAAGGGATACACTTATATCTCAACAGAAGTGACAAAAATATATTGCAATTTGATGACAAGATTAATAAAAAGGGTGTTTAAATGACTTATGTATGAAAGAAAACCCAAAAAGTCAATTCTAATTATTAAGGTATCCGACTACGTTCGGAACCGTGATTTTGCAAAAGCGTATAAATGGATAATATTTATGATATTTAGTGTCACTTAGATTAGAAAATGTATATAAAATTGTTTAAAGAATATTATTACAATAAAAAAATATTTAAGTACAATATTTTGACAAAAAACGAACATAAAATGACCCATTTTCAAAATATTTTTTTTTTTTTTGTGAAAAATGCTTCTATTATAATAATATTTTGCCTGTATACAGCTCTGACTTCTGAACAGAGGCTCAACTAGAATTTTTGAAATATATAACTTAGAAGTGGGTTTATCCATGTTTTACGACAGCAGAGGGGAGAAATTTTAAGAGAAAAACGTCGATCATTATTTCAATGGGTTGTAACTCTGAAAATAATGTGAATTTTTCAAAAATCATAGTTGAGCCTCTGTACAGAGGTCTGAGCTATATACAGGCAAAATATTATTGTAATAGAAGCATTTTTCACAAAAGGAGAACATTTTGTAAAAAGGTTATTCTAAGTTAATATTTTGCCAAAATATTATATTTAAATTATTTTTTTCTCGTCAAAATGTCTTTAAGACAATTTTATACATATATTCTAATTTAAGTGACACTAAATATCATGAAAATTATCCATTTATGTGCTTTTTTAAAATCACGGTTCCGAACGTAGTCAGATACCTTAATGGAAACATAAAATTGTAGAATAAAGCTCTTATGGTGCTATTCGTACAGAACCTCTTTCCCGAAGCTTGAAATTAAAAAAATTCACAATATTATGAAATTTTCACAATAAATGTTGTTGCATTGAGCCACAGAAACAAAAATATCCTACGTATAATTCTTAGTTTTTGAAGAAATGTAAACTATATATATTTTGGGGGGATAGAATTGTATTCAAATAAAATAAAAATATTGATTGAAGCACGAGAGTCTTTATCAAGACTACTACCAGAGCCCTCAGTCTTTCAGCGTAAACATATGCATATAATTAGTTTAGACCTGTTGTCTTCAAAATTTTTCGATACGCGTCATCCTTATAACTATAGTATTTTGGGGTAACCCCTTCCCAACGCCCTCTTTGAAGACTATATCTTAAAAATAATATTTAAAGTAGATCAATATGTTAAAAGTACTTTAAGTAATGACAGTTTAAACAAGTAATATATTAAAAAAATTTTAGTCAATTCCTGCTTAGATCAACAACAAAAAAATTTATTTGTTAGTTACTTTCATTAAATAAATACAATCATATAAATATGTATATACATATGACAAAATCACAATATAAAGTGGCAATTAATTTTTATTTATTATCATTAAAGCATCGTATTGTCATCTAAAACAACTGTGTATATTAAATTTCAGTTCAAATTAATGCATTAAAACATAAGAAAAAAAAATCTTTTAAAGTTTTGACCCAAGTCGGTAAAAATGAAGGCAACATGGTTGTATCTGTAATTAGTTTCAGTCAATTCATTTTAATTTATTATAAATAAATTATTGTATTGTCACTCAAAATAATCGTGTATATAAAATTTCAGCTCAAAAATTCAGTGCTTTAAAATGTATTTTATTAACGATTGGAAATTTAAACAAGATATATATATATATTGTGAACTAATAGTAGGAATTGAATAAAAATATGTATATACATATGACAGAATCACAATATTAAGTGGCGAAATAGAAAGCGATTTCCTTGCAATTTTCCATTTTCCTTTCTATATATGCTATTGGACTGTTATTTTGTTTTGTTACTATTTATTCATTAATTAAATAGAATTATGAATTAATATTTTTTAAAAAAACTGTATTAACATCAAGTGTCATCCAATACAAGTTTTAAAAAATGTATTTTGAACATGGATGAATAAAACGCGTTTCATTAACTATTGAAAATTTGAACAATATATATATATATATATATATATATATATATATATATATATATATATATATAGGGAGATTGTGATTGGATAATTGGAATTGAAAAAAAAATATTGTGTTTTTATTAAAAAAATTTTAATGTGTTTTTTAAATTATATGCACTCATATTTTTATAATATTAATTTATGATTTAAATGTCACCTACCCATGCATTATATTTAGTAACTGAGATATGTGCTAGCACATTTTTACACAAACTGTCAAAGCCTGGATCTATTGAAATTATTTGTAGTCACATTTCATGTTCTGCATTTAATTTGCTTTTATATATTTTGTTTTTGTGCCATTCAAGTTGAGAAAATTTTTTCACTTAAATACATTGTTCTGAATAGCATTTGAATATTTATAGTTGTGTGAGAAATCTTGTGATTTTGGATAAATTTTCAACCTAAAATTAAGGAGTTGCTCTTGCTTTAATTTAGAATTTAACGTCAAATCTGTTAACCAAAACAACGTAAGACAAAGGAAAATTTATAAAATATAAAAACTCATTTTGGGGGGAGGTTTGTTTTAACACTATATTAACCTCTCAAAAAAGCCCACACACACACACACAAAAAAAATGTTTACTTTTTTTGCATTTTTTACTGAGTTATGGGGCAGTTTCGATTTCCTTTCATCCGACACCAAGCCCCTTCCTTGCATTCTATTATAAAACAAAAGCATATTGATAGCAAAATTGATAGATCCGATTGCTTGATTGATAGAACTTTCAGCTAAATTTTTAGCATATTGTTTGTTCTTAAATAATTAAATTCCTTAATGCAATAGACCATGACCGGGCCACTCAGCAAAGGCCAAATGGCCACATGCTGCCCCAGTTTCAATACTACTGTGTGCCCTAGACTTTCCGGAGTTTTTTCGGAGCATTGATTTTTTTTGGGTCGCATAATTTGATGACTTGGCGACATTTGGCGTTAAAATCACTCCTATTCATTTAACAGTGTTGAAAGAAAATTCTCTCTTGACCCCTACAAATGATCTATCCTACTACAATTCCCTTTCAGCATAGAAGCAAACCCAGTTCGAATTATAGCTTCAAAAGTCGCGTGGTATCTCGTAATAACGTCTACTACTTCGATTTTTGAGGTATCCGACTACGTTCGGAACCGTGATTTTAAAAAAGTGTATAAATGGATAATTTTCGGGATATTTAGTGTTACTTACATTAGAGTACATGCATAAAATTGTTTTAAGGACATTTTGACAAAATTTTTTTATTTAAATACAATATTTCGGCAAAAAATTAACTTGGAATAACCTTTTTTCACAATGTTCTTCTTTCGTGAAAAATGTTTCTATTATAATAATATTTTGCCTGTATATAGCTCAGACCTCTGTACAGAGGCTCAACTAGGATTTTTGAAAAATTCACATTATTTTCAGAACTACAATCATTTGAAATAATTATCGGCGTTTTTTTTCTTAAAACTGCTCCCCTCTGTTGTCTTAAAATATGGATAAACCCACTTCTAAGTTATATATTTAAAAAATTCTTGTTGAGCCTCTGTACGGCGGTCTGACTATATTAAGGCAAAATATTATTATAATAAACTTTTTTCACAAAAGAGGACATTTTTGAAAAAATATTCTAAGTTAATTTTTGCCAAAATATTGTATTTAAAAAATCTTTTGTCAAAATGTCCTTATAAAACAATTGTATACATGCATTCTAATCTAAGTGACACTAAATATCATGGAAATTCTCCATTTATGCGCTTTTGCAAAATCACGGTTCCGAATGTAGTCGGATACCATAAGGAAGTTTCATACTTATACGGTTAGTAAAAACTAATTATTCAATTGAAATTGAATTTTAAGAACTGTAAAATATTAGAAATGGGGTTAATCCCTGTCCACCTGACGGTGGATCAACCCCACATTGTACAAAGTATATAACTGTTGAAATTCATTGCTCAAATTGTAAAACTGTAATTTACATGTATTTTGTAGTTCTATATTTTTCAATACATTGTAAGCAGGAAAAAAATAAATTTCAAGTCTTCCTCTCCGCATTTTGGCTATTCAAAAAGCAATGTTCCTAATCACCTTTTCATCTGAATGGCATTGAATTTTTATTCCGTCTTTGCAACTACACCTTGACAGAGTCACATATAATTGTCTATAATTTGTAACCATAATATTGAACAGGACTTACTGCCTCCATATAACCAAGATTCTTCCTATTGTATATTGAACTGATGTATAGACCTAGCAACACAATTTTGTGTTTATTGAAGTACAGTAGAGTGTCGTTTATGCGAACGTTTATTATCCAAAGCGTCAAATAGCCGGACCAGTTTTTTTTGTCAACTTTTGTCAATTTAGAAGGAAAAAGACTACAATGGCGACCCCAGGGATGAGATTACTGACTTTGACCAATCGATCCCAGGATTTCAAGAATGCGATGAAGATGTAGAAACCTGGATAGCAAGCGATGTAGAAGGCTGTGGATTTCAAATGCTAAATGATGACGAGATTGTGACTTCCGTGCAAGAAGAATCCGACCTTGTCGACTATGAAACGGATGAAGACGAGGACAACAACAATAATGAAAAATAGCAAGGGTCCATCAAATGCTGACGCGTTTTCTGAGTTAGAGACAGCTATGGAGGGGTGCGAACAACAATCAGAGTGCTGTCCTACTCAACTACTGCTACTCGAGAGAATCAGAGACCTTGCAGCGAAAAAATGAAGGTGTACAATGGTACAGTGAATAATAAGTAATTCTTTTCCACAATAAAGGTAAAATTGTGACATTTTGCACCTATTTTGCTTTTTCTTCAAGCACTTTTTCCGAATGTGATGATTTTCAATATTCGCATAGTGTCCGGTTTCATATACTGCATGGATCGCATTCGGTGTTCGGTTATCCGAACGGTGTCCGGTCCCAATTGTATTATAATAATCCGGTTCTACTGTATTTCTTCAAGCTAAAAACATGTTCACGATTAAATTAATCTCTGTAACTTTATCTAAAGAAAGCTTTAAGGAAAGAGAAATATTTGTAAAGGTAGAAAATCTATGTAAACAGTATAATTAATAAAGATTCGAGATGAAAAGGAATAAATTAATTAGTATTGATCTTATCAACTATTTTTAAGCAAATAGAACCTATTCCACTGATAGTCACCTCCATACTTTTTTCGGTTATCTCTTCCCACATTTAATCCATTCATTCTTTTCGCGACATCCCTCTAGTCAACAATCCACTGAATGACCACGCTTTCGGGTCCCCCTCCCTCTATGACACTTTCATAGCTCTTTCATTCGAGCTCTTTTTTGCTGAGCTTAATACAAAATCGAAGTCAATAAGAGAGCTTTGACAAATCACCCTTGCTTTCTTTTTCGTTACTCTACCGTGGCTAACAAGGCCGGGGCAAACACTTGGCCGTTTGTCGACACTGGGGCTGACGTCATAGGGGAAAATCGATTAAACACCCATGCTTTCCTAGAGGGATATTTTTTCCCCATATACATTACTTAGGAAGTAATTGTTTGATTGTACGGTAATTCACATTTGAAGGCTATTTTTCACCACCGAGGGGGCTTTTTATATCTCATTTTGCACGTGCTCATGTGGGATGAAATTATTTTGGGTTTGTTTTATATGATAATAGAATTTTAATTTGTTTCGAAGGGGAAAAACAAATCACTCACTTCATTCATCTCGATGCCTCCCAAACTAATAGACATTCAGACTTGTAAATTGACAAACATGCTCCTTTCACGGATTTGCAAAAAAATGTTTTTAAAAAATAGACCACCAAGGGGGTTGGAGAGGGATTCAAGTTGTTTATAGAAAAATATTCCCATTTTTTAAATTATTAGACCGTTAGACTTGAAATTACATAAAGGTTGCATGTTTATTTTGTTGAATAGAGATCCACTAAAAATGGGTTTTGCAGAGATCCGCTTTGTGGGAGGGGCTTAAGGGAGCGTAAAAGATAATTCTACTTCAATTTTAGTGATTCAGTCCTACCTTTTTAAATCCAGAAATGAGGGCTATAAGAATGTTTTTCTATGCACTCGAAAGTTTAAAGCTACGACTCATGTATCAATAATTTTTTTTAAAAAAGTATATAATCGTACAACATTATCAAATACCCTGCGAAGAGGGCAGATTACGGCTAGAATATTTAAACTTTTAGCTTAACAAGTAATATAAAAAAAATGTAAATCAATTCCTACTTAGATCAACAAAGAAAAATTTTATTTTAGCTACTTTTTATTAAATTGTTACAATTAATATAAATACGTATATACATAGGACAGAGTCACAACCTTAAGTGGTAATTATTTTTTATTAATTATCATTTTTATTTATTTTATTGTATTGTCATCCAAAACAATTGTGTATATAAAATTTCAGTTTAACTGAATGCTTTAAAACGTGAGAAAAAAACCTTTTCAAGTTTTGACACGTCTCCAAAAGGGTCGCTAAGTCGCTAAAAATGATACCAAATTGAGCTTAGGCGAGTTAGTTACTGATAGTGGTCCGAGTTACGCTATTTCTGTATATATATATTGTGTGTTTAACCACCGTAGATTCTCTCCCATATATTACTATTATCTAATCTGCTAAAGATTTAAGTTGAAGGTCTTAATAAAGTCATATTAAGATCATGGAAACTTCTAGTTCTTCATTTATTCCTACACCTCTAGCTCACGCTGATAATCAAGGAGAAGGGCACCCAAGGGGGGCGTTCTTACAACGTGCTTCTCATCTTTTCATGGCAAATAACACCATTAAATTCAATTTTCTTTATGACGGGGAATGGTTACTTAAGAAGTATTCTTCCCGCCCCTAAAATTTAAAAGTAAGCATAAAATTCGGCAAAATAAAATATGTTTCATTAATTTTCTCTATTGTTTAATTGTTAATAAAACATAAACAATTGTAAGAAATTCAAAAGAGAAACGAATGGCCCACAAAAAGGTTAAGAAGGGATATAAAATGTGACTTTGTTTAAAGATTTTTAAAAATATTATAAAAGCAAATGTGTCAATTGCTGCTACAAGAGGCTCGGCTTCCTCTCCTGCGCACGAGTATTTGGCTGTTTGTGTAAATGGCTCTTAAATACTTTAGCTACTTTGTTTTCCTTGTGTGTGTGTGTGTGTGTGTGTGTGTGTGTGTGTGTGTGTGTGTGTGTGTGTGTGTGTGTGTGTGTGTGTGTGTGTGTGTGTGTGTGTGTGTGTGTGTGTGTGTGTGTGTGTGTGTGTGTGTGTGTGTGTGTGTGTGTGTGTGTGTGTGTGTGTGTGTGTGTGTGTTATGATTCAGAAAACAAACAAACAAAAACAGAAATGTATTCATATGAATTTCTGATACAGTACCTGAACTCTGACTTCTGGCAGATTAACTTTCATTGCTAATTCTTCCCTGCTATAGACATCGGGGTAGTGTGACTTCTCAAAAGCTCGCTCAAGTTCGTGCAGTTGATAGGTGGTGAAGGTAGTCCTGTTTCTACGGTGTTTCTTCTTTGGACCCTCCTCAGACCCACTGTCCGGGTCCGCCTTGTTGCCGGAATCCGTGTGCGAACTGGAAGACAGTTGATGATCCCCTGGACTCCCTTCAGGAGAAAATGAAGACGAAATTAGTCTCATTTTACACACACACACATACACATTCTAAATGAGACCCTATGTCGTTCGGATTAAAAAAATAACTTATAATATTATCCAGGGCTCATTGTTTAACACTCTGTACTGTAAAAAAACGACAGCATACATTGGGAAAGTTAAATGAAAATGATAAATAACTGCTCAAGAGAGAATTTAAATCCATACCTAACATGATATGTTTTGGACCAAAAAAAAAGCTTCTCTACTTTAAAAAAAATTCATCATTTTATTTGCGTTCATTAGTTGTGAATTCTTTTTTTTAAATAGCTGTCCAATTAAATAAGGTCCGGATCAATTGAAGTTATATATATTCCTAGATATAATGTATACTAGTTAGAAAAGCTCAATGTGGTGGAAATGGTTAACAGGAAATTAATTGAAGTTTTTTGTGTATACTGTTTTGTTTCATTTAATCCAAAAATTAGAAAAGAGAAAAGAATAGATATTTTATATATAGATAACAAGCTGTGGGTACATTCTTCTTTTATTATGGCTCAAAAGACCGGGGTAGACCTGGCCTTCTCCAGTAGTCTTCTACAGGTATCTCTGTTTTTGGGAACTGTGTTTTCCAGTTCATAACCTTTAAAATATTAAGATATTTTCCAATACAATCAATCCATCTTAGCGGGGATCTGCCTCGAGGTTCCATTTCCCATGGGTGTAGTTCAGCGTTTCTCAAACTGTGGGGCGCACCCCCTTAGGGAAGCGTGATAACTCTACGAGGGGGGCGCGAGCATATTAAAAAGTCACAAACAAAAGATTTTAAAAAATTATTATGTACTGTAAATAGCAAACAAAATGCATTCTGACATAATGAAAAATAAAATACACATTTACACTGATACAATACACTTATAAATGTATCAGACTATACAATGTATTTTATAATTAATTTAACAATACTAAGTTAAGAACAAATTTGATAATTACCAGCGACCTTATGTGTTTGTATTAAAACTTACCTTGAATTTGTACTGTTTATAATTAATCCCTTAATTGCCGAATAAAAGTTACGCGATTCGCTCTCCAATGCCACCATTTTCCACGTAGATGCTCATATGGGATGTTTTTTTTTGGGGGGTGAGGAGAAAAGGAATAAATAAGCAAATCCTCTGAAATAAGTAAATCCTTTACAAACACTGTTAAAGTCCTGCTATTGCATTCCAAAGCCTTTGGAATAATTTTATGGACAGCAGTGCACAGAAAAGATCGTACTTCGGAAAGACGCATATATACGTCCAGAAAATTAATACTTTGGCCGAGTGAGACTTCACTTAAGAGGTCACTTACGCCGATATCACTTAAGAGGCTAAAGTCGTATTGTAGCTTTAGTGTCAAACTATAGTATTATTGAATTCAATACATTGTTATTGTATGGAGGAAGGGGGGGTGCAATGAA
Organism: Trichonephila inaurata madagascariensis; assembly: GCA_019973955.1. Lineage (NCBI taxonomy): Eukaryota > Metazoa > Arthropoda > Arachnida > Araneae > Nephilidae > Trichonephila > Trichonephila inaurata. The sequence goes on from BMAV01012913.1 coordinate 17,030, forward strand.
ACTTATAATTGAATATTGGGTCACGAATATTGAAAGTTTGAGAAGCACTGGTTCAGCCACACAAAGATTTTATTGTAGAAACGATCTTCATCCATTCTAGTCAGATAATTAAAAAATTTAAGTCTGTAATTTGACGAATTCTACATTATCAGGCTTTTTGTAAATTTCATAGAGTTCTAAATTAGGTCGTCTTCTTCATGATCCATTAAATTGGATCCCACCAAGATTGCAACGTAAGATCTTTTTCTCGCAAATTCCCAAAACTTCCTCATCACATTAAGTCAATGTCCAAGTCTCTGATGCAAAAGTTAGGACAGATCTTATAAGACTTTTGTAATTTGAGATAGCTGGAATTTTTGCTGGTACATTACTAGAATACAATTTTGAAACGTGTGATTGTAATATATTTGTAAAAAAGTAATAAAGATTTTTTTTGCATAAATATGTGTATGTACGAGTGTGTATGTAATTCTTATGAATAATTAAATAATATGAACTAATACTTAAAAATATTTTATTTATTAATTCCCATTATCTAATGATTCATGTAAGGATTACAATAGGAAGATAAATCTATTATATTATTGTTGTAATGTAATATAATATTCATAAGTGTCTCTAATGATTATTATACATACAGTAGAACCTGTTTTTGTGCGGTCCTTTTTTTTGCAGTTTTATTTTTGCACGATTTTTTTTGTGTGTGTGTGTGGTCTTTTTTTTATGCGGTATATGAATTTCAACGGCTTTTGCGCCACTGTAATGTTTTCTATCAATGTATGTCATGCTTATAAACAGTCTCTCGACAATACTCGTTCATTTGCTTTTTCTCAACGCTCTAGCAGCACACACTTGATTGAAAACCAAACTTTCAATGGCATTTTAACTATCCAAAATTTGATAGGTTATAAAGACAAACAAGAAGATCCGGATTCTTTGAAAGCGGATTAAATATATCCGGGGATCCAGCTTTCCAACAAATTGAAAAAGCATTTTTTAAAAAAATAGATACCAATTCCGAAAGGAGTTTGAAATTCCAAAAAGAGCTTCAATAACGCATATCTAGTTATCGTGACATTCATATAATGTAATAGTCACATCATAACTTCAATCACGTGATTCCAGCCAATCAGTTTATAAATTCGTGTCACGTCATAGTCACATGATAAATGTAATCATATGTTTCCAGCCAAACAGTTCATGCTCTTTGTTGTTGCAAACTGTAGTGCTTTTTATAGAAACTTTCTTTTAAAAAATACATATTTGTCGTGAACAACAGCGTACATAGGTAAATAAAATCCACCTGATTTTATCTTATAAGAACTTTGTTTTTAAATTTTGAAAAACTGTTCAATGAATTTTAATACTTGAACATCTTTACCAAATTATATAAAATTTGAAATTGTATCTAAATGTTTTTACTAGTCCTTTTTTGCTAAATTTTTTTACTTATACTTTTTTGCTAGTCTACGCCAGTTTTGAATTTAATGAGAAACCTCTGATTGCATTTATCGTGTAATCGCAATGGCGCACACAAAGGGTCTCCAGGACCAGATCCCTCCCACAGCTCTTGATTTTTTTTTCTATTGATTCTAATCCTATATATATCGTACGTAAAATTAAATTTTTCATATTAATAATTAATTTTATTAATTAGTGCTGATTAATAATTCAATAATTAATTTTTACTGTTTTTTTGTTTCCGAAAATCGACAAAATCAAAGGAATATGTTGGGCGGCGTATTGGAGCATGATACTAGAATGGTGGACTTTCGACCCTGGACTCCACCCCCCCCCCACTTGAAAAATTCCTGTGTGTGCCACTGTGTGACTGACAAGAATTTAGCTCAGCAACTCTCAAACTGTGGGGTCTGCGTCCCCCTAGAAGAGCATAATAATTCTCCGTGGCAGGGACAAGCATATAAAAATATCGAAACGAAAAAAATTATTTAAAAAAAAAATTATTATTTTACTGAAAAAAAACAAAATAAAATACATTATGACATAATGAGAAATAAAACGCACTCGCGCATTTAAGCTCTGATATAGTACACTTATAAATATATCAGTTCTGCACAATGTATTTGCTGATTTACTTATCAATTACTAAATTATAAGAACAAGTTTAACAATGACTTGTTAATAATTACTCTTAAAGAGCAAAGTTTTTCACAGTAAGGTTTAATATCAGAAATTGACACTATAAATTATTTTTCAGTGCTTAGCTGAGATCTGCATGGATTTTTTTGAGAAAATAAATATTTAGCTTGATTAAAAATTATTTTGCAATCTGTTCCAATTCAAAAATTAGAAAATAAAAGTAACATAATACTGAAATGTTATTTTTAAGTAACAGAATAAGAAATTTAATACGTATCATGAGATAATTTGTATGGTTTATAATTAAATTAATATATTATAGTATAATTATTGTGTGTGCATTTAATTTATTGTTACTGTAAAAGGGGGACGTGATGAAAATTATGATTGAAAATTTTGTCGCAAATATTGAAAGTTTGAAGAGCACTGATTTAGCCCATTGAAATTGCTAAATATCAATTGCAGCAACCTCAAAAGTAGATATTGGCATAATCCGTTTTGAGCTCAAAATAATTTCATTCCAATTTCCTTAAGATGGATCCATTTTCTTAGTTTCTTCAAAGTATTTGATAATTTTCCTTTTTCTCAAAAGTAACTTTATAACTTAAAAAGTAATACATGTTACTAAACTTCCACGCGCGCGCGAAGAAAAATAAAAGAGTGATTAAAATTCAATGCATCATATGATTGAGAGTTACACTTAAAAAACTTTTGTTGTATTTTGATTAGCTATTAAAATCTGAAATTAACGTAGTTTTTTCAGAAATTAATAACTTTTACGATTTATTCATTAATTCATGGATTAATTTAAGTCTTTCATCCTATATGCTATGCAGGAATTTGTTTCTAAATCACTTGATTACAGAAATGTATCTTTTCCGGTCAATTTATGCTTAATTAATTACTTAATTCAAATAATTCGTATTAAATAAACATAAAATTAACGCTATTACATAAATCCATTGAAAGAGTTAATTTCAATGACGGTTAATTATTTAATGTGCTGTATATGGTCACAAACATGTTCAATAACATAAATCAGTTTTTCTGAAATATGTGTTCTACGATATATATTCCTTTATATTAGGCATTATTGCATACAGATTAATTATTAACAATGCGTGTATCTATGTAACTTTATTGTGTGTGTGTGTTATTAACTATCACATTTTTTCCAGTTAACATCAAAACTAAGTGCTTTGAAGAATCTAGTGTCACCAGGAAAAAAAACCAATCAATTAATTTAGGCAACACCCAATTTCAGTTTATAATAACAATCACAATACAAGTGTAATAAATTAAATTGATAAATAATTATTTTTAATTTATTTAATTAATCCCACTTATCGATTGTATCCTTAAAAATTTAATTGAATTAGTGAAAAAATAAACAAATAAAATCATTCATAATGTAAAAGAAAGTTACTGAATAAATTATAGTTTAAAAAAACTACCCCCCTCCCTTTTATTGTTAATCAAACTAAATTGTAACTTTATCGCCAAATCTGGAAATGGGATCTAAAATTAGTCGCCAGATACGGGATCTGAAAATATAAAATCGTTAATCCTGATGATCTTAATCAGGACAATGGAACAAAATTGTTAAATTATTGTTTGCATCATCACTTTCTGGATGTTGAGCAAAATTTCGAATGTCGGCCTTTTTTAAAGTGGGTAAAAATTGAGTTCAAAGATTCCGTTACATACATGTGAAGCTTATAAAAGGATGTTAAGATTAAAAACAAGTAATATAAAAAAAAATTTTTTTAAGTGAATTCCTACTTAAATTAACAAAGAAAAATTTTATTTTAGCTGCTTTTTATTAAATAGTTGCAATTAATATAAATATTTATGTACATATGACAGAATCACAACATTAAGTGGCAATTAATTTCTATTAACTATCATTAAAGTATCATATTGCCATCCAAAACAGTCGTGTATATAAAATTTCCGTTCAACTGAATGCTTTAAAACGTGAGAAAAAAATCGATTTCACAAGTTTTTACACAAGTCGCCAAAAGGGTCACTAAGACGCCAAAAATGATGCCAGCGTGAGAAACATACATTTGTAATTCTTTAAATAGTGGTTTTAATCAATTCATTTTTATTAATTATAATTAAATTATTGTATTGTCGTATAAAATAATCATGTTTATAAAATTTCAGCTCAATTGAGCGCTGAAATATGTATTTTATTAACGATTGAAAATTCCACCAAGATAAATCAATAAATATATAAAGAATGTGACCTAATAGTAGGAATCGAATAAATAATAAATCTAATAAATTGAATCTAATCTATCTAATAAATTGAAACTCTTGAAGTATTCGGGTGAATTTAAATGCTCTAGTTATCTCTCTCTGTGTTGGAAGCAGCACAGTTATTTTTAAGAAAAAGTCATGTTTCAAAGCGTGAAAAGGGTTTTTATAAAGCAATTAATTTCGGATTTTTCACTTAAAATGTAACACTCTTCCATGAAGGTGCCCAATAAATAACTCTTTCCCTCTCTCTCTCTTTACTCTTTTTCTTTCTATTTTTGACATTAATTCTTTAATCTTCATTAAATTAAACTTTAAGATTATTCGCGATTCGCCTTACTGGCCAAAAATTATAATGTTGGAGAAATATTTTGAAAATAAATTAAATTGACCCGAGAGTTAATCTTTTACTTTTTCAAACTACTGATAAATCCACTTTGAATTAATTGATTGGTTATTATCAGCATCCGTACTTTGAAACTATCAATCTTCAATAAAAAATAATAATTATTAATATATACAATAATTAGTAAGTACGTGTAATAATAGTTAAGGACATTAATCATTAATCATAATGACTAATAGTAACCACAACAGCAATTTAAATAAAATAATTATTAATAATTGTAAATATACTAATAATTATTGATGATTATATGCAACAAGGGTGTCAAACTAAAAGTCTAACTTGGGCCAAACAAACAAGGCTTAAAGGTGGGCTGCGAAAAGAAAAAATATTTATAGAATTGTACTTTTATTTCTAATAATACATAAACATGTATAAAAGAACAAGAAAAGTTTAATGTTTACGTCCTAACACTTGGCATCTCTTTTCTGTTAATATCTTTCGTATTTCGGAAGAATTTTTTTTTATTTTATTATATATTATTGTATGCTGATATACTGGCCGGGCCGCAAAAATGTTTGTTGTGGGCAGAATGTAGCCTACGGGTTGTGAGTGTGACGCCCCTGATATACAATAAACTAAAGATAATTGTTAGCAATCATTGTTATAGATAATAATAAACGTACAGAGTCTTAGATAGTACGGGGAAGAACAACCTTGTAAAAAACAGACCGTAGCAGCTTATCTTGGTTTTGATAATAACAATAGGTTTTAATTATACGGGCCTAAGTCTTGCCAAGTAAGAAAATCCGATTTGTTTTCACCAGAAACTATGCGTGCGTTATAAAATTTTGGAGAAATTCGGTTTTTACAACTTCAACCAATGTGTTTCAACTGAGCTTTTTTTAATTAAAAATTAAAAAAATTGAATGGTCCCCACTCTCGAAATTTTAATTAAGGTATCCGAACACGTTGAAAATGACCAAATTCGATCAAGGTAGATATTTATGTTTTTTATTTTATTGAATAAAGCTATCTTTTGGCTTTTCGAAACATACTTTGCTTTGTTTCTACGCTACCAAGAGGCCAAGTTACTATCAATTTTATAAAGTTAGAAAAACCGAAAGAGTGGGTCTTTGATCTACTTAATTTATTTGAATTCTACTTAAATTGTTTTAAATCTATCATGGCGAATCTGATAACTCAAAATAATATAAATGTACTTCTATAAAACATTTTGAACCTGATATTTATGTTATTTTCTAGAGAATGTACTAAAAAATTTCTTATTGTACTATTGAGTTATGGCTTTTTTTTTAAATAATGGTCTCATAAAGAATGTAACATTTCTTATAATGTTTACTCAATCAGCTCTAAAATTTTCAAATTTTAATAAAACATTAAAATTTTAGTACATTTTTCTAGAATAGTATCTAATTTGTTTTACGTGTACTTTTACTAATATATGCTGGTGATTTTCTCTAATTGCTTTGAAGTTTTTCAAAAATACTGCTAAAACTTCACTTATAATTGGGATTTTTGTAAAATTCGGGGAATTTATTTCAAATATTGTTAGCTAAATAGTAGTTTTTATTGGTATTGAGTTCTAAGAAAGCATTTATAATGATTAAATATGTTATTTTGTTAAAAAAAAAGTACTCTGAACGTATTCGGATAGCTTAAAATCCAACAATATTCATATTGAATAATTTTTTTCTTTTACGCTCTAGAATGGGCTGGATTTAAAATATCAGGCTTCGTGTAAGACTCCAATAATATACTTGAATACTTTGGTGGATGCCCTTACCCTGACTACACCACGGAGAATTCACAATGCTTTGCTTTCAAACGTCTTGCTCAAAGCATGGGTATTAAGAAACTATATATTCTCAACAGGTTAAATTACTTGCAAAGCAAGTATTATCACGCGAGAATATAGAGTGCGTGATCGTGCATGTACCGCATTATGCCCGCAACGACACGAGGCTTCGGTTCGTTAACCGATGTGGCGACACCTTTTCACAGAAGATTTTCATCTCCCCCTGAAGAAAAGGCACCTTGTTGGGAATACAAGATTCTTCCCTCTCCCCCTTGTAAAGAAAGGGAAATGTAAGTCCTGATCACTCTTTGTCCGTAATCACAGTCCCCGATACAATGTTGCGATTCAGTAGGGTCTCCCTCCCGTGCGCCTCCTGTAATCAGACATAAAGAAGAGAAGTGGGTTTATACTAAGCCCCTTGTTACGCGCACGCGGGCGGGGATTTATTTTATAGATGTGCGGGTGCCATTGCGCAATCCCTCCCATCGGGAAAAATGGAAGCCGGCGATTTTGAGTGATGAAAAAAAGATGAGGCGGATACAAAGAGACATCAACCGCTGCGGCCTCTCGACAGTTTAGCGCAGATAATCGTTCCGTTTCTTCTGTTGTTGACTCGGGTTTGATTTCTAGAAAGGACAAGGAAGCTTTTCTTTGCTTCCCCTTCGGAGGGAGAGGTGATGGAGCGGATTATAAGAAGGTGTAGATTAGCTACGGTGCTCTTTGGGGTTGCTTATTGCTATGTTCGCATCTTGATTCCATTCATGACCTTTGTGCAATACATTGGAATATAATATGCGTAAAATAGAATTGAGAATCTGAGTCTTCGTGTGGTTTAGTATAAAAGTTAAACGAGTGAAATACATCTTCTTTCGGCCTAACGATTCCAAAAAAAATAAAGAAATAAATACTAAACAAAGAAAAGAAGGGGAGGTAAAAAAATCTCCAGAACATTTACAGCAAAGGTGTCGAACTCAAAGACTAACTTGGGCAGAACGAACAAGGTTTAATTTCAGGTGTTCCACAAAAATTCAATATTCATAGAAATGTAATTTTATTTCGAATAATGCATTACAATAAAAGACCAAGAAAAATTTAATATTTATGTTTTGCCACTTTATATCCCTTCTCTGCTACTATCCTTCCTATTTTGGGAGAAATTTTATTATGCATTATTTTGTGTCAAGATTACTGGCCGGGCCACAAAAAAAGTTCGTTGCGGGGCGCGAGTTTGACACCCCTGATTTACAGCATGCAGAACAGAGTACGTAGATCATAAGTATCCTTTTACGTTATGTTCAATAATCATATTTATAACTTAAATGCGATTTTTTTATAATTTGGTTCAATGAAAATATAAATACAGTTAGACCCCTCTTAATGCGGGGTATACGTTCCTTCAAAGTAGAACGTAATATGAAACAGCGTTAAACGAGGTTATCTCATCAGGTAAATAAAGAGGTTATAAGAAGATGGGTAGAAAATTGGTCATTTTACCATTAAATTTATTAATTATGAGTTTTTATAACAATAAAACAAAAATTTATTTCTTACAAATATAGAAACATTATAAACTATTATATATAAAAATAAATAAAATTCTAAGTCAGTATGTTTACATTTCGATCATTCAGTTCTTCTGTATTTTCAATTTTCTGCCTTTTTATCAAGAAGGTAGTTTGGGACTAATGGCATTTTGCGTTCAATTGTGTCACTCATCCATATAGAAAGTCATTTTTCATTTCTTTTATTGTATTATTTCTTTGAACAGATAATTCTAGTTGCAGAGCTTGTCGTAGTTGCATTACCGATGACAGGTATTTTTCTTTATTCTTAAGAATGATCCTTATTGTTGAAGTTGCAAAACCAATGCAGCAAACCCAAACTTGAGATTGACGTTCATCAGTATCTAATCTTCTTTAAACACTTGCATTTTAGTTTCTAGTGAAATACTTTTTTGCTTTATTTTCGTGTTTTTATTATCACCTCATGATAAAAAATAAAAATCATGATATTTGTCACTATAGAAATCGTTATATTATATAAATTTATACTCACAAAACGTTAAGCAAATGTTTGAAACGGTAAAAATACTTTCGTATAGTACCGCTGGAAAGAAGAAACACAGATAAACTGTTTGCATATCGGGGAAACTAACGCTGCGTACATTTCGGGAATCTTACAATTCAAAACAGAAAGGAGTTAAACCGAAACAGAGCTAAACGAAACAGCGTTAAACGGGTCTTACTGTACTGTTTACCATCGCTAAATATGACCATACTAACCAAACGGTCATGTGTGTGAGTGTCGAATTTTTTTTCAGATTATTTTTGTCGAATTTTTCATTTTTTAAAACCTACCAACACCAAAAAGATGAAAAAACTTATTTTTTTATGAAGTTACTGAACACAGAAGAAATAAATTTAGGTATTTGAGCTTTTTTTATATTGACAAATCTAGGTAATTTTTGTTAAAGAAAAACAGGCCTTTAAGTACTTTTTAACATTTATTGCGATTAGAGGACCCCTAAATAATAACAAGGAAAAAAATATCCGGTGCATTAAATGGCTTCTTTATTATTGAATTTTATTTTAAAAAATCCCCAACTGTCGAAATTGCAGTGCATGATAAAACGGAAGACAGAAAAAAAATCTTTGATTAGAATGATTCGACTGTGCGTAGAGAGTTGGGGTTATGAAATGTTGCAAATTGCATTGTATTATTTATTACTTAGTAACTAATTATCAATTCTTATCACTTTTGTTTATTTATATTGTAGAAAAATAATTTTATTTTCATTCTAAAATCATCAAATGAAAATTAAATTTTTCCCCTTAATTTAATCCCTTTGTGGCAATATTAAATTTCGTAATTACTTTTTTAAAATTATTTTTCTCCTTAACTCCGTACAGTGGAACATCTTTTCCGCATGGGTAGATATCGACTATTTATAATTTTTTGTCTCCTTATAAACGTGATCCAGTATTCATACTATGTTATTTACTTTAATACATCTCAAGTTATTTTTAATAAATTTAAAGGAATACACATAGAATTTTTTTTTTTTTTTACATTATGCTAATGCCAAGCAAAAGTTATTTTTGAGTTGATTATATTACACTACTATAACATATCAAAAACGGGGATACGAATCATTGAAACGAAACTCTAGGAGAAAAAAGATATTTGATCTATCTCTTCTCTGCTCCGATAAATCCCTAATTATAGTTCCCTCATCCCCCGCTGCTCACCCACTATGCGTGCAATTGTATGCCTGGCGTGTATTCATTGAAAATCGGGCTAATTTTAAAGGGCCCCAGTGACCGGATCACGTTTCTCTTTTGATGGGGGAAAGTTGTATTCTCCTGTGAGAAAGGGAAAAAAATGCTTTGGGAAAAAAAAGGGGAGAAAAACCTACCGCTTACATCTGCATCACATGCATATGGAATCAAAATAAAAACACCTTTAGAATATAGTGTGTGTGTGTGTGTGTGTGTGTGTTTTGGTGTGTGTGTGTGTGTGTGTGTGTGTGTGTGTGTGTGTGTGTGTGTGTGTGTGTGTGTGTGTGTGTGTGGGGTTGTGTGTGTGTGTGTGTGTGTGTGTGTGTGTGTGTGTGTGTGTGTAATGTGCAGCAAATAAGATTTTAGTCATTTAATAGGCATTTTTAAAAGAATATTTATGCATAATTTTAATTGATAATAAAATTACTATACCTATCAATGATAAAAATTCTTCCATTGCTACATATGTCTTCAAATGTCAATTTCTATGAAACTCGTAAACTATTGTTCTAAAATCTTCATGAACTTTTTTTTTACAAAATATAAAGCCCCATCTTCCAAAGTGTCCTTAAGGTATCCGACTACGTTCGGAACCGTGATTTTAAAAAAGCGTATAAATGGATAATTTTCATGATATTTAGTGCCACTTAAATTAGAATACATGTATAAAATTGTTTTAAGGACATTTTGACAAAAAAAATTATTTAAATACAATATTTCGGCAAAAAATTAACTAAGAATAACCTTTTTTCAAAATGTTCTCTTTTGTGAAAAATGCTTCTATTATAATAATATTTTGCCTGTACATAGCTCAGACCTCTGCATAGAGGCTCAACTATGATTTTTGAAAAATTCACATTATTTTCAGAGTTACAACTAATTGAAATAGCTATCGGCGTTTTTTTCCTTAAAATTTCTCCCCTCTGTTGTTGTAAAACTTGGATAAACCCACTTCCAAGTTATATATTTCAAAAATTCTAGTTGAGCATCTGTACAGAGGTCTGGCGAAACATTTTGAAACCATGAATCTTGAGCCGAAGCATGTTTTTGATTACCCTTGCAATATTTCAAAGTATTTTAAACAAAAAAGTTTGTATGCAATTGAAAAAATAGAAAGGAAAATTGTAGTAGGCCCTCACAGAGATCGAGATATTCGGGAAACTATGATCCAAAAAAATTCTGAAAAATTGTTAAAATTTATAAGAAAAAAAAATTCTTAGAAGTAATACAAAAAAATTCAGTTATATAAATTTTTAAAGAAAATGACAAAATTTTTTAAAAATTCAAAATGGTTGTAAATTACAGATAAAACAAACAAAAAACTGTTAATTTGAAATGAAAAAATATTAAAAAATAAAATGAAACAAAAAAGAATGAACTTTATGGCATACAATAACGGATTGTTTTAAATGTGATTAGAGACATTGTATTATCTTGTACATGCATTCTAAATAAGATCTGCAGTTTTGAGTTTCTTTTACCGTTTGTTACATTAGTTTTATTGAGTGGAGTTTATATATATATATATATATATATATATATCTTTTCAAACATTTCATGTAATATTTTTTCATTTTACTGAGGAAGGATTAGAATATAGATTTTTATCTTTGAAATAAATATTAAGAAACCAGTTATATATGTGGATAATCTAAGACTTATTAAAAATTGATTTAGTCTCGTATACTTATTATTTTAGCAAATGACTTCTATCTTTTCCAGTCTATTTATTATACGACAGCAATTTTGCAAATTCTTCGAAGTCATATTATTTTATATCATCAAACGTTTCATATTCAAATAATTCAATGGAATATGATTCTCGTAAAAAAAATTATCTAATCATTATAAAACAGAAAAAAAAAAATTCCCTCCTTCCCTTCTTTTTCAAATTATCTTTCTATGAAGTGAATCTTAATTTGAAATATTATATTTTATGAACGTGATATACACACTTCATAATATCTCTATATAAACTCTTCTGTATATGTTCTTGTATTGTTTCAAAATAAGTAAAGTGGAATTAAATAGAAAGTGGGGATAAAATAAGAAAATAGGCCTACTATATAGGCTTATTCTTTATTTTTTAAGAGTAACATACAGTTTAAATCGCAAAGGTGAGCATTAAGTCAATCGCGATCGACGAGAGGACCTCCAAGACATTTTGGGTGACCGTCTATGCCGTTAGCATTAATAGTTACATACCGAAATATTCAAGATTGGCTGACAATATGCAGAATAAGTCTTATGCTGACTATAACTGCCAGAACCAACTTGAAATGAAAATTTTTTTGTTTTTTAATAAATTTTGAATAGTTTGATAATAAATGCATTATTTGATGTTACTATATTTGTGGCTATATTATTATTATGTTTGTATCTTGCGTTTTGCTTTGAACGTAGTCTTAAAAGTGTAAGTTTATTTTATTGTAGTTATATGTAGGTAAGTACATATTCCGTATTTATTATTAAAAAAGTTATAATAAATATTGCAGACTTATTTCTTAGTTACCTACGCCTCTGGTGGACTGCAACATCTTAAAAAATTAGAAGTAGCCCGTACACCGGAAAAGTTTGCCCGCCCCTGTTTTAAATCAATAATTTGACTATACACTGGCACATTAGATCAGAACTAAAGAGTACCATATTAAAAAAAAACGAGTCTTACAATAGTCGCATATGATGTGTAACATCTGACATGTTATCGTGGTAAATACGCAATATTAACTTTTTTCCTGAAAAAATGTGACAAAAAAAAAAAAATCGGGTATGATTGGAAATAATTTTTTATCGAATAATTATATTTTTAATGAAAATTGTATTTAATTAACAAAAGGAGTCATGCAATATTTTATCAAAAATAACAATTCTTGTTCAATTTGGGGAAGAGCGGAGACAATAGATTTATGATAACTAAAATAGGACACATATACTTGTGATTTCAAAGTATTTAAAAACCGTTGAAAACCAGCGTTAATAACAGTACCACTGTTAGCAGTCGAAACATTCTAATTTGTGTTCATTTCGAGTTTGAGTTCATCATTCATAAAAGCTACGAGCGGCTCAGCTTTTGGCAAACTAAAGTTAAAGTTAAAATCACCTCTCAAAAACAGGGGAAGTGAGTGATAATTTTTTTAAAAAAGCAGAATCACCTTCGTTATATGGTAAAAGTACAAAATGCAGGAAATTTTAAATTTTTTTTAACCGTTTGATTCGAAGAAATGTATACGACCACCAAAATCACACTGTTTGTCCATTTTCAAATAAGCATTCTGCCGCACTTATGTCCCCCAATATCGTGACTAACGGATTTAGAGTCCAGCGCTCGAGTGCTTGATGGCTACTAGAGTTGGACCCCATGCGAGGGTAGGGAAAAGACACAGCCACGCACTCTCATTGGTCAAATCAAGTAACGCGCGCTTATGCCCCTTTTCACCAAATCACTCCCGACAAATATCCAGCAACCGAAAGGAAAGATGTTACACATCAAAAGAACGAATCTTCAACTTAAATTCTTCTGTAATTCAGGTTTTTCAACAAAAGCGCTTATCTAAAACAGAAATGTAACACTAAAAGCATATAAAAAGTCTAGCATGTGCAACAATACTAATAATGTTTTCCATTCTGCTGAAAAACATCTTCCACGACTCACAAGCTAGGCACTAAAGGTAGCAGGCATATGATTAGGGCCGTCACCCTGTTGGGTGGCATATGTCTGTCGCCAACGTACAAAGAAGAATATGCTTTTACTAAGGTTCTCTGTGCATTGTGTCGGTCCCCTAAAAGTATCAGAGGATTAGTGTTTAACACGTCTCAAAGGATAAGCCGCGCTATTGGACCGTAAGGGAAATCTAGCTATCTCCTTTTAAAATCTTATCAGATATCGTGGTTTGTTACAAATTTCGATCGACACGCTGGCGTAAAGATTTTCTCGCCAGATGGGCTGAAGAAAAAGATGCATATTTTTCAAATTGTTGGAGTTTTGAAGTTAAAATAGGGATAATTTCCTTTCTCATCCCCAACTTAGGGTTAGAGGACACGCCGATATATTTTGCTGATCATAAAATGATAACACGACAACTTCCGTTTCATTGTATGCTAAAGCTGTTTTTTTTTTTATTATTATTTTATTTTTTACTGTCATCGGATTATTTGTAAATTTATCAATGAAACTTTTATTTACTGGGCCATTCGAATATTTTTTTTTCTTAAGTAAAATATTAACTTTGTTTACAGTAAGATTTACAAAAGATATTGAACAACACTGCTCTTTACTCCCTGCTTTTTCATTCACTTTGTATTTTTCTGCACACACTCTCGATTTTTTGTTTGTAAATTCTTACATTTCTCCTTACTTCAAGGTACCCGAGAAATTCCGGAAAGTTTTTTGCTCCTTAAAACGCGTTAAAATCAAAAAATTAACTAATTTATTTTATAAGTAAGTGATTAAATTACCGATCTCATAAACCTAGAAAGAGGCAAAAGAGTTGAAGAAGTTTTATTTTGTAGGATTGAAAAGAATAAGATTAGTTCGAGAGTTGCAAGAGCAGATATATTTATTGCATAAATCAAGGGTGGGCAATTGTTTTGACTCCAAAGCCACATTGTAAAAATTTCCTTAAAAAAATTAAAGTAATTACTTAATTCCACATCTCAAAAAAATTATAAAATTAGGCCATAAAAATAAATTTAATAATTAAAAAATGTAGTGGCAGAGTTTTATACAAGTTATTTAATGTATTAATAATTTTATTTTTCACTACAAGCACATTTGATTTTAGAATCAGTTGAATGAAACAAATGCACCCTCTTACACACTTCTACATTTTTGAAATCAGGAGTGGGATTACTTGTTGAAATTTTCATCACAGCCTGCAAGTTAATGTCCACCAACTTGCATCTGTATTTACTTCGTTTAATATTCATGCAAGAAAATTTTGTTTACAAATATGTGTTGACTCAAATATAGGGAACATTTTCTGTCTATTTTAGTTTTTAAGTGTCTTGACCAGCAACAAAAACAAAAAAAAACTTGTTTGTCAGCCCCTAACATAAACAGAAAATAATTTAAAATTATTATTTACTTCTTAGTAAAAGCTGTGTCATTTCAAATGCTAGAATATTGCGTTTGTTCCATTTGCAAAGTTAAAATGGTAAACTAATAATAATAATAATAACATTATTAAATTTAAAATATAAATTATATTAAATTACTAATATTGAAGCAAATTTATATGGAATATTCTAACTTTAATAAGGTTTTAATTACATTTCTAAGTGCTTTCGGTATTTTGTGGCCTTAAAGGACATATTCTATATTTATTCGAATCTAAACCAACACGGATTCTAACCCGTTCTTCAAATTCTCAACATATTTTTGTGATAAAAAATGGAGTAAAGTGGTTGTAAAGATATCCGATATTTACGAAATTTTAGAAGTTTTAAAATGAGAATTAATAAAAAGAGTGAATAATTAACCTATTTTACCAGTATTAAAAACTTTTAAATACATACATAAACTTCTAATTGTTTTAAGTGCCAGTATCATGTTTAATTTCCCCTATTCAACAGATATTTAAGCCTCCGTTTCTAAGCCGCACCCGATTTTCAGCAGTATTAACATTGGAAAAAAGTGTGGCTAAGATTCGAATATAAATAGGGTATATATATTCTTTTTAATTCTCTAAAGGATGAAGCTCTAAAGTGTTTGCTCTAATCCCAAAATAGCAATTATAAGATTTATTTGTAGAATTTTATAAGCAATTCATTTATTTATTTACTGATGTCTTAATTGTCTTTGAATTATTTATTTTTGAAAGAAAATTTCTTATCTTATTCCTTTTGTTATTCTTCAGTTTTAGAAGTTAAATATTTTTGTATTCAAAAATTTATTACCCGGATTATTGCACTTAAATACTCTGTTTATTCCTCCCCACCCCCTCTTTCTTGAATCTATTATCCCTACGTGTCTTAAGCTCAATACAATATAGAAGCAGCTTAATTTTCACTAAATATTTTACTATCGAACTTATAAAAAATGTATAAATTAATATTATTTCTCAATTATATAATTATCGGTTAATCTTATGATGACAAATTTGATTCAGTAAAGCAAATGAAAAGCTTATTGTTTTGACGTAATGCAAACAATTGAAATATGGAGCTATTTTATGAAAGGCAACCCTCATGGGCACATGCTTTCTCCATTACTTTGTAAAAGTATTAACTTCATTTATCAAACTTAAGTAGTCTAGAATTCGAAAAAACCAATCAGCGATTTAAGATAAACGAAGAATTAAATAGTTTAAGATAAATTATGAATTAAATAGTTTAAGATAAATAAAGAATTAAATAGTTTAAGATAAATGAAGAATTATTACTCAATTAATTCATTTACGGTATCTTACCTTGTTAGATGTAGTAAAATCAAGTCTCATCGTAAGGTATAAGCAGAAAGAAATAAACACATGTTACATCCAGGGACGCATTAAGGCATGGACCAATTGGGTCTGGGCCCAGGCCCTCATTCTCGTTGGAAGCCTCTTCTAGACTCGACCTCAGTAAGATCATGATTCAAATAATTTTAATTGCCAAATGCTATTCCCATACATAGTGTCCAAAAAATATAGGAATTTCGAACTACAGTACAATTGGCATCAGAGTCAACACTGCATCATTATGTGATAACCACTGTCCATTTCTAGTTCTAAGCCCATAGATGTCTTAAAACATTATCCAACAGGCCAGGGCCCAGGGCCTGTGTGACAATGGAGGCCTAGTCTCATTTTCGACCCAGCCTTAATGATTCAAATAATTTTAACAGTCAAAGGTTATTTCCGGTTGTATTCTCCAAAACTGGATTTCCAACGATATATCAACTGGACATATGTGATGACCATCATCCATCATTATTCATTCAGTCAAAAGGCGGCAGTCGGTGGAGCCGGTTTGTGCTACTGTAAATCATGCATATTTATTTGTTTCGGGTTATTGTTTGTACGAGTAGTTAACAATGTCATGTACAGTCTACTTTTAAGAGTCATAAGTGGGACCTACATTTTTGTAGGGGCCTAGGGCCTACTTTTACGTAGGGGCCCAGTCCCTCAAGAAGTCTTAAGATGTCCCTGTCTAGGCCTAAAATATCTCATCTTTACATTATCTTTACTCTTTTAATCTAAAGGCGTCGGTCGGTTGAGCTGGTTTGTGCCTTGGTTTGTGGGATTTTGAGATGCTCATTTGTTTCTTTCAGGTTGCCAATGGACTAAATTCATGTGACGTCATAGTCACATGATAACTTCTGTCACGTGTTTCTAGCCAATCAGTTTATAAATTCATGTGACGTCATAGTTATATAAATATAATCACGCGTTTCCAGCCAATTAGTTCATGTGCTGTTGCCAACTTTTGCTTTTTGCAGAAACTTTCTTTTAAAAAGTATACATCTGTCAACGATAATAATGCACATAGTTAAGCAAAATGAGCTTAATTTAAAAGTACACGTGTAATATAAGGTGTTTTTTTATTTTAAAAACTATTTGAAGAATTATATATATATATATATATATATATATATATATATATATATATATATATATATATATATATAGCGCGTGATCTTTAAACATTCATCAAATTTTAAATGTTATCTAAACTTTACTAGTAGAACAACTAGTAAGTCAGTTTTTAATCAATGGAAAACACGTGATTGCTTTTATCACGTGTGACAGTCATGAATTTAACCCATTGTATGAATATTTGACAACGTATGCTGTATACTATCTACTTTAAAAAATCAAAGGTAGAGTCTACTTTTGCATAGGGGTCCAAAGCTTCAAAAATTCTTAAGACAGGTGAGAAATTATGGAATACTAAGTTTATAAATCGACGAGTTCCTAATTCACAGCTCTTATAAGTGAGCTACAGTGATGTCTGTGGTAATATTTTTAATATAAGAAGAAATGCAATTAATTTTTTGTGGGGAAGGGGATATTGTATCCAAGATCATTACGGACAAATCTAGATAATATATATAAGTCTCATTTCTTTTTTTAAGAACTTAAATGGGAGAACATATATTTTCGAATAATAAAAAAAAATAACTTCAATCTTAATATTATGTTCTGGTTTCATTATCCTATGGAAAGAAGCATTTATTCATACTTTATACTTCTTCCCATTTTTCGGTAACAATTTTTTGTAGCATCCTTTGTTTTATTTTATGCCACCGATCGACAGAAACATCATTAAAGGGCCAAAAATTCTTGGGCTAAGGGCAAGATTTTAGCCCCCGTTCCCTTTTTGCTTTGAGCACCATCAGTGAAAACCGATTTTGCTCGTTTCCCTAAATTTTAAAGGAAACCAGGGGGTCGGGGCTCCCCCCTTTCTTCTTCCACCAACCTCACGAGAGGACGACGGGCTATTTAGAGTACCTCTTAAAAAGGCACTATAATTTAAACATCCCCCTTCCCGGGATTCGAACCCGCCAGGCACCGCAGTACTATAACCACTATACCGGATTTTTGGCACATACTGATAAATGCGTTTTATAAGTATTTAAGGAAAAAATTTTCCAACTCCCCAAAAATCATGTTTTTTTTTAAAAAATTACAAATTTTTTTTTATGATTTTTTTTATGGGCCTCTTATTAGTTTTAAAAAAAATCCAATTTTTATTTTTCATTCACTAGAACAAAAACAAAAGGTTTTAAAAAAAGAAAGATGCCTAATTTTTTACATGAGATGTCATTTTTCCCAAAATCTAAAACGGGACAGTGATTTAAAAAATTTTTGAAAAAAATTTTTTAAAATTTTTGTGTATGCGGGGAAACAGTAGGTGTTTTAACCTTAGATTTATCAAAACCCTTTTTATTACAAAATTTACAGTTTTTATTGAATATAATCAAATTGTTTGAATTTCATATAATAGCTAAGATAAAGTGTTTTGTTTTGTAAAATTAAAATTTCATCCGAAGGTCTTTTTAAAAGGAATACAAAAAATTTCATCAAAATTTAAAAAAATTTGTTCATTTACAATTTGTACAAGGGGCCCCCATTTATATTTTGTAAATTTTTAAAATTTTGTAGTAATAATTATTTTTTTTTTTCTTAATTTTAGCATTTTTTCCCCTTAAAATAAACTAAATAAATCTAAAAACCATAAAAAAAATCTCCATGTCTTCATTTTTTTTAAAAAAAAGTTGTCGCAAGTAGTCGGATACCTTAAATTGTTTGTTTACATAATTTTTCTAAATTTTAAAATGCTGTTATATAAAAAATTGAATTACGCGTTCACGTATTTATATGAAATTTAGGACATTTTTCGTCCTAGAAATGGTGTTCCAAGCTCTTACATTTGTTGAAGGCCATTTAACATTGTTTAAAAAACAACTCAAAGAAAAAAAAATGTGAATTCCTCGAATCGTTGCAGAAAATCAATAAAAGGAGGGGGAATTTTCCAAATCAATTATCCAAAGGGAAAAATGAACTCACACACAAAACCCCGTTTTTTTACTTTTCTCACCATCTTTGATAATAGAACATCAAAAAATCTCACTCTAAATATATATATAATTTTTTTTCCCAAAGTTTTATCGATTTTCAATAATATTTCATCAAAGTTTAAAGTATAAATACAAAATATTTAAATTCTTGAATCATTAAAAAAGAGAAAGGACTAGAAGAAAATTTGTAGATTTGCAAATGTTATTGCAGAAATGTAAAAACACACATTGCCCCTTAATTCAGATTTTGGGTTATAAAAAAATTTTTTTTTAAGAAAAATAATAAAATCGTTGGGCCCCCCACCCCCAAGCCAAAAAAAAAAAACTTTTTAATTTAGAAGAGGTCATGCAATATAAGAAATAAAAGGTAATTTAATATCTGAAATCTGGAATTAAGTAAAATTTGAAACTGTGCCTTTGATTACGGTTAAATTTTTTTTTAATGAATAGGAGGCTTAAAATTTATGTTGAACTAAAAATTTTTGTTTTCAAACAACTGTTATAAATTTTGATCCATTTTTTAAAACTCTTTTCATTGTTAATTTTCTTTAAAAAAAATCATACACATAAGAAGGTTTGAATCCTTACTTTTGCAAAACTTCTGAATTTAATTTCGCTTAAGAAACTAAAAGAAAAGAAGATCAAGAAAATAAAGGATATTTTTTTCTCATTTTAATTTGTGAAATATGTGCAATTTTTAAAAAAATATTTTTTAATTATT
Organism: Trichonephila inaurata madagascariensis; assembly: GCA_019973955.1. Classification (NCBI taxonomy): domain Eukaryota; kingdom Metazoa; phylum Arthropoda; class Arachnida; order Araneae; family Nephilidae; genus Trichonephila; species Trichonephila inaurata. The sequence goes on from BMAV01012913.1 coordinate 37,055, forward strand.
TTGACAAAACTGATATATTGTGTGTTTGTTGGGGTTTCCCTTTAAAATTAAAATTTTAACAGGGGGTCCAACCGGACCCCCCGAATAATTTGCCGCCCGGGGTTTTTGACAACTTTACAAAATTAGACTACTTTGTACAATATTTTTTGTTTTATAACAGATTTTTTTTTCTATAAAAAAACAAATTCTATAACTGTTTTTATTTTATCAAGCTGCTTCTGTTACTACGAATCTCTCTTTTTTTTTTCTAAATTGAAATTTATCAAACATAAATCATGTTCAAACTTAACTTACGAAAATCTGCAACATCAATTACAATACACAAACACACATGCATTCAGATTAACTTGCAAAAGGTAAGTGAAAGAGTTGAGAAAAAGATATCTCCCTAATTAAATAAATTAAACATTATTGGATCATTGCATTATTATTATTATATTATATTTGTTTGTATACATGAAAAACAATAATAATATATCAGTCTGTTTTAAATTTTCACTTCAACAAATGTTTGTAATGAATCCAAATCAAATATAAAGATATATATTTTTGTATGCGGCTCGCGCGGGGTTGTAAATTTCTTCCAAAGTGGCCCGCGAGATCCTTTGGGTCGGCCCACCCCTAATTAATATTAAAGCATATGCATTAAATAAGGGATCGCCCAAATCACTTATTGCCAGGTCCTTCAGATTTCTAGAAGAGTATGAATTATTAAAAAATTATTATACCTGAAAATATATGTATTGTTTTATCTTATCTTTTTTCTTTCTTTATAATTATCTATTGAAAAGATTTACCTTATTTACGGCTACAACTACTGGACTAAGATTTCAATTTTAAATTGTTTGCTATTGACAAAGTGTGTATTGAGAATCAGTGAAAATATTAAAATTAGCTCTAAGGCAGCAAAAACCTAATTTATTGGTAAAAGTACTGCCACGGGAAGACACTCCTCTAAGTGATTTCAAGCAACGTTTGCTTATTTGTACACATGAGGTATAGGAAATACTCTTGTAATTGAGTGAAATACACATGCTAAACCAGTACCAAAACCCTTTTAATTTTAAAACCAATATTCAAACATGAACAATAACTTGGCTCAGAGGATTTGAAAGTTTATTTTTCTTCCTTTTCCCTTCCTTTTCTCCCCTCAATACACATCACATACGTGCACCTACGTGGAAATGGGTGGTATTGTTGAGCAAATTTTTACTTTTATAATAGGCAGATACGTGTTCATTTTTATGTAACATTTCATATATGACAAGCCCATAGGGTCATTGTAATTATTGAACTTGTTCTTAACTTATCAAAATCTTTTTAACTTATTAATTATCAAAGACATTGTACAGGACTGATGCGTTTATAAGTGTATTATACCAGTGTGAATGCGCATTTCATTTTTTTACTATGCCAGAATGTATTTTGTTTGCTTACTTTCAGTAAATTAATAATTTTTTTTTAAAAATAATCTTTTGTTTTCGACTTTTCAATACGCTCGAACCCCTTTGTAGTGTTGTCACGGCCCCCTAGGAGGGTGCGCCTAATAGTTTGAGAACCACTGACATAAGCCCAGGGAGATCTTAAGACTTTTTGAGGCCCTGGGCCCAGAGAAATCTTAAGATTTTTTGAGGCCCTGGGCCCTTGTGCAAAAGTAGGCCTTAACAGAAATATTTAAAAGTAGACAGCAAGTAGCATGCATTGTCAAGTGCTCATTCAAACTGTAATTTGAAACTAATAAATGTGCACGACTCGCGATCTCAAAAACCTAGTCACAAACCGGTCCGACCGATAACCACATTTTGACAAATTGAGCTGAAGGATTGTTTAAGGTATTATACCTAGGCCTAGACATGGACAACGGTCATCACATAACAGTCTTACCAATTTTGCCAGTTGACATGCATTCTAAAATTCCCTGTTTTTCGGAGAATATATCCGCGAATAATATTTGACCAATAAAATTATCCGTATTATGATCTTATCAAGCCAGAGTCAAAAACGAAACGAGGCCCCACAAAGGGTGAGACCCTGGGACTAGGCCCAGCTGGCCCATGCTATAAGACGTCCCTGCAAAAACCACTCAACAGAAAGGACAAAAACACATTTCGCATTTTTGCATGCTTTAGGATCAATCAAAAGAGAATTGAAAGGACCTTTATTTGCGAAGGAACACTAAATGTTAATTATTAGAATAAACATAAAGTTCTTATGGTAATATTGGTGGTTACATTTTTTCTCGAAGCTTGAAAAACTAATTCCCTATATTGTTGATATTTTAACAAAGGTTGTTCTTGCATTGAACCATAGAAATAAAAGTATCTTCGATGGTTTTTAGTTTTGAAAAAAATGAAAAATGCTACTTTGTGTAAAACTTTTTTAAATTTTTTTTTTGAAAAATGTTAACTGGAACGGCAGTCTTGATCGCGACTTCTACAAAGGGAATGTCCTTCGCCTTTTGTTCACGCATAAGTGGCTCTTTGTGTAATTGGTTCTTTTAAGGGGACTTGGTACCCTTCCAGCTACTTTCTTTCTTTATGTATTTAAAAATTATATTTTAACATTTTATATAGTGTTTCTATTCCAGAAAATGATACGAGATGAAATTTTTCACATATTATTCACACAATTTTAAAAATTTAAATTTTTTGATGAAAATTTGGAAAATTTTCCTACTTCTTTTGTAATTATTAATTTTTTAACCTGAAATATTTTTTAATATTCGTATGGATATCATAAGCAACTTTAGGGAATCGATTTTACAATAACTTAATTGGTTTTTGAGAAAAAAAATAAAATGTTGATATATATGCTAAAAATCAACGAAAAAGATAATATCTCTTATATTCTAATTTTTTTAAAAAAAATATTCAGTTTACCGCAAAATGGATCTCTAATTTTGTTACATGCTTTATATGCAACGCAATGCAAAAAAATGGAAGTGACTGGTAAATAGTCGTGGAAGGAGAAGCATTTTGAATGCACTAATGTTTCGAAAAACACAAACTGAGAAACCACTTTAAAAAATTTTTAATTTGAAAAAAAATTATAATAAGCTTAAATAAACTTAAAATACAACTTCAAGATATTAGTTATACATTTTTCTTGGAAATAATTGCATTTTTGTACTTTTTCAACCCATACATTTTTGTAAATGATCAATTTAAGAAGGTATTAATTGCACAAGAAAATTCAAGAAAAATGTTAAAAAATATTTTTTTTCTGCCACGACAGAAAGTTTATTTTTTTTCTTCACATAATATTGAAGTATTACATTTGTACGAAAAAAATATCAGGAATAAGAACTGAAATTATGAAATTATTAACATAAAATGCCCTAATTGAAAAATTTTACATGCACACATTTCACAAAGAAAAAATTTACATTATTGTATTGCCTCGAAAATATTCTGCTTTATATATTACACATTCTTTTTTATAGCTATTATTTCTCTTTATGAAATAGATTTTTTTATCATAAGCTCTTTTTTTTAGGTTTTTTTTTCTAAAAAGGGGGCGTGGCCGCATTGCCTAGTTTGTTTTCAAATAAAGTTTTCTTCAACTTCTAACTTTCCGACTTGTACAAATGATATATCAATAGAAAGATAATAATACAAAGAATAAGATTAAATAAAAATAAAAAAATAAAAACGATTGGTCGGTCATTTTTAGGGTACCAAGTCTTCTCTTAACAGTTATGTTATATTGTTTCACTTACGACTTGGCCATTCTCTTAGAAAATCTGCCGATCCCTGCGTTAAATAATGTTTTATTCAGTTAGCAGTACTTGAGCTAAATCATTAAAGTTATAAATTTACATTAAGTGGTATAAACTGTAAAATCAATCGGATCGAAAATGATTTAAAAACAATAAGAACAATATCTCTTCGTTCTGAAGGTAAGCAAAACTCGAAAAATCTTAGAAATTAAATAAACCAAGGTCGATTTATTTAACGTCTTCAGCGTTGGGCTTTATCTGAAACATATGAAAAAAAGATGGAGGGAATGAGGAATCATACGAAACACGTAAGTCAATAAGTTTTGGGTTAAGTAGAAATTTAAGTTTTTCGTACTTTTTTATTTCGTGTTAAATATCTATAGCTGGTGGGAGGATTAGAAAAGAATTTTTTAATCAAGAATTCTTCTCATCAGTTGGACTTTTATTTATTTGTTTGTTTGCTTTTTTTTTAAATTACAAGAGTTTGTGTATTAATAATTCAATGGGATAAATTCATGACAGTCACATAATAAACAGAATCACGTGTTTTCCATTGAACTAAAATCATTCATTTGATGTATCCTTGTTGTTCTACTCGTAAAATTTAGACAAATTTAAATTTTAATTATGATAAAGATGTTCAAATATTAAATTTTTTTCAAAATCAAAAAAAGTATTATATTACACTTGTACTTTTAAATCAAGCGCATTTTGTTTACCTATGTAAGTTATTGTTGTCAAATATGTACTGTTTAAAAGAAAGTTTCTGTAATAAGCAAAAGTTGGCAACAGAGAAACACGTAAGCTGATTGGCAAGAAACACATAATTGAAATTTATCATGTGATTATGGTGTCATATGAATTTATTTATTTTGATTGGTTAAAAATACGGGATTGTAGTTATCATGTGATTATGACGTCACATGAATTTATCCAATTGGCAGTTACAGATTGAATTAACACTATTGTTAGAAATACTGAATAATTTAATGTTTTAGAGTTTGAATTTTTTAAGCAAAACACATATTCTTACATTGCTTCATTTTTTATTAGAACACCCCCAAATTTTATTTCTTTACCATATTTTTCCAGAAGCATATTAGCACTACGACTTAATGATACCAACGTTATCTAATTTTTGTTTGCATGATTTTTAACAAGATAAGTTAATCTCTAAGCGTTTCCGCTCTGTGAATAGACTATGAAAACAAAGAAACTTCATCATAATTCCGATTCCCATAGGTGCCATTAGCTCTGGGAATAATAATCACGCAGTAACAATAATTATTAACCAACAACACTTTAATTGAAATTGATTATCTAAACACTCCAATTTCTGGTCATTATTATTCTCGCAATGCGTTAACACGTTGGCACAGCCTGCAACCCACCAATTACAGGGTGCAAAAGAAACGTTTCCTCGGGGAGTAACGTTTGCAACAGTGGCAGCCACTTTATTTTTAATCCTAATACCCCCTTAATTAGGCCGGCTGACAGGCCGAAGAGATAGGGCGGGTGTGTATTCGTCGTTTAGATTTGCTTAATTGCCCGTAACGGTTCAAACGGCGGGCGACAGGCTTGTCGTGGCGCACGTGCCGGGGTTGGGAACTCACGATCCCGTGAAAAACGATCGGTTCCCATACTAATCCTGTTCCGGAGCACGAAAACCAGGAAATTCTTAATTGCCCTGGGCTATTGGGAGGTCACGTGTTTGGGATTTAGGGGCTCAGGGGGTTGTCGGAAAGACCTGTGGGAAAGAGGATCGTTCGATTTTTGCTGTTTGCTGTATGTGAATACTTTTAGAACTTTTGTTATTGTTATTATTCATGAGCAGGTACGGTTGATTTGTATCGCTTTGTACGTCGGTTGTCAATTTAAGTGAGTCCAGATCAAATGTGCTTTAGATGTATGCGTGTGATGTTGCAACACATTTATTAAGTACCGAAATATAAAAAACCAAGAGTATGGGTATTATGAGGAGTAAAATTAATTTTTTTTTCCCATCAAACTTAATTTTACGGATGATCATTGCAATGCTTCTTATAAAATAACTGAAGATGTAAACAATCAATTATGATGTTTAATTAAAAAAATATACAGTCAGGACCTATATATAACGAACTTGCTAAACCCCGAAAAAAAGATCGTTATATGGAAAATTAGTTATATAGAGGTTCATCTTTCAGTTTTCTTTATAAACACAAAAAACACATTTTAAACTCATAAACACTATGTATTAAAATAAAGAAATTGTTCACATCTTTTTGTAAATTAATATATATATATATATATATCAGTAGCACACACAGGAATTTTTCAAAGGGGGGTCCGGGGTTGAAAGTTCACCATTCTTGTATCATACTATTTTTGATTTTGTCGATTTTCAGGAACAAAACACTGTAAAAAACTAATTATTGAATAAATAATTAGCATTAATTAATAAAATTAATCATTAATAACAAATATTTAATTAAATGTTATGTATTATATACTTAGAGTTATAACCAATTGGAAAAAAATCAAGGGCTTGGGGGGGTCCGGACCCCCAGGACCCCCCTTGTGTGCACCACTGATATGTATATATATATATATATATATATATATATATATTATACATCTTACTCATCAAAAAAAGAAGAAAGAAAAACTGCAAGGTAAGTTTCTTGACGCCTTTATCCTCTTCCTGAAGAATTAAATTGTTTTCTTTGATGCTCAAGCCCTTATGTTTTGACATTTTCGAGCTACAAGAAGCAAAATTACCAGTACGACTGATCAATGAACACTACTCAAGGACACGGGGACGCGAGACAACTCCGCTGAGGGTGCAAGGGGATATCGAAGAAGTTTCTACTGAACTGGACAATGAGGGTTAAAAGTTGCACTTCTTGGATGAAACACCCAGAATCCTACTGCTTTCGGGGTGTTAAGCACCTAATAACTTAATCTTGAACTGATGTTCAAGATTAATGACCACCATAAAATATGTTAAAAGAGAGAATAACTTGAAATGTCCGGAAATACTTCAAAAATATAGAGAAAAAAAGATTGAATTATAAGAGAAAGTTCGTTATATAGAAAACGCACTTCGCTATAGAGATTTTATTCTGCGAAGAAAATCGTGAAATGTTCTTGGTTCCAGGAAAAAGTTCTTTATATAGAAAAATTCGCAATATAGAGGTTCGTAATATGGAGGTTCGACTGTATTTTTTTCAACAATACATATAGCCTGTGACAGACGAGTGGTCATTGTCAACCACTCGTGGTGGCAAGCTGCTGATTTTAAATCAGTGCCACTAAAGATCCGACGTGTAGAAGAGCTTATGGACATTACTTTCTGTCGAGAATCAAAGTCCTCCTTTTGGAGTGATGTGGTAGTTTAGAGAGGGGTGCTAACTCGCGTTTTCCCCCTCGTCACTTGACCGTGGTTCAAAATTAAGATGCTCGTTGCCAATAGGCCTTATATTACTTCAGAGTGTGACATAAGTTATATATATATATATATATATATATATATATATATGTATGTAAAATCAAATTAATACATTAAAAAATAAATAATCAAACATTAGGAGAAATGTATCGTATTTGCAGACTTTTTTTTTTAAATTTAACTCATAATTAACTTTTTTGATGCTTAAAAGACGACAATTTGATAGGGAGGTGTCTAGTTTCAAAATGCTTTAAATTACTAAAAAACTTTTACTTTATTTTAATGCAATTGTGGAACATCAAGTTTCATCCAATTCCACTTTTTTCGCTTTAAATTCATTTATACAATTAGTCATTTTTAAAAAAATTCTCCTTTAAAATTGAATTTTATTGAATATTATGGCACACATAAAATGTTGAACCTTAAATTTAATACTAATAAAAATAGTTACGCAATAAGCTCGTATAAATTATTTCAAGAAATTTGTAAGTCACAAAATATTCAGCTTTTTTTCTTTTTTGTTTTGTTTGTTTGATCTGTTGAGGCTCTAAGCCCATTGTTAATAATCCCCCAGAGTGTTCTCCCTCTAAATTGGGGTGGAATCCGAGCCAAATCGTACTGTCACCTGCATGGTGCTAACGACAGGCGTCACTTAGCCCTTTACCATGATGAATTTCGTGGGCCTGATCTGGCCTTTGCCAATCAGGTGGCATTAGTAAAACAACAACAACACAACACTATTGTTAATAATTTCTTTTTTGTTCTAACGATAGCTATTAATAAGACCTTTTTTATTACTTGATGATTACATTTATTTTTAATATAGCGTGATATTTTAAATACATTTCGGGATTATATTAAACTTAATACATTAAAATATTTTTTTTTGCAATATCTATAAAAAATATCTCATTATATAAGTATCCTCAATGCTTTTGAAAGATTAAAATCAAAAATTGATCCTATATTTATTATTGATTTATTACGCACTGTTCTCCTATTTTGAGAACAAAATAATTATATGAATAGAATTAATTTTGTTATTTTTATAATGAAACGCTTCCTTAAATGTTTCAAAAGTATTCTGAGAGAATTTTTTTAAATAGATAGCCTCATTGTAGATTAATATTAATATAAAAGTTTCAAATGAAATATCTTTTTCATCTATTTTCCAAACATATTTCGAAAAGAATAGGTATGTTAACTCATTAAAAATTCTTTAAATGAAATAGAAAAAAAATAATGTACATTAATTTTAGTAAATATTGAGACATAAAACTTAAGAGTTTTTATAAGATTTTATAACTTAAATGTTCATATTGTGTGTATTTGTGAAGAGAATTATTAGCATTTTGTTGAGTTAAATTATTAATTATCAGCCCAAAAATATATTTGAAAAACGAATTTAATAATTTAGTACTATAATTATTTTTATTTAACAAATATAATTAGTTTTATATAGAATTCAAAATTATGTAAATGCATAAATGAATTTTATGACTAAATACAGCAAACAGTAAATTTTTCATAAATCTTTTTATTGATTATTATCAAACAGAAGCTAACGTTTTTGAAATGCTATGTTATATTCTAATGCAAAGTTTTCTGAACCCCTCGCCATTCAACACACTTTTTTTTTTAACGAAAGATTGGTTTTGTGGGGAAATATTAATTGATTGCCATGAAAAAAATATAGATTCTTAATTTTCAATCTATGCAGTTGCTTTAGATCCTTTCTCGTTCTTTTTAATTTTTTTATTTACATAAATATTTTTTTGGAATTAATTATTTTCAAAAGTGAAATACATCACTTTAAATTTAGAACATACTTATATATGAAGATATAAGACCATGTAACATAAATATTATAGAAATCGTTATTATAGCAATATAAATATATCTTGATTATTGCTCGATTCTATGTAATACACGAGTCTAAAAATTTATGAGTTTAGTTTCAGATTAACTTAGATTTATGTAAAAATATTTAATACTTATTGAAAATGCATTGAGAATTGCCTTTATATTTTTTCATTTTTTATATATTATAAAATATTTAAACTGTGTTAATTATATTACAAGAAAACTATAACGATACACAAAATAATGCTCGTTAGTGAACAATTATTTTACATTTTTTATTTCTAACTCTATGTAATATTTATTTATGAAAATGATTTCTTCATAAATCTTTAATAAACATTTTAATTTCAAAGGAATCACATGCGCACGAAATTCTTAGTTGATAGGTAAGAGAAATCGTTCAAAATAAGAACAGAACTTGTGTATAAATTTAAAAAATCAAGTGTTAAATGCTGGCGCGTTTGTCATAATAAATACATTCAAATTCTGAAGCAGTTTTTTTCAGTGGCTATAAATTCGATTTTAACTACAAAAGTGTGATGGCTTACTTTTTAGCTCTTCTTTTTCAATTCCTACTATTAGCTCGCACTGTCTATATATTTATTTATTTATATATTTGTATATTTATTTATTTATCTTGTGGAATTTTCAATTATTAATAAAATACATTTTAAAGCCCTGAATTGAGCTGAAATTTTATATACAGGATCATTTTAGATGACAATACAATAATTTAATTATAATTAATAAAAATTAATTAATTAAAACTAATTATTTAAAGAATTACAAATACAGCCACGTTGGCGACTTGAGTCAAAACTTGAAAAGTTTTTTTCTCACGTTTTAAAGCATTCAGTTGGACTGAAATTAAAAGGACAATACGATACTTTTAATGATATAATAAAATAATTACTACTATAATGCTGTGATTCTGTCCTTGTATATACATATTTATTTAATTGTAACTATTTAATAAAAAGTAGCTAAAATAAAATTTTTCGTTGTTGATTTAAGTAGGAATTGACTTAAAAACTATTTTTTTATATTACTTGTTAAGATTCAAATTAATTATCATATTGCAGATTAAAAAGTTGTATAATTCAGCATTCTATAATAATTCTTTTTAATTCATTTATTATTATTATTCATTTATATTTATTATTATTTATTATTTTAATTCATTATTGCAAAACTCCTCATGCGTAACATGTGGCTTACAGAACGTAAGAGGTAACACAATTACATAATTTTAAAACAAAATTAAAAATACATTTAAGATAAAAATGTAAATAATAGGAAGGGAAGAAATATACAAACATAAATAAGAGGAGGTACCACACACAATATAAAACTTTAAAAATCTATACAGTAAACAAATTTTTTTAAGAGATTAAGGCTTTCAGTACAATTGACCAACAAAGACAAAACAGGTGGTCAATAATTATTTCAAGGTCATTTTAGAAAACGATCTTTTCCTCCTTCAAAATCTTGGATATTGATTGCTATTAATTTAAAAAGGATCGTTTTCCATTGGTGTGGAAGTTTGGAGATTAGTGTGTCATCAGGTGTTGACCTTGAGCATCATTCTAAATTAAGAAGTCCATCATCAAGAATACTCGTATTACTTTAAAGTTAGACATTAATGAACAACCAATCAACTTCTTTAATATGTTCTATAATATTTTTAGATTTAATTTAATCATTCAGTATAGTTAAATGGTATAGAAATTTTAAAATAAAAACTGAATTTTTTTGCATATATATAACTTTTAATTTTTTATAATAAACTTTATCAACCTTTATTATTTTTTCATTTTATTGTGTGTTTCTACTATTATTATTTCAATACAATTTCTACCGTTTTTCTTTAAAAAGACAGTTTTTTTTATTTAAAAAAATGAGAGAAGGGTGGCAGTGGTTATTTACAAAATGTGTAAACAACTGCGATTGATTCATAAATGCTTTTCAAAGCTGAAATATAAAATTATGCATATGCTTATGCTTTACTTTAAAAATGCAATTACTCAACCTATTCGGGTTTGTTAATTACACATAGCTTAAAATTGAGCAACATACTATGCTTTTGCAACATTGACCTTAAATCTAATGAAACTGAATGTTGACTGCAGCAATTTTATGCCCTACTACATAAGTCGCTTAGACTTTTAGAAAAGGTTTTATATCGAACAAACTATTGGATTGCCTTTGTTCTTAATTAAAACATATGTTATTTTTTTAAGTTAAGGTCAAAACTATTTTTGAATGAAATGTGGTTATTCTTGTGTTCTAAAGTATTTTAAGGCATCCGACTACGTTCAGAACCTTGATTTTGCAAAAGCGTATAAAAGGATAATATTTATGATATTTAGTGTCACCTAGATTAGAAAATGTATATAAAATTGTTTTAAGAATAGTATTACACTAAAAAGTTATTCAAGAACAATATTTTGACAAAAAATGAACTTTTTCAAAATATTCTCCTTTTGTGAAAAATGCTTCAATTATAATAATATTTTGCCTGTATATAGCTCAGACCTCTGTACAGAGGCTCAACTAGAATTTTTGAAATATATAACTTTGAAGTGGGTTTATCCATGTTTTACGACAACAGAGGGCAGAAATTTTAAGAAAAAAACGCCGATCATTATTTTAAAGGGTTGTAACTCTGAAAATAATGTGAACTTTTCAAAAATCATAGTTGAGCCTCTGTACAGAGGTCTGAGCTACATATAGGTAAAATATTATTATAATAGAAGCATTTTTCAAAAGGAGAACATTTTGAAAAAAGGTGATTCTAAGTTAATGTTTTGCCGAAATATTGCATTTAAATAATTTTTTTTGTCAAAATGTCCTTAAAACAATTGCATACATGTATTCTAATCTAAGTGACACTAAACATCATGAAAATTATCCATTTATGTGCCTTTTTAAAATCACGGTTCCGAACGTAATCAGATACCTTGAATTACCTAAATCAAAATATGAAAAAATACTTTTTTTGCATCTAAAAAAGATTAAAAAGAGAATCCATTTAAGATCATTTACTGCTGCATTAATTTGATTAATTAGTATAAAAATATTTGAAAAAAAAAACACTTAAGAATAACAGTGAAAGCAAGAGAGGAATGTATATTCTATCAAAACAGCGATTATATTTATATTCATGTAATAGTATTTAAGAAGATAGTGCTAATCAAATAAATATTAGTTTATTCAGACAAAGGTATACAGATGAAAGAATCATGCATTACCTTATTTAACAGTCTATTGTAATATTTCTAATTATTTTATATTATCACTATTTTAAAAAGTAATTTAATCGATATGTTTTCTTTTAAAAACTCAATTCTTGATGCTTTGACAACTGCTTTTTCAGAAACAATAGTCCTAATCAATTTAATTCATCTTTTCTCTTGTTTTTTATATAAAAGCTGCTTAAAAATTGAATATTTTTAATTTAATTTTTTTGAAAACCAAGCTCTTTTTCAAGTACAATAGTAAAAAGTTTATTAAAATTGAGTTTAAATTAACACTGGGTATATAGAAGAATTTTTCTACAATGTCCTGGTGATCAAAGCAAGATGGGATAGTCCTCCGACTGTTATAACCAACAATATTTCAGAAATATATATGTAACGTCTTTTAATTAAATACGGTAATTTTTTTTATCACATATATTTATGCTAAGTATATAGAAACTTTTCAATACTTCTGATTTTAATAAAATTTATTAACATATTCAGGCAGTCATTTTAAAAAATTGCACACAAAAATACATCTTTTTGAAATTCTATCTTTTATTTTTGTAAATAAAAAATAGCTATTAATAATCAGAATAAAAAGGTTATTTTTAATCATTCAACATACATATAGATGTTTATGTGTGTGTATATATATATAATTTCACTTATTAGAAGTCTGTTAAAAGTGATTTTTTCATTACCTAAGAATAATTTATGACATACTCTATAATTATTTATGAAAAATAGTTGATTTTCGCCATTTTTTTTTTAAATTTAAGATTACATTTTAAGTATTTGCGAATTTATCTTTTCTACTTTATTTACTCTAGGCATTTAAATGCTCTAAAATTTTTAAAAATAAAATTTTGACTAAAAACTAAAAATTTTGCAAAATGTATTACTCTACTTGTTTTTTTAATGATATAATCTTCAAATTAAAATTTCATCTTCCTACTAAGAATTAACTAGACTATTAAAAATAATTTTATATATAATATATTTTATTAATTTTTGTGAATATAGATGTTACTCATTTAAGAAACAATCATTACATCATTATAAATCTACCTTAATAAAAGATAATGAAACTATGTATGAAAAGAGTATATATATATAGTAAAAGAAAGTATACCGAAGTTTTAAATTTCTAAAAAGTTGTATATTCTAAAACGATGGTAATTTTAAAAAATGGGGTTAATAGGGCTTAGGCTTATGCTAGAAAAGAAGATTTATTAAAAATATTGATTTAAAGAAATTTTAGATTATCTATGCCACAAATATAGTTAAGTTCACATAAAGAACTTAATGAAAATAAAGCTATAATTTGAATTTCTGATTTATTTACTTAACCAAAAATAAAATCTCCTACATAAGAGATGAATAGAGAGAGTTAAATTATTTAATAAAAAAATAATTTATAATTATTAATTTATATTTAATAAAAACATAAAAATTTTTAAATTATCAATTTCCACACACACACACAAATTTGTTATATACTCAATAATAATAACAATATAATAAATTGGAGTTTTCTAAAAAACTAGTTTTAAAACAATTATCTTTTAGAAGCTTAACATTAATTTCGAAATTTTTCATATAGTGATTCTTTTATAATTATCTTTTAGATTATTGTGTGTCTTTTCGTTATTTCACAAGATGTAAAAATACTTTTAATTTTTAAAATATGTTCAATGTCATGTGCACTATGTTATGAATGAGCTTTAGTATAGAAAATGAATTTTAGTATTCATTCCATTTAAAAAAATATAAATAGAAACCAACATGGGAATTTAAATTATGAAGGTATTTAAAATCATGTAACATGCTATAAATCTGAAAGTAATTATAACAACATTTGAAATGACTGTGCTTTTTATTCATTGTTTACATGTCAGAAGCATATCGCATCCTCTAAAACATAAATAAAGTACCATTTTCCTTTCTAAAATTATAATACTTTGCTAATTTATTTGATAGAAACTAAGGATTTCATTTCGTATTCATATATTTGTTAATACATAATTTATAATTCTTAATGTATCAACAAAGGCTATTAAATTCATATTTACATGTGTTATATAATTTAAATTCAATTATTTTTATTTTATAAGTTGCTAGGTTGCTATTTTTATGATCTAAATTTTTACTCTAATATTTATAGATATCGCTTTGTCTCGGTGAAACTTGAATTTTATTCATGAAAAATAAATAAATATGAAAAATCTTTTTTAAAATTAAATAAGTAAAAAAATAGCCAAAAATAAGCTTAAAATAAACTTACATTTTAAAAAGAAGTCTTAGTAAAATATTTACATAGATTTTACTATTAGACACACTATAGAACCAAAACAGTGCACTATTTCCAATGATTATTAGGTAAATTGATATCAGATTATTATTGGAACAACTTCGGTTATTATATAAACATTCATGGTTATTATTCGAAGATGTATCATTTAATGATTTCTCTGAATTAATTTCTGTTGGAAAAATTCAGATTGATAATTTCTTTCTCAAAATATCGTTTGGTAATTTCATATTTTCATAAAAGCGTTACTTCTTTTATTGAATAAAACCGTTTGTTATTTTGTGATTACCACCGTAATTATAAAGATTAATTTAATATTTTTTACAAAAGTGTTACATATTTTATTGAATAAAATCGTTTGTTATTTTGTCACTGCCACCGTAATTATGATGTGGAAAATAAAATCAAACATGAATAAAGCTGAGTCATGTATCTGATTAATGAAATGGATTTTTTTTAAAAAAATATGACTTTTTCTGTTGTCTGTGATTTTTCGCAACAGATAACACATACCAAGATGCTTCTAAAACAGGAGCAGAAAATAAGCCTATGTGAATTGCTACATCAATTCTAATTTCAGAAATTATATTCATAATCAACTTTAGAATTCTAAGAGATTATAAACTAAAACATTTTTTTAAATTAAATAAAATACGATTATTTTAATTTTTAAAAGATTAAGATTAGGTTTTTAAATTGTAAAATATAAAATACAAAAGAAATTTAGTAGAAAATAAAGTCGTTCACTTACTGGAATTTTCTCTGGTGTGGTCATCAATATCTTCCACTGGCCGAAATATTTTGGCCTGGGGGTGATTGGACTCCCCTTGCTGACCCTCAGCAGAAAGAGCATTGGGAGATGTCGGAGATGGAGTCCTCCTCTTCTTTTCCAGTTTTCAGTCCCAGAATAGCATCTATTGAGTGGAGGGGTGGTAAGTCCGTTTTTCTTTCGTCTGATGGGGCTTTGTTTACTTTCGCCAAATGGCTACTTCGACATCCGTTGGACTCGGGATACGCCAGGGTGGCCAACGGCGATCGATCCAGACTCATTTCGACTTGCATATTTGATGTACCTTTATGCTAATTTGGTCACGTACTGGAGAAAGAATAGAATTCAGGCAAAGTAGAAAGGAAGAGTAGATCTAAAGCTGTTCAAAAAGCTGGAAAACGCTATGGAAAAAGAATGCTCTGTGAAGTAAGCGGATTCCATTCCATTTAATTGCTACATAATTTTTTTTTTCATGTATTTTGAGTCCCATATACTTTTTTTTGTATCAAACTTTCTCTGAAAAGTCAATCAGTTAATATGTTTTAATTAATAGTCAATGGGCTACTGAACTGTTCCTTGTAGCTACTATGACACGAAAATAGCTTATGTGTTTTCTCGCAATATATTTATTATTATTACTTCTGATTAGAAAACTACTTCACATCTACTTAAATCTGGCTGCATTCTGAAGAAGTATAATATAAAATATTTTCCACTCTTTTATTGACTTAATTCAGTGCTACTGAAGTCCGTTCGAACCCTTCCAGAAAACTCTTCCTGTCTTTTGACTACGAAACAAAGATCTCTCATTAGAGAAATAAATTACATTTTTCTTCTACTTCGCTATTCCACTCGTCTCAATATAAACGCACTGATTTTCAAACTTTATACTCCGCTAGAATACCAGCATTTAAATAACAACGGACTCCTGAAATTATTCAGGAAGAGATATCAATTCCCGTCTCTGAGCGCGCTTTCGTGATCTCTCTAATTGCCCGGGGCAAAATACAAGCCTCTTGTACCCGTGAATGAATCGTTCGGATCACAGATGCGGAAAACAGAATGACCGCCTCAAGCAATGAGTCCCTCTTGATAGAGTCCTAGGCTTAGCTCCAGTCTCGATCTGCCGCGCTAAGTCTCCCCTTATTGGTCCGGCGGCCCACGAGGTGGTGGAGGGAGCCAATCGCGGATCAGGAAGGCGTGCACCACAGACACAGTGCATTGATGGAGGATAAGGCTTTGTTGGAGTAAATTGGGGAACCGAGTTGGATGATGGTTTTACTGCCGGGAGGCTTGGCTCCACCAAGAACATATTGACGTTCTGACAAAGCGCGATTACGCAATAATGGCATTATGGAGTCATTTATGGGCAGTGGAGATGAGATTCTAGTGGACGAGGCAATTTATATGTGATTTTGGGAAATAAATTGCTTTTGGGAGAGGCTATTAAAATAGCAATTATTCAAGCGGGTGCGCTATTACATTTTTTTAATATTTTAACTTTAATTTTCAGCTCGCGCGAGTTAACTGAGTTAAAATAATTTGGTCATTGCCGAGTTGTTGCATCTGGAACATTCGAGTACTAATTATATGCATAAGTGAATTATATGTGCATAAAGGACTCTATTCGCTGCTTTTAAAAGATAACCTGCTTTATGGTAGCGAGAATAATTGATCGATTTACACAACTATAAAATTGATATTTTTGTGCAGGATTCACACTTAACGTAAAAAAAAAGAACCCAGCTCGTGAAGATTGGATGGAAAATCGGACTTATTTTATCATTTACGATTTATGCATCTGCCAAATCATACAGATATAAAGATTTTGTCCCCCCATCCTTTACAAAGTAAATTACGCTGAAAATTTTTAAGTATTTTTAAATGCAAATTACTTATGATAATTTTGTTACAATGAATCAAGTTATGTAGACTGTTTTGTCAGTCAAATTTATAGATTAATATTTATTGAAAGATGCGATAATTAGGAGCATCAATCCAAACAATTATCTTTACAGCAAGAACAATTAGTAATCTGAACGAAAATATTTAAGAGTCCCAGGTTCGAGTTTAAAGGACATATAACATAGTTCCTGCCCTTTTACGATAATAAAAGTAATTAACACTTGGAAAAATTCGCAAATCTTAGTAACAAGCTTTATATATAAACAAACTGAATAAGTTAATCAAAAATTTCCTATGTAAACAAAGGAAAGTATATTTATTAATTAAAAGTGACAAAGGAGTAACTAACAAAAAAAAATAATCATATACCATTTAAGGGAAATTGCGCAGTTACTTTAAATGAACAAATTTCGTTTTATTCGGGGCATTGATTTATAAGAAGTTGAGATTAATTAATCACTTGAAGTGACAGTTAGATATTGAATAAGTAAAATAACAAAAATGAAAAACATCGTAATTCAATTCGTTTGAGTGAAATGGAAAAAAATGGGGAAGATGAATGGTAGGAAGTTTTTTTAAACTGAGTTTATAAATAATTATTACAAATATTCAGTGGCGCATACAAGGGGGGTGTCCCAGGGGTCCGGACACACACCATAGCCCTTGGTTATAATCCTATGTATATAAAGTAAAATTTAATTAAGTATCTGTTATTAAATTTTTTTTATTAATTAATGCTAATTATTTATTCAATAATTAGTTTTGCATTGTTTTTGTTCCTGAAAATCGACAAAATCAATATATATATATATATATATATATATATATGGGCAGCGTATTACAGCATGATATCAAAATTGTGGACTTTCGACCCTAGACCCCTTGAAAATTTTTGTGTGTGCTACTAAAAATATTAATCATCAGTTTTTAATTTAATTTTTATTTTTAAATTTTTTTGATATTTTTCGTAAATTGTAGCTTTTGTTATAGTTTTTTCGTAAAAATAGTTAAAAAGAACGGCTTGTACCTGCTGTTAAATTAAGAGAATTAATAATTGTTACTTTAGTCTAATTAAACGATACAGATTCAAATTATGGTTATCAATTAGCACCAGAAGCGCACACAAAAATTTTTCAAGGGGGTGGTCCAGGTCGAAAGTCTACCATTTTGGAATCATGCTCCAATACGCCGCACAACATATTCTTTTAATTTTGTTCATTCTCGGGAACCAAAACAATGCAAAATCAATTATTGAATAAATAATTAGCATTAATTAATCAAATTAATTATTAGTAACAAATATATAATTAAATTTTACGTAATATATACATAGGATTATAACCAATAGAAAAAAAAGCAAGGGCTATGGGGGGGTGTCCGGACCCCTAGGACACCCCTTATGTGCTCCACTGATTAGCACTATTTACACAAATAATTATATACTGTTAATTAAAATAATTTTATAAATGAAAACTTGAATTTTTTTTATAGAATTAAAATTATTTTATAGAATTTAAGATTCCGTGTTAGATTAAGAATATATATACCGTATTTATTCAAATTTAAGCGGAATTTTTTCCAATGTTATTTCTATTGAAAATCGGGTGTGGCTTAGAATCGATGCCGAAAATATTCTATGGATGGGGAAAATTGAACATGATACTGACGGTTAAAGCAATTACAGGTTCATGTACCTACTTAAAAGTTTTTAATACAGGTAAAATAAATTAATTATTAACTTCTAATTAGTACTCATTTTAATATTTTTTTTTTTAATTTCGTATAAATATTGGATACCAATAAACTATTTTACATTATTTTTTAAATTTTTTCATAGAAACGTGTTGAGAATTTGGGGTGTAGTTTAGAATCGATAATTGTTTAGATTCGAATAAATATTATATATTCTTAAATAAAATAATTGATTGGCTTATTTTTCATTGATTATTTTACTAACGGTGAACTATTGAGGCTGTTTGCTCATATCAAATTAAGATAAAGTTGTTATTTAAAATTAAAATTAAACAGTTAAAAAATAAAATAAATATAACGAATAACAAATAAAAATAAAATTAAAATGGAACAAAATTAAAAATAAACAATCAGATAAACATCAACTACTTTCTTTTTTTAAAAAAAAATGAAACATTATCATGTATATTGCTACCAGATGCAAAATATGCAAACATATACTTAAAAAAGTTTTTAAAAAACTCTGTATGTTATTATTTTTTTATCAAATGATGAAGTTGGTCCAGTAGCGCACACAGGAATTTTTCAAGGGGGTCCGGGGTCGAAAGTTCACCATTCTTATATCATGCTCCTTTTGATTTTGTCGATTTTCGGGAACAAAACACAGTAAAAAACTAATTATTGAATAAATAATTAGCATTAATTAATAAAGAGTTAATCATTAATAATAAATACTTAACTAAATTTTACGTAATAGAATTATAATCAATCGGAAAAAAATCAAGGGCTTTGGGGGGTCGGACCCCAGGACCCTCCCCTTGTGGGCGCCACTGAGTTGGTCAAAACCAAAAATTAAGCAATGTTTTTTCAAATATTGTTAATTTTTTTTTAACTCTATCAACATTTTCTGTTAAATATAATAATATAAAATTCTTGGTATCTTTGATTGACACGGTAATAAATATACTGCATAGCTATTTGCCTCACATGTTTAAGAATTGTCTCATTTCGCCATATGATACAATAAATAAAATTTCTCACACATTTTAGGTATTATCTTTTCAAGGAATATTTATAATACAGGTGTTAAAACAGTATGAGGAGCAATTCAACTTTTTATACTCCCATGTAGGTAAACTTCAGTAGGTGGTAATTATTAAATTTGTTCATTTCTGTCTTGTATGTTAAGCAGAGAAATTCTAGAATTTCAAATTTAGTTAAATGGTTGAAACTGTGCTTAAAAGCATCACTTTAAGAAATTATATAACAAACTCCCTGACATTAATGCATTGCACACCAAGAGAAAATTGTTAAGGTTGCAAAACTGATGGATAATATTCAGTAGCGCACACAGGAATTTTCAGGGGTGAAAGTTCACCATTCTGCATCAGTCTCCTTTTGATTTTGTCGATTTTCGGGAACAAAACACAATAAAAACTAATTATTGAATA
The DNA here is from genome assembly GCA_019973955.1 of Trichonephila inaurata madagascariensis. Classification (NCBI taxonomy): domain Eukaryota; kingdom Metazoa; phylum Arthropoda; class Arachnida; order Araneae; family Nephilidae; genus Trichonephila; species Trichonephila inaurata. The sequence goes on from BMAV01012913.1 coordinate 57,436, forward strand.
AATAATTAGCGTTAATTAATAAAATTAATCATTAATGACAAATATTTAATTAAATTTTACGTACTATATACTTAAAATTATAGTCAATCGGAAAAAAAATCAAGGGTTTTGGGGGTCCGGACCCCAGGATCCCCCCTTGTAGCGCCACTGCTCGGGGAAAATGTTTTTCTTTCCCCTACTCATTTGTAGTTTAAATTTATGGTCAGCGGATGAAAACCGTTTTACAAATTCACAGCTTTCTTTCTTTCCCTGCAGGCCACAAAGATTCTCCCCTCCCTTAGGTGTAAGGTTACACCTAGGGCTTGCAAACCGGTTAAAATCGAAACTGGTTAACGGGATTTTTTTTGTTAAAATTTACCCGGACCCGGGTTTTTCCGTAAAATCGAAAACCTGTTGACACTGACAGAAATAAATATCCCATCACCAGTAGCGCACACAGGAATTTTTCAGGGGTGAAAGTTCCCATTCTCAACATCCTTTGACTTTGTCAGGGAACAAAACACAGTAAAAAACTAATTATTGAATAAATAATTAGCATTAATTAATAAAATTAATCATTAATAACAAATACTTAACTAAATTTTACGTACTATATACTTAGAATTATAATTAATCGGAAAAAAAATATCAAGGACTTTGGGGAGGTCCGGATCCCCAGGACCCCCCTTTGTGTGCACCACTGATAATATTTATGATATTTAGTTTCACTTAGATTAGAAAATGTATATAAAATTGTTTTAAGAATAGTATTACAATAAAAAATTATATTTAAATACAATATTTTGACAAAAAATGAACATAGAATGACCCATTTTCAAAACATTCTCCTTTTGTGAAAAATGCTTGTTATAATATTTTGCCTGTATATAGCTCAGACCTCTGTACAGAGGCTCAACTAGAATTTTTGAAATATATAACTTAGAAGTGGCTTTGTCCATGTTTTACGAAAACAGAAGGGAGAAATTTTAAGAAAATATGCCGATAATTATTTCAAATGGTTGTAACTCTGAAAATAATGTGAATTTTTCAAAAATCATAGTTGAGCCTCTGTACAGAGGTCTGAGCTATATACAGGCAAAATATTAGTATAATAGAAGCATTTTTCACAAAAGGAGAACATTTTGAATAAAGGTTATTCTAAGTTAATATTTTGCCAAAATATTGTATTTAAATTATTATTATTATTATTATTATTTTTGTCAAAATGGCCTTAAAACAATTTTACTTAGTGACACTAAATATTATGAAAATTATCCATTTATACGCTTTTTTAAAATCACGGTTCCGAACGTAGTTACCTTAAATTCCAAATATTCGTGCCATACCATTTTTCAAATACCTAATTTTACCAATATTGAACTTAATTTTCAAAAATATAATATAATAGGGATACATGATATTTTTTTGTCCGAAACAACAACAAAAAAAAAGACTTTGCTTGCAAGCAACAAATTTGACGGTAAAGGGTGTAGTCCATTATTACACTTTACAAATGCAGATGAGTCCTGAGTGTAACTTATTGCGTGAGTTTTGAATTGGGAAGAAATTACTTTCTGAAACTCCTATCAAAACTGTTACAATTTCTAATGTTTTGCATTCTTTGAAAATTGTGAAAGCTTATCTCCTGCAGCAGGGTGTAAATAGTACAATATTTTGCTGTCTGCATAAAGTTTGAAAAGAACTCTTTCGAGTCAGGAATCAAAAAGATTGTCAAGCAATGATTAGTCAGTATTTTTGACTTTCCAGTTAACTGGTGCGTAATTATTCGCTAATAGTATTTTTAGCTGTTGTATAAAAAAGGTGCAGTTTCTATAACAGATATTTTTTGTGTACCCTTTTTAAAATTAGTATCACTTCGGAACCAAAAAAGGCATAAATGGATATTTTCATGATATTTTTTCACTTTTTGAATACTCATCAATTGTTTTTGGAATCCCGCAAAACATTTGGGCTTAACTTAGTTTTTTTTTCATGCCCTCCTTTTAAAACTTTATTATTGATATTTGCCTGTAAAACCCTAAACATCTGTACAGGGGATCAACTATGATTTTGAAAAAATTACATTATTTTCAGATTTTTAAAAAACATTTGAAATAAAAGGGGTATTTTTTTAAAATTTCCCCCTTCTTTTTTCAAAACATGGAAAAAAACCGACTTCCGAGTTATGCATTTAAAAAAATTCTAGTTGAGCCTCTTAGAGAGGTTGAGCTGAATAAAAAAAATATTGTTTTAAATAATTTTTTCAAAAAAGAACTTTAAAAAGGGTTTTTCTTTTTTTTTCCCAAAATTTTTATTTAAATAATTTTTTTTATAACCCTTTTAAAAAATTTATAAAAATTTTAATCCATACTAAAATTAAATATTATCCATTTACGCGTTTTTAAAATCACGGTTCCGAACTATCGTCCTTAAAAACAAAAAAATTGATTTTTTTTGGAACACACACACACAATATAAAGGGTCCCCCGAATTAACAAACAAAAATTTTTCCCCCAAAAATTCGGTAAATCGAGGTCTAAGTGAGTATTGCTTCGTGTTTCATTAAAATTTGAGTTTACTTTTTGGGGAAATTTACCAAAAATTTTTATTCTTAAAAAGGGTTTAAAAATTTTATTTCTTTCAAATTTATTTGTTTTGAAATAATTTTTTACAAAAAGATATATCTAAAAGCGTAATTTTTAGCTGTGTTTTTCCCTACCACATTTGAATTCGCTAGTCACTAGAAAGCACTAAATTCATGCTGGATGATACTTAAAGCAATATTATGTCGAGTTGTGAGTAACAACTTTTAGTTTTTGCTTAATTTTAGCTCGTTATTTAAACTTTTTTTAAATCTTAAACAGATTTGTATTATATAAAAATTTGTTTTCTGCAACTTTACAATGCTTTCAGGATATATAAGAGATATCAATAATTCTTTAGTAGATTTATATATATATATATATATGTATGTATATCAGTAGCGCCCCAGGAATTTTTTAAAAGGGCGGGGGTTTAAAGTTTACCATTCTTTTATCATGCCCTTTTGTTTTGTCGATTTTCGGGGTCAAAACACGTAAAAACTAATTATTGAATAAATAAATAGCATTAATTAATAAAAAATTTAACATTGATGACAAATACTTAATTAAATTTTAACACTATATACTTAGGTTTATAATCAATCGGAAAAAATCAAGGGTTTAGGGGGTAGGTCCGACCCCCGGACCCCCCCCTTTGTCGCCATTGATGTGTTTTTTTATATATATATATATATAAAAAATATATATATATAACGCTTTCTAAACCGCAAATTAATATTATAAACCATTTTTAAAAATAAAATTTTTTTTTTATTTAATTTCTAAAAATGCGTGCTTTTTCAGAAAACGGATGAAAGAAATTACGTACAAAATTAAAAATTTGCTGTATAAAAATAAATAAATCGAATAACATCCCATTTAAGTTATTTAACCTACTTTATGGTTTTAGAAAGTACTTAATGAAAATTATTTTTAAAGAATATTTTGTATTTCGTTATTATGTAGAAGTACATAAAAATAATAAAAAGATCCTACACAATCACAAATTTAAGGCATGACCTGTCAGCTAATGAAAATAATATTTTTTAAATACACTCATGAACAAAAAACAAAAAAATTAGCGCACCAAGAAATAATTGCAGGATCGTAACGAAACTTGGCATGAAGGTACATTTCGGGGAGATATGCAAATGATTAGAAATTCAGCGTGATTGCGCATAACGTATAGCCGGTAGAGGGCGTTTAACATCGTTCTCCGTGGAATATAAAACAGGTAACCAAAGCTTGTTTGAGTGTGCTTAATCGTTTACGAAGGAAGAGCTGAGGTAGACATGCCATTACGTCGTTTTGAAGACACAGAGAAGCTGTCGCAGTTTGGGAGGGCAGAATCATCGAAATGATGGAAGCACGGTGGTAAAGCAGGGCGAATAGCTCGTCAATTAGGCCGCTCTGATTGTGTTGGAGGGAGGTGTCGGGACCGGTGGATCCAAGAGATGTCTTTTACACAAGATCAGGCTCAGGCACCCTCGACAGACCAGTCGTCGAAAAGACCCCAATCGTAAGAATGCAAGCGTAAGCCAACTGCTTCATCGGCCGCTATCCAGGCACAGGTAGCACACACTAGGGCCCCCTGTGTCTTCTCGAACCATACGAAGGCGCCTGGCTAAGGACATTTGGGATCGCGGGCCCCATTACGTGGCTGCCCTGACGCCCACTCGTCGTCGCCTCCGTTTGGAGTGGGCGCGGAAAACTGGATTCAGCGAATGGAGCCGGGTCGTCCTTAACGACGAATCCAGATTCAATCTCAGCAGTGATGACAATCGTGTTCGTGTGTGGAGACCCCTTGGTGAATGCCTCAATCCTGCCTTTTCTTTACAGCGACACACAGCTCCCACAGTTGGTGTGATGGTATGGGGTGCCAATGCCTACAATACACGGTCACCGCTAGTATTGATCCGTAGCACCATGACATCCTGCAACCACATGTGTTGCCACTCATGCAACGGCTCCCAGGAGCCCTTTTTCAGCAAGACAATGCTCGGCCTCATACGGCAAGGGCACAAGTCTGTCACAAAACTGTCTCTGCACTGCTATTACCCTTCCTTGGCCTGTCCGATCCCCATATTTGTTTCCAATTGAGCAAATCTCCGATCATTTGGGACGGCGAGTTGGACATCCCACGAGTTTGAACGAACTAGAGGTAAGGTTACAGCAAATATGGAACGAAGTGTCTGAAGACATCATACAGAACTTGTATGCCTCAATGCCCGATCGTATCGCATCGTGCATTCGCGCTAGAGGGAGTTCAACAGGGTATTAAATCCTCGGTTTTTTACCTTTTTCTCTGAAATAAATGATCCCTTTTCTTTGATTTTCTAATCATTTACTTATATTAAAGTAGTCATTACGTATGTAAAATTTCGTTTCATTTTGATGACTCCTTCTTGGTGCGCTAATTTTTTTGTCCATGAGTGTATTATTTGAATTGAAAAGAAAAAATCTGAGAGTTATCGAAAACTTTGTGAATAATGAATAACATAAACTGGATTGGGTCTCCACCTATCATTTCAAGTCATTTTTTTTAATCTTAATTTTGAAAAAAAAATAATCATACAAAAAACTGTAAGGCACAAAAAAATATAAAAAAGAACAGAAACCCGAAAAAAAATTGGGACTTATTTCGAATTATCAAATAACTAAATAATACTTCACTAAAGTTACTTTTTTAAAAAAAGGACTACCCACACTACAATTTTTTACTCATACCACAAGTACCTTAGCTGTTATTTATTTTGCATTATAATTATTTAGACATTAATTTTTTGAAAACTTAAAACTTTTATAAAAAAAAAAAAACTTTTTCCAAATATAAAATTGTAATATACAAAGTAACAAAATTATTCATAAAATATTGTTTAGGAAGAAATCTCTTTTATGAATTTAACTGGAAGCGTATATTATAATTCTAAATAATTTTTCGTCTTTGACACACAAATTAAACATATATCCGACGACGAAAATATTACCTTTTCAATGATAATTTTTTATCAGTTCTTTTTAAATATACGTAGACGTGCGATTAATAAAATTCGCCAGGAAATCTTTTTAGCAGTGTTTCGTAAAAATTTAGGGGGTGCCAGCTCAGGTGTCGTCCACGTCACTTAACCATGGTTCAAAATTACGTGGTCCGTCCCCAAAAGCCCTCGTGCAGCTGAACAGTGTGACGTTAATATTCACTCACTCACTTCGCAAAAATTTCAATGGACTAGATTCAAGACATTCACATGATTAATACAATTACATGTTCTCCATTGAATTCAAAATGGGCTTAATTCTGAAGTTCATGATAAAACAACAGTGTTTCCATTGAATTCAAAACAAACATTAACTAAAGTGTACTTTTCTATTTAAAAAAAACTAGATAAAATTTCAAATATTATATTTGGGTAAAGATTTTAAATGTCGGGAAAAATTTCTTCAAAAAAAATTTTTAAATTAAAAAAAAAAGCTATTTTATCTTATACTTTATTTAATAAACATTTTATACATAGACTTTTAAGAAAAGTTTCTGCAAAGAGCAAAACTTTGGGACCGGAGTGCATGGAAATGATTGTTGGAAACACAAATTTTTTATCGTGTGCTATGACGTCACATTAAATTTTAATTGATTGCTAGAATCCGTGGCTTTTTCACTATCATGTGACTATGACGTCACATGAATTGACCTCATTGCCTTTAGACTTCTACTTGTTGTTCTACTTGTATAAAATTTAGGTAAAATTTCAAAACTGATTATGTGATAAAGATGTTCAAATGCTAGGATTTTCAAAATTAAAAAAAAATATATATGTTATACATCAAGTGTATTTTATTTATCTATGAGATTTTTAAAGTAGACAAATGTGTACTTTTAAAAACAAAGCTAAATTTTTTGCAATGGTGAATCACATGAACTGATTGGATGGAAACACGTGAATACAGTTATCATGTAACTATAACATCTCAAGAATTAAGCAAATTGTAAAAATTTTACTGAAAATAAATTCAAAAACTGGAATCCTCTGATTTCCTATGTGTATAAATTGAATCGTTATCAATCCTATAAATTTACAAGCTTCTGTGGAGTTTAGTGAAAATTTTTTTCTTCAGAATTTTTTTCCACATATTATCTTTAAAAAGCTAACTAAATAATATAATAATAAATGTTCCAGCCTTTAGTTTTTAGCTTTTATTATTTTAGTAAAAAATGTTTTGGCTTTATTTTTATACCTTTAAAGTCTTCATTCAAGTAACCCATTCGTTTAGAAATATAGTTTATATATAAAAATATTTAACATTAAAAAAGAGCTTTAATCAAATTCTCTCTCTCTCTCTGGTTCTCTATATATGCATATATATTCAAAAATATTTACTATTTACTTTACTACTGACATGATTTTTTTTTTTGAGAAATACATGAGGGGGACATAATTCAAGCTCTAGATTAAAGGAATAATGTTTAAGCAAATTTTAGTATAAATATATAATATAAAATAATTAAAAAACAGAACGATGGAAATATCAATCATCATGCAAATTTACATGTTAAACTCAGTGCAAAATAAATAAAAATAATAACATAACTTTGTACCATTTCTTTTTCATAGTTAAAAAAACAACTATTATTATTATTATTCTTGTTTCATCTACATCGTGGTACTCGTCATCAGAATTTTCATCATAAAGGCCATCTTCTGATAGCCAACTAACTTCTAACTTGTCCAAAAATCTTCAATGTCAATTTCTTCTAAATTTCTCTACAAAAATAACATACAATATAAACATATAGTAAAACACACTTTCGTCATACATTAGAAGTGAAACAACTGCATAGTGGTGTTTATTTCTGTCACATGGTTTTGGGAAGATTATTTGGGGTATTCGATATAAATTTCGCAGAAAATAACAGAAACACAAAATACAAACCTTCTTCGCATTCTTTATCGCTTTTATTAGCAACAAACAAACTCAGATTAGTTATAAAAAATATTCGAGAAATCACACGGTTTTTCCAACCACAACAAACAACGGAATGACAAGTTCAAACCCGCAATAATAAATGGTGTGACATTTGATTTTTATTGACAGCTACGCTTCTTATAACGCAATAGCCGTGCAAAAAGTTGCCAGTAACAACGAATTTACAGTACATCTGTTTCGAGTACAATTTTTTGTTCACTAAATGTTATGATGGAAATTTCCATCTCTCTCGTCATGCAAAAAAAAGATCATATAAAATTTCAATAATATATAAATAGATTGTTCTCTTTTCTTACTTAAAAACACAATGTCACAACTTTACTTTGAAACGTCAATTTGATTTTCTTGCATGATTTGCTACTGGAAAGCAATGACAAACGCGCCTTCAATAAAAACACGTCCCTACTTGAGAATAACAAACTATGAGAAAGAATAAATAAATAAAAGTAAAATGGACCGGAAGAAATGGGAAAAACAACCGCACATTGGTGGTTGGCGAACCGTTCAAATCGAGACGAATACAAGGGCAATAAAGAAGTGTTCGAAGGGGGCCCCATGGAGAGACATCGCCCTTTCTATTAGGTTTGCCACGCGTGCACAGCTCCGCGGGGCCCCACTCATTCGCCAAGTCGAAGAGAGCAAAAGGAAACTTTTTTTTTTCTTTCCAGATATGGCAACGGTCCATAAGTAGCATCAATCACAATTATTAAATGGTTTCAATGCAATAAAGTTTAGTTTTCGTTTGTTCTCAAAATAATTCTATAATTCTGATGGATAATCTGTCCAGTAAAGTTGTTTGAAAAGTTATTGTCCAAAAAGGGAGAAGAAAAAAGGGGGTTCAGTTCCATATTTGAATCGTAGTTTTCAAATACAAAGAGTAGTCAAGTAGAAGTAGAAATTTGAAAATTTTTAATCTCTATTTTCGAAACTCCTTGTTTATTATTTGTAAGCCATTTTTAAATCGATAGCAAAACACTTAAATGTGTGTGTGTGTTAGGGTGGATCCAGGGACGGATTTAGAATTACGCCAGCGAAGTCAGGCCTAAGGTGGCAAATTTTTAGGGGTGGCAAAAATTTGAAATCGATTTTGTTTTTTATTAAATGTGAGGCCGAATTTTAATGCTTCTTTTCTAGCTTTGACAACCTCAAGATGTCAGTATTAAAAGGGTAATTTTTTAAAGAAATTAATCGTGTAAATAGCAAAATTTAAACTATCTAACAAATAGGTACTAAAAAAAATCTGCTTAGTATAGCATTTATCTATTGATGTTATATTTTTCATAAATTTTTCAACTAACATGGGCGTCAAACTAATTTGGGCCTAGGGGGCCATCCATCACTGGGTGCATCAAATTTTTTTTTTCAGGATTTCGAAACCTACCTTTGCGGAAAATGCTGTACGGTATATAGATTAAGGGAAAGATAAAAATATTAATTTTTATGTTAAGCGTTGCCACAAGGGGAAGGAAGTTAAAGGATTTAAGCTTTTTCAATTCCTACTATTAACTCACACTCTCTATATATTTATTTATTTATTTATCTTGGTGGAAGTTTCAATAGTTAATAAAATACATTTTAAAGCGCTGGATTTTGAGCTGAAATTTAATATAAATGATTATTTTGGATGACAATACAGTAATTTAATTATAATTAATAAAAATTAATCGATTAAAACTAATTCTTTAAAGAATTACAGCTACGTTGGCATCATTTTTGGCGACTTAGTGACCCTTTTGGCGACTTGTGTCAAACTTGAAAAGGTTTTTTTTCTCACGTTTTAAGGCATTCAGTTGAACTGAAATTTTATAGACACGATTGTTTTGGATGACAATACGATACTTTAATGATAATGAATAAAAATTAATTACCACTTATAATGTTGTGATTCTGCCCCTTTTTTTACATATTTAATATTCTTTTTAAACTATTTAAAAAAAAGTAGCTAAAAAAAAATTTTTTCTTTTTTTATTCGAAAAAATTTGGGCTTAATTTATATATATATATTTTAAAAACTTTTTTTAAATGGTAAAAAGTCAAAGTAATTTTTTTTTAAGGGGAAAAACAAAGCTTTTTTTAATTTATTTTTTTGTCATTTATTGCAAAAAGGAAAGGGATTTTTAAATAGTAAAAAGAAAAAATATCAAGGTCCCTTTTAAATTTTTTTTTAAAAATTTTTTTTTAAAAAAACCTACAGTTGAAACTATAGTGCTCTTAAAGCGAAACACGAAAAAAAAAATCTTGGATCTTTCCCGGGTTGGGGGGAAGAAAATGGGGTTTTATGAAATTTGCCCCCTGTGGTTTTATTGTTCTTTTCACTACTCAGGACTCATTTATCAGTAATCATCATTTTTGGTTATTCATGTTGCAGAAAAATAATTATTTATAATTTAAAATCAGCTAACCAAAATAGAGTTCCTCCATTTTTTTTTTCGAAGATTCAACCCCTTTGTGGCAATATTAAAAATTTTGGAATTATCTTTTTAAAAAAATTTTCTTTTAATCTCCATATAGAACATCTCTTCCGCACGAGTAGGTTCCGATTAATAATTTTTTTTTTCTCCTTTTTTTAAAAACCCATCCCTATTTTATATCCCCTTTAAGACCAGGGGTATTTTTTTTCTGAAAATATTAAATTCTACTGGTTTTAAATATATGGACCCCAAAGACACTGGAAAAAAAAATTAAAAATTCCCCTTTCCCCCGGAACCCTAAACGGTCGTTTCGGGGTTGGGTTTTCTGTGAAATCATCACCTGTAAAAAATTTTTCGAGTTATACATTTTTTTGGGTCTAAGTTGATAGAAAAAAAACAAACTTTAAATTAAAATTAAAAATTTTTACAAATAAGGAAATTATTGATTTTGTAATAAATTCCCTTTTTTTTACTCATTATTTTTTACTTTTAAAATCTTTTTAAAACATCATTTTTTCTTTTTGGTAATTTTTAAAAAAACACTGCATTTTTTACAACATGTTTTTGAACTGCTTTCTTAGTTTTCAAATCTGCACTTGTGTGGCCTTGAAATGTCATCAACACATCGAAAATGGCTGTGCATGCCGTGCCTTTTATCCTGGCATGGCCTTTTAGCTGGCGGATTATAATACTTCGACTTTATTGCGGGAGGAATGGGTTCAAGAGATTTTGATGGTAAAGGATGATCCAAAAAGTTGTCTTTATATAACAAATATTTCCATGTTTTTTTCATCTCTCTGATCTGAACTTGATTCTCCTTCCAGTATGCGTCGTTCATATGCTTCTTTGCCGCAGCATAGTCATCATCCGAGAGATCATTAAGTTCAGAATCTGATCTATTCATCAATGGCAAAATTTCTTCTGTGTGAGAATTCTTTTTCTTTTAGACACTTAAAAAACTTTTTGGTTAAAAATTAGCACAGTATTCCATGGAATGCATAAAAAAGTTTATTATTTAAAAAAATTAAAAAGATACCTTACCAACTACCAGGGAAACCCCAATTTTTAGGGGTAGAGAAGAAGCAATATGGATGCAGATTTCTGTGGAGAGGATAAAAATGGCATACCTCTCAACAAATTTATGAAAAAGAAAATTAATTGCAAAAAAGACCGAGGGAAAGAAAAATGAGACTCATCCATCGCGACTCCCAAGAAAATTTGGTATTAATTATTTAACTATATATACATATTTCATTTTTATTTAAACTTCCATATCAAAATTATGAAACAGAAAAGTAAACCACATGGCAAATACTCTTACCTTTACAGCTGAAATTACTCAAGTAACGCCCAACCAGCACGATCGTGCGGGTAACGAAATCCTGAGTTCTACAAGCAACATTAATAGAGTATAATTAATATTTTTATACTATTTTATACAATTATTTAGACACTAAGACAAAAATTTGTGTCTAGCAATTAGAAATATATCAATAATTACCTTTTTACGACAGATAACAAGAAGACGTGTTTTCGTTTTTTTTTTAAAAAAAGATAAATTTGCAAACTGAAAATAAAACTCGGATTACAACCACCATCTGTTCATAAAAATTGATATTTTACACTTTTTGCAAACTCGCTCAATCGTTCGATTCGGGCTTTTCTTACATACGGCTATTCCAGAAGGAAAAACGTTGAAGAATATTCGTACCTGCATAATCGTGCGGTTGGGTCTTAAAGAGATATTATGTGTATTTGTTTCCTGTCAAATTGGAAAGCGAAGTTATTACCTAAAGTATATCTATTTTCCGTTTTTTACTGGGTTTTTTTTCCTTCTTCTTCCTCTTTTTTTGGACATATTTGAATTTTATGAAAAACTGTTTCGCGGGAATATATTTACTAAGAAATTAGCTCCAGTCGAATTTTTTTTTCTAAATATCTGTTACTATTCACATTAGAGATATTTCCTGAAACACACACATTCTTCCTTTTCTTTAAAATATTGCGATATTCCTGTTTGATCATTTAGGTCAGGGGGTACTCAACCTTTTTTTCTGCCGGGCCGCATACATATGTTAGCTATTTCACGCGGGCCGCAACATGAAGATTAATGGAAGAGGGGGGAGGGAGAAATGCTTTAAGATCAGAATTTAAAATGGGAAAAATTGATCAAAATATTTAAACTCCTATTTAGCTTTTTTTAATTATTATTTTTTATATTTTTTATTTTTGTCACTGAATTTTTCTAAATTGGAAACACTTAAGAATCACTCCTTTACAATTTCTGCATTAGTAAACGGTTTCATATGATTACCAATAATATAACAAACTTCATAGAGTGCCTTTGTTACCACTGAGACATTACCACTGACAAATCACTTTGTTTACTGTTGTAAAAATTAATCAAGAAAGCCTATTATCATTGAACGATTCCTGTGTTTATTGGTATTTTTTTAAATACAGCACTTCCGTGACAAATCAAACAATGACTGATCCATGTTTGTTTTTCACTACAAAATAGTCAACTTCCCCGATCATCTTGAGACAACTTATTTTCTTCGAATATTTTTCTCTTGCAAGACATGAAAATTTTTTAAAAATTAATTTTACCCATAAAATGGTCGCTACTCCACTGTTGGCTATTATCATAACAGAAATATATATATATATATACATCCCGTCCCAATTTGCACAAGGGGGTGTCCAAGGGCCCGGGACCCCCCCCAAAACCCCTTATTTTTTTCTATTGGTTATAATCCACGTATACTTACAAAAATTTTTTTTGTATTTGTTATTAATAATTAATTTTTTAAATTAATGCTAATAATTTATTCAATAATTAACTTTGTGTTGTTTTGTTCCCCAAAATCGAGAAAAAACAAAAGAAATGTTGGGGGGGTATTGGGCATGGGGAAAAATTGGGGCTTTTATAAACCCCCCTTTTAAAAAATTTTTTTGGGTACCGGTTCGCACCCAGGACATCGACGAAAAAAAGAAGTTGAAAAAATTTGATTTTTAACAAAAATTTATACCAAATTTTCATAAAAAATGAATTTTTCGAGCAAAAGGGGCCCTGACCGGGGCCCCTTAAAAAAACCCGGTGGGGGCATGTGACCCGCGGGCCGCAGTTTGAGTATAGCCAGAAAAGATTTCATCCCGGAATTAGAATTTTTAAAAAAATTCTATTATTTTTAGGGGTTAAATGGCATTCATAAAAACAACGTCATAGTTTAAAATTTCTTTTTAGACAAATGTCCTCTTCTTATAAAAGCTTTCATTTTTCTGTAAAAATTATTATTAAGGAAAAAAAATAATTGTGTGACTTTAAATTTTTTGACACAACAAATTTCCCCTTTAGGATAAATTTTAAAAAATACGCAAAATTATTTTTTTTTTGTTCTCCTCTTTTATATATATTAAAATTTTTCCCCCCAAAAAAGGGAAAACCTTTTTTTTGAATCTGCCACCATCGATTCTAAGCCGCACCCTAAGTTCTCAAAATGTTTTTGTGAAAAAATGTTGTCATCGATTCTAAGCCGCACCCTCAATTCTCCACATCTTTTTGAGAAAAAGTAAAAAATTGTTTAAAATATTTAACACCCTCTTTGGGGTCTAGAAAACTCTGAGATCCCAAACAAACCATTGATTTATCACACAAAAGAAAAAAAACAAATCCCAAATTATAAAGCAAGAGAATGTCTCGATGCTAACCGCGAAAGTGGAACAACGACGGTAATACACGAACGATTAGGAGACTATCAAACCCGTTCCTTACTTTATAAGGGATCTAACCAATCATCCGATTTAATCTAATATCAATTTAATCTCAGTGAACAATCGTCACTTTAAAACTTCCTCCTAATAAATTCTTAATCACAATTATTCAAATATGATACCTTCAGTATCAATCTCACCTGTGAATCGGGTTTATATCCTCTCCTACTCTCTTATCTAGCTAGAAAGCTTCGACTATATATAGTAAGTTAGTTTGATATCATGATTTTCTTCATCCGAAGGGTTGGTTGTGAATAACCCAATAGCCCAAAGATTTCCCAAGAGGATTAGTTGAAGGATCGCGGATTGATCAATCACAAGATTCATCAATAACCGATACTTAAGAATTTTTTTTAAAGCTTTAGAGAAATAATAAGACGTTTTGATAATTTATTTATTTTATCAATATCAAAAGCTTTCAAATACATACAAGAACCTACAATTACTTTAACCTTCAGTATGATGTTTCGAAAATGATTCGTCACTTCCATTGTCACAGCTGACTTCGGAATTGGAACCGGCTTCACCATCTTCCCACACGGTATCATCTTTCTTGTCATTCAATGCATTTGTTACGAAACGTTTTTTAAGAATTATTAAAGACTGTTGAACATTTACAAGCAAAAATTATAACCTTTTGTTAACGCCATCGACGTATATTTGTTTCATCCATGTCAAATTTTCAGTGACGGCTGCTCTGTTTCCATTTTTTTTCTCCATATAAAATTGCCTCCTTTTTCATTGCGCCATAGTGAATTCGTCTTGATACAATTACCGATATCCTTGATGTTTTGGTGATTAAAGAAAGAGCGTATACAAATAAATAAATAAATAAAATAAATAAAAAATACGAGCAGACAATGATGTTTAGGATAGACTGAATACTGGAGATAAAACTGTGGGATGGTATAAGTCATCAATGCAAATGGTCGGAATGGAAGGTTACATTTTTCTTTTTAGAAGGGGTGGAAACTCAATTCTCCCAAGCAAACAAATGTTTTACCTTCGATTCTAAGCCACACCCGATTTTCAGTAGTAATAACACTGAAAAACAGTGCGGCTTCAATGCTTTTGTTGATGAAATAATTTGTCATTGTTCAAAAATTATTATTTAAGTGATTTTAAAAATTAATAAAAATTTTGATGATGATTTTAAAAATTATTATTTAATTTATTATTTAAGTGAACTCTGTATTTATCAAGAGCTCCTTTAATATTTACCTACTTGAGCCCAATGGCGCACGCAAGGGAGGGGATCCGGGTCCGGAACCCCCTTCTCTAAGCCCTTGATATTTTTTCGATTAATTAGAATCCAACGGAAAGAAGTACATATTTTTTTTGTTATTGATAGTTAAATTTATTAATTAATGCTAATATTTTTTCAATAATTAATTTTTTACTATTTCCCCCTAAAATCGACAAAATCAAAAGAATATGCTGGGCGGCGTCTTGGAGCATGGTACGAGAGTGGTAGACTTTCGACCCTGGAACCTCCACCCCCTTGAAAAATTCCTGTGTGCGTCACTGCTTGAGCTCTTAATCTGAATTTGTTTTGGAACTCCTAAGTTTGAGTTTATTATCTCGAAAACTTCTTCCCCAAACAAAGTTCGGATAACCGAATTATGTTTAGTGTTCTTTTATTATCAAATTATTTTAACGACTCTGTTCTGTTGTACAATTTTTTTAATGTCATTGTTCGAAAGTGCTGAATATTCTTTATTTATTATTTAAGTGAACTCTGTATTTATCAATAACTCCTTTAGTATTTACTCGAGCCTTAATTATATCTTGGAACTCTTAAATCTGAGTGTGTTCAATCTCGATAACTTCGTCCCCAAACTGAGTTTGGATAACCGAATTATAAATTTAGTTTTTTGTTTTTTATTATCAAATTATTTTAATGACTTTGTTCAAATTTCTGAGAGAAGAGAAATGGAAGAATTCTTCCAATACCTCAAAAAATGTGATTATCAGCTTATTTGCCAAAATGTGATTATCAGTTTTGGAAGCAGATTGCGATAACTCGCCAAATTTGGCTTATTTTTCTTTAAAAAAACCTTTTTACAGTCATAATGCACCCATGGCTCTATGTAGACTAAACAGCAAAGCATCAAATTCGAATGTCCTCCCCCCCCCTTCAGAAAGTCTCGACCTCCCAGCCAGGTGGACTAGGTCTTTGAATGGCTTATCCGTGAATCCCTCCCCATTAGGCGGCCTAATAGGTTGAATTAGAGAGGCCGTGCCTCTAGTAAATGGGTAAGAAAAATACTCCATTGTGAAGCGTAATACAATTAGTTCTTCCGTTCGGCCACCCTGTATGCGATTATATGCTTCGCTGAAGACGCGATGGGTGCTGGGGTGATATGGGAGAGGTTGTGACACACAAAAAAGATGGTTATGACAGAAGATTCACCGTACCGACTTTCGTTGTGCTTTGTTGTTGCACATTATGGGCTGTGTCATCCAGTACAAGAGAGGGATCTCGTGATAGAGTTGAAATGAAGTATAGGATCATGTTTCTAGAAAGATGACAAGAGTTTTTTTCTTTTATCTTGAATTGAATTGTTATATGGGTTAGCTTTGTCAGCAAGTTTTACGTGTATTTAAATTTTCTTTGAAAGGTTTAAAAAAATTACAATGGTTAAGCTGTCTATAAAAACGAACGAGCTGTCTAAACGAAATTTTTTTGAGTATTTTTATATCTAACGGTAAAATTCTTCAGGGGATAAATTTTTGACTCAGTTTGAACATCCGCTTACCTTTTTACCGTCCTTATACTTTAGTAAAAAAAAAAATAATTACAAATATTTTGAATAAAAGCTATCAAAATAAGCCTTTTGAACTAATTAAGGTATCCGACTACGTTCTGAACCGGGATTTTGAAAAAGCGCATAAATGGATAATTTTTATTATATTTAGTGTCACTTAGATTAGAATACATGTATAAAATTGTTTTAAGGACACACACACACATTATGATAAAAAAAAATTTATTTAAATACAATATTTCGGCAAAAAATTAACTTACAATAACCTTTTTTTAAAATATTCTCTTTTTGTGAAAAATACTTCTATTATAATAATATTTTGCCTGTATATAGCTCAGACCTTTGTACAGAGGCTCAATTATGAGTTTTGAAAAATTCACATTATTTTCAGAGTTACAACCCATTGAAATAATTATCGGCGGTTTTTTTCTTAAAATTTCTCCCCTGTGTTGTCGTAAAACATGGATAAACCCACTTCTAAGTTATATATTTCAAAAGTTCTAGTTAAACCTCTGTACAGAGGTCTGAGTTATATACAGGCAAAATATTATTATAATAGAAGCATTTTTTTTAAGGCAATATTTTGAAAATTGGTCATCCTATGTTCATTTTTTGTCAAAATATTGTACTTAAATAATTTTTAAAACAATTTTATGTACGTTTTCTAATCTAAGTGACACTAAATATTATAAATGCTATCCATTATACGCTTTCGTAAAATCACGAATACGAATGTAGTCGGATACCTTAAAGGTAAAACTTGGACGGAAACAGTTGGAAAGGTACAAGAGTTTCCAAGACAGAGGGCAATTGTTGTTTTCTAGCTTGAAACCGGTCATGGAAGTCTTGTTGGTAATTTGAACAAATTGGAAGAGCTTCCTTCCTCTAACTGCAAAAGGGATCAAGTTATGGATGCTAAGCATCTTGGAGCATGTCCAGCGGTCACCAGAATCTTTATGATACATATTAAAGGGCTAGAGAACAGCTATAGGCTCTCCCCCGTCTAACAGACTTATTTCCGTTTTCTTCTTCTTATTATTATTGTATAATTTCTATTTTATTCTTACGTGTTTGTGTTTCTCCTTATATGTTTGTGTAGAGGGCTTTCACTCTAGCGAATAATGTCATGTCAAATGCTATGGCCAAGAAAGTGATTTAAATATATAGTCAATGTGTTGCATTTACATTTAATTTCATCTTCTGATTTTTAGCAACCAGAAGGACTGTTAATAAATTGATCAGCTATATGGAATGGAAGATGATTATTTACTTATGAATCAGAGTAATATGGATGTGAGATGATGAAGAAATGGAATGATGATGAAACAATGAAACAGAATTTGATGATGCACCTGAAGTTAAAATGGAAAACGAATGGGACGAGCTTTTCATATCCAATGATGAAGGCTCATAAGATACGCCTCTTAAAAAAAATTAATACTAATAGTCATTTTATTTTTAAAGCTACCATTTTTATATTCGGCGTATAACGCGCACCGAAAAGTTCGATCTTATTTTTGATGTGTAACATCTTTCCTCTCGGTTGCTGGTTTTTGTGGGAGTGATTTCGTGAAAAGGGATGGATGTGTGTAACAGGAGGTGACGTAAGCGCGCGCTACTTGATTTGACCAATGAGAGTGCGTGGCTGTGCCTTTTCGCTACCCTCGCATGGGGGTCCAACTCTAGTAGCCATCAAGCACTCGAGCGCTTGACTCTAAATCCGTTAGTCACGATATTGTGGACATAAGTGCGGCAGAATGCTTATTTGAAAATGGACAAACAGTGATTTCGGTGGTCGTATACATTTCTTCGAATCAAACGGTTAAAAAAAAATGAAAGATTTCTTGCATTTTGTACTTTTACCATATAATGAAGGTGGTTCTGCTCTTTTAAAAAAATTACCACTCGCTTCCCCTGATTTTGAGTGTTGATTTTAACTTTAACTTCAGTTTGCCAAAAGCTGAACCCCTCATAGCTTTTATGAATGATAAACTCAAGCTCGAAATGAACACAAATTAGAATGTTTAGACTGAACAGTGGCACTATTATTGACGCTGTTTTTCAACGGTTTTTAAATACTTTGAAATCACAAGTATATGTGTCATATTTTAGTTATCATAAGTCTATTTTGTCTCAGCTCTTCCCGAAATTGAACAAGAATAATTATTTTTGATAAAATATTGCATTACTCCTGTTGTTAATTAAATACAATTTCCATTAAAGTATAATTATTCGATTCGATTATTTATTAATTCAAATAAATTCTTAATATATGCTATATATATATATAAAACAGATATGCTTAGATTTTGAGTAAACATACAGATCTGCGTAGATCACGGAAACTCAGATCTGTGTAAATTCTGAAAATATAGATCTACGTAGATCCTACATGTATACTATGTTACGCTAAGTCTTAGTTTTTATCAACAATCTGGTACTATTTTATCCCAATTTAAAAACAAAACGATAGTGAATTTAAAAAAAATTAATTCTGCAAAATTTAATTTCATTAAAAAAGTTGAGATTTTTAGAAACGATAGCAGTAAATACGTCTGCTCTAAAACATTCTGTTTTATAATTTTCGAGTTAAATTAAAACATAAGGGGAGGGGTGATTTGCTTTTACCAGCAATGAAAAATTTAAAAATAGATCTTTGCAAACTCTTACAAAAAACAATTTTAGCTAACATTGAGCCATATTGTTGAATATACATAGGATTACGATAGAATTAGGAAAAGTGACGAGATAAGATATTTAGAGATTAAAACCGTTCCTTTAATTGCTGAAAGCAATGCATTAATTTATATTCTAACAAAATATAAAAATCTTGCTATCTGTATCGCTTGTAAATTTCGAAACCCTTTAATCCAAGATACAGTTGGACCTCAATTTACCGAATCCCTATATAACGAACTTCGCAATTTAAAGAATTTTCTTTCTCCCCGATTAAAATAAAGGCAAAAATCCCTATTGAACGAATAACAAACTTCGAATTATTCAACAACTGAAAATTTTTCTTATTGGTTTGTATTAGAAAAAAAAGAATTTCCTTTCAACGTGTCGACTCAGCAAGAATTATGAAACAACGAGCAGAAATTGAAAATGTATCTATAAAATGTGGTGAAACACCGTCGGAAATAAGAAAGTCGTTGAAGGCCACCCCTTTTTCTGCTCTTGAATCTGATTTACTGGAATGTTTCAACATCGTTAGTGTCAAGAAAATAGCTGTTAGCGAACCACTGATTAAAAAAAAGCTTTTCAACATGTCGAGAAACATTATGTAAAAGACTTTTATGCATCCAACATTTGGATTGATTGTGTGTTTTAAGAATAGATAAAAATTGTCAAACATTTAATAGTCAGTATTTCAAAATTAAACGTAAATTCTCAATCGTAATACTAGTTCGCTAATAGTATCTTCAGCTGCTGAACAAAAAGTGTGTAATTTCTAACAATGGTACGGTTTTTTATATATAGTTGCTTATTATAATTTACAAAAGGTACACCAAAACCTGTTTTTGTGCGGTAGATAGGGGCCACACAAAAATATTCGAAAATATATATATATTTCATAAATTCTTATATATAACAAACAACTTCGTCGAAATACTACAGAATTTTTTTATACGGTGGAGAGGGATCGAAAAAAGTCGCACTTAGAAAATACGCCAATTATTCATGAAATTTATGAGAAAGTAATTCCATAACAAAATAAACAAACACATGGAAATATTTTTAAGACATTCCGATTCTCATTGTAAGCATGGAGAAGTTTTCAAAATGCACATACAGTAAGACCCCGATTAACGCTGTTTCGGTTTAACTCTCTTTTATTTGAATTGTGAGATTCCCCGAAATGCACGCAGCGTTAGGCTTCCCGATATCCGAAGCAGTTTATCTGTGTTTCTTCTTTCCAGCGCTATTATACGAAAGTACTTTTACCGTTTCAAACATTTGTTAACGTTATTGTAAGTATAAATTTATATAATATAAAGATTGCTATAATGACAAATATCATGATTTTTAGTTTTTATCATGGGTGATAATAAGAAAACACAAAAATAAAGCATAAAAAAGCATTTCACTAGAAACTGAAATGCAAGAGAGTAGAAGATTAGATTCTGGTGAACGTCAATCTCAAATGGGTGCTGCATTGATTTTGGCAACTTCAACAATAAGGATCATTCCTAAGAATAAAGAAAAAATACTGTCATCGGTAACTGTAACTACGACAAGCTCTGCAACTAGAATTACCCGTTCTATAGAAATAATACAATAGAAGAAACGGAAAAACGACTTTCTATATGGATTGACGACGAAATTGCACGCAAAATGCTATTAAGCCAATCCACCTTCTTGATACAACGGCAGAAAATTGGAAATACAGAAGAGACTGAATGACCTGAAATGTAAACATACTGCCTTAGAATGTTATTTATTTTCATATGCATATTCGTTTATTATGTTTCTATATTTGTAGAAAATAAATTTTTGTTTTATTGTTATAAAAACATAATTAATAAATTTAATGGTAAAATACCTGACCAATTTTCTACCCATCTTCCCCTAACCCCATTATTTACATGATGAGATAACCTCGTTTAACGCTGTTTCATATCACGCTTTGATGGAACCTATACCCCGCGTTAAGCGGGTCTTACTGTACATAATTCACTGCTACTCGTCATAATCCAAAGCTTTCATCTTCCTGTGATGAATACGTTCAAAATCGCTTTCGTCACTTGAAGATACAATTTCAATTTTTTTTTTTTTTTTTGCTCCATAAAGTATCAGTTGATCAGTTGCTAGTAAGTGTCACAATAACCAGATATATGCAGGACCGAAGCTCTTTTTGAAATTTCATACTCCTTTTGGAATTAGCATCTATTTTAAGAAAATGTTTTTCCAATTTGTTGTTAAGTTGTATACCTGCATATATTTTATGCGTTTTCAAAGAATCCGGCTTTTCTTGTCCGTCTTCATAATCTGATGATGTCACTGTCATTGAAAGTTTCGTCTTCAATCAAGCGCGGGCTGTTGGCGCGTTGAGAGAAAGCAACTAAACGTGAATTGTCGGGAGCGTGTTTATAAGAAATGAACAAAGCATCTTGAAGTAACGCACACCCCTGCCTTGCGAGGGGGTAGGGGGAGGGAGCTAGCTTTGATAGAAAACATTATAGTGGTGCCAAAACCGTTAAATTCATACACAGCGTAAAAAAAAAGATCGCATAGAAAAGGACCGCATTAAAGCAGGTTCTATTCTATGTGCAAATTTTTTTACTTTTTGGGGGAGGGGACTGCAATATCATGAATAACTCCGAATTAACGAATATATTTTAATTAACATTAAACGCTTAAACGTTAACCGAATCAAATGACTGTACTTTAAAAAAAAACACATTCGAAATAAACTAAAAAAAGTGTAATCCGAACTTTACAACACATCAAATAACAGTGGATGACATTTCTAAATTTAGAACAATTCCATTTCGCCTGCATTATAGAAAAGACGACAACGCACGGTGAAGACAATAATGCGCGACAATCGCCTCTTTAATTACAGATTCACCGGTCGAAAGAAGCAACATGCAAAACTGTATTAAGTCCAGCTTCATTTTTAATATAGCTTAGGAATGTCATACCTTTGCTCCCAGCTCAACTTACTAAGTTCCAAGTTAGAAGGGGACCTTTGACTGGGGTATTCATCGCAGCGAGAGCAATTTTAAAACTGAAACGTAAGCTCTCCAGAAGTGATTAGTTCAGATGAGGCTGCCATTTCAATAACCGATTCCAAACACACGACTGTTCAAATGACATAATTACAGCCGGAGAAGCGTCTCCGACGAATTGCTTTAATGTTCTGCTCGGGCGCATTCTCGATTGCAGATTTAATCGAAAGTCAGTTCGAGGGTTGTTCTCGTTGCCATTTTGTAGGAGATGTAATAAAATAATAGATGCAATTGGAATTTCGTTCGATCCACGCGCGGGGAACGGAAAAGAGATATTTCTAACTGTCACATAGTTTGGAAGTATCGATTTATGCATTTTAAATGAAATATGAAATACATCTTAGGCATATTGTGCTTCTTGTTAGGATCTACCTTGAGCATTTTAAAGTAATCTTAATCCTATGGAATTTCCCTTTTCCTATTCAAATCAAGACTAGGACATGTATTTGTATGCAAAAAAGCGCTTTTAAAGAGCAAAATAAAATAATAGGTTTTTTTAAAAATGTTTCCTCTAAGATAGAGGTAGCCAACCTACCATATCCAGCCCGCCTTGAAAAATTTTGCGGTCCACGAGATTCATTACAACTTTACAAAATACGATAATTTTGTATAAGGTTTTTGTTTTTATAGTTCAGTGTTTTATAACAAATACAGTCTAACCTCTATATTACGAACCTCTATATTGCGAGTTTTTCTATATAGCGAACTTTTTGCTGGAACCAAGAACATATCACTATTTTCTTTGTAAAATAACCTCCCAATAGCGAAGTGCTTTTTCTATATAACGAATTTTTCTCTTGTAATTAAATTTTTTTTCTTCCTATTTGTAAAATATTTCTGGACATTTCAAATTATTCTCTCTTTTAACACAGTTTATGGTGATCATAAATCTTGAACTGGTTTTATTAGGTGCCTAATTCACAAAGAGCAATAGAATTCTGGGCATTTCATCCAAGAAGTTCAGCGTTTAACCCGCATTGTCTAGTTCACTAGAAACGTCTTCGATATCCTCTTTCACCTCAGGGAGTTGTCTCATGTTCTTGAACTAGTATCTGTTCATTTGTAGGGTTGATCAGTCGTACTGATTACTTCGTTTCTTATAGCTCGAAAATGTCAAAACGTAAGTGCTTGAGCACCAAAGAGAAAAAAATTATTCTTCAGGAAGTGGATAAAGGAGTCAAGAAACTTTCCTTGTTTTCATTCTTTCTTTTCTCTTTTTTGATAGGTAAGATATATAAAATAAATATATGTTAATTTTTAAACAGATGTGAATAATTTCTTTTTTTAAAAAATATATAATGTTTATGAATTATTTTATGTGGTTTATCAAGAAAATTGAAAGATGAACCTCTATATAACGAATTTTATTTTCGGGATTTAGCGACTTCGTTATATAGAGGCCCGACAGTATATCCCATAATTGTTTATATTTTATTGCGTTTCTTCTGTTTTTATCCATGCTTAGAAGTGAATAGAATTGCATTGCAGCGATTCCCCGCAGCATCATGCTTGATTCCTGTAACTTTATCCCTCTACGTATTGCTAGAGCTAGGTATATTTGATCACTGCATTATTATTAATTTATCTATGTCTACATGAAAAATAATGAAAACAATAGTAATAATCTATTATGTTTTAAATTTTCCCTCCGATAAATGTTTGTAATGGATCCAATACAAATACAAAGATATATATATATATGCCACCCGCGGGACTATAGTGTTTTACCGAAGTGGTGGATCATTTGGGGCGGATCTGGTTCTTCTATGAATTACTAAAGAAAATAATTATTCCTACTAAAAAATTGTCTCTGGAATTGAAAAATCTTTTTTTTTTCCAATTCCTACTATGAGTTCACACTCTCCCTTTATATATTTATTTTTACGTATATATATATATATATCTTGCTCAAATTTTTAAGGTATCCGACTACGTTCGGAACCCTGATTTTGCAAACGCGTATAAATGGATAATATTTATGATATTTAGTGTCACTTAGACTAGAAAATGTGAAGGAGGAAAGGTTCGTTCTGGGTACCTTCCGTTCCGCGAACGCGAGTACGTAACCAATCACGCCAAAACGATCGTCTTCACGTGATGTTGGTACTAGTTCATATATATCACACCGCCACATAATCCCCTGCCAGTGTTTCGGTGAATAGGCGAACAAACGATACCATATTCGAGGCGACCATGTAAGCAGTTGCGTCACTTGGTGGGTTGCGTCTTTCGTGCGAGACGGCTTTGAGAATTGCGTCATGTGTGTGACGGTTTGATTGCGTCATTTGTGTGAGACGACTTTGAGAAGTAACAGCTTATTGCGTCAATGTTTGACGGCTTGGTTGCTTTTGCGGTGGATAGATGGCGCCAAGACTGCGGCGCGTGAAGGGTGCGGTTCCTTTGCACGGCCAGGGTCACCAATGAAGGAGGAAAGGTTCGTTCTGGGTACCTTCCGTTCCGAACGCGAGTACGTAACCAATCACGCCAAAACGATCGTCTTCGCGTGATGTTGGTACTAGTTCATATATATCACACCACCACAAATGTAAATAAAATTGTTTTAAGAATAGTATTACAGTAAAAAATTATTTAAGTACAATACTTTGACAAAAAAATGAACATAGAAGGACCCATTTCCAAAATGTTCTCCTTTTGTGAAAAATGCTTCTGTTATGATAATATTTTTTTGTAAAAGCTCAGACCTCTGTAATGAGGCTCAACTAAAATTTTGAAATATAAAACAAAAATTGGGTTTACCCATGTTTTAACAACGGGGGAGAAATTTTAAAAAAAAAACCCAGTATTATTTCAATGGGTTTAACTCTGACAATAATGGTGGCCGCGGTACCATGGTATAGGTATGGAACCATGGCTTGCCTTGTCACAGTTCGGGCCAGTACCACAAAAGCCCCCGTGTGGGAGTGATGCACGTTAAATCTGTCGAACTGAAACGTCCCCCGTTGGTGTGGTGTGGTAGTTGGAGGGGGGGTGCCAGCTGGGGGTGTCGCCCATCCTTGACCATGGTTCAAAATTCGTGGTCCGTCGCCAAAACCCTCGTGTAGCAAAACAGTGCGACGTTAATATTAATCAATCAATCAATCTGACAATAAGGGAATTTTTGAAAAAAATTGAGCCTCTGTACAGAGGTCGGCTATCACAGGAAAAATATTTTATAATAAAGCTTTTTTCCAAAAAGGAGAACATTTTGAAAAAAGGTTATTCTAAGTTAATTTTTGCCGAAATATTGTATTTAAATAAATTTTTTGTCAAAAATGTCCTTAAAAAAATTTTTATTCATGTATTCAATCTAAGTGATACTAAATATCATGAAAAGATCCATTTATGCGCTTTTAAAATCAGGGTTTCCCGAACTGGTCGGTCCTTAATCGTTAAAAAAAATATTTTTTTATTCACCCCTCAAATTCAAATGCATTTTTTTTAAACTTGTAGTGAATGACAGTTGATGTTAATACAATTTTTTCAAACATTAATTCATTAATTAAATTTAATTAATGTATAATTAGTAACAAACAAAAGTAATAGTCCAACACCCTATGTAGAAAGGAAAATCGCTTTCTGTTTTGCTACTTAATATTGTGGTTCTGTCATATGTATATACATATTTATATTAATTGTAATTATTTAATAAAAACTAATTAAAATTTAAAAAAATTTTGTTGACCTAAGTAGGAATCGACTTATTTATTTTTTTTTTTTTTTATGTTACTTGTTTCCTGCATAATTATTCAAGGAACAACTATATTTAAGATAATTTTTTTGAGATTATTTTATTTCTGTACTATGAATTATTTTTCATGAACAAAGCTTACTAAAAATCAGCGAAAATATTACATTTATTTCTAAGCAGTAAAACTGCCGCCAGGACGACATGCAGTGAAGTTATTTCCAGGATCGTTTACTTAGTTGCTTAAATGAGTTCGAGAACACTCGTCGTTTTGGACAAGAAATACACTGAAACCCCCAACAGAAGTGTCTAAAACATATTCCGTTATTTTATTAAAAGCTTCTAGGTTAATAAAAAAAAAGTATTGAAATGACTTTTGCATGCAAGAGCAACGAAAATCAATTTTAATTGTTAATATAAACATAAAATTCGAGAATGATGCATGGTACTACTGGTACAGTTTTTTTTTTCACGAAGCTTGGAATTTAAGGGGACATGGTACGATTTACGCAAAAATTTTTAATTTAAGGATTTTTAAAATTTTTTTGGATGTCTCCAATGTGCGTATACTATGTAAAACAGATTTTGTGCTCAAAATTTCATAAAAAGCTAGCTAGCTCACATAATTTTCTTAGGAAAAAAACTTATAATATGGGAAGTGATTTTAAAAGGCAAAAATTAAGGTACCCGCATGAAATTTGATTTACAAGTACATCAAACTATGTGTAATAAAAGTTGGTATGGGTTTTGCGATATCACGATTGGTATTTGTACAATACCTCTTTTTATGAATGCTTATTGAAAAAAATGTAAAAATTCTGGGTTGAATTATTTTTAAAAAATAATATTGCTTTGATTCAAAAATGCATACCAACTTTTTTTTCTTTCTTTGGCAACAAAAAAAAAATTCAAAGCATTAAGCAGGGTGAAAAAGCCTTAACATTTTAAATGAAGATAAAAATAGATTTTTTATCTTTCTGGAAAAGTAAAAAAAAATTTTGATTTGACATAGGGATGTGAATAAAAACAAAGGGAAAGCTATCATAATTCTGCTTTTTAAATTTAGACCTTTCAGATTTTGTGAGGGTTTGAAAAATTTAAAAAAAAAAATAATTTAGGCTACAAAAAAATTAGATTTGATTTTTTTTACCAATTTTATCAATTTAATCTCTGTGTCCCCCTTTAAATTTTACACATTATGATATTTTTACTGGGGTTGTTCTTGTTTGAGCCACGATAATAAAAATATCTCCCGAAATTCTTTTTCTTTTCTTTTTGAAGATATGTAAAACAATTATTTGGATAAAATTGTATTCAAATATAGAAAAAAGAATATTGATTGGAGTACGAGTCATGATAGCGACCGCTACATAAGCCTTCTTCCCCACCTGCGTATGCATATAAATAGTCTAGTCTCTTAAAAAAGGCTCTCTTTTTTTTTAGACTCTTTGAAAATTAAATTGGCTTGTTTCTCTCACAAATTGGCTCGTTTGTCTCTATAGTTTACCGACCCCTGCTCTTGGATTACACCTTTTCCTCCATTTCTAAAAATGTTTTTAAATACAGTAATTCCCCGAACTTACGCGATAGGTGGGACTCAGTGGCCTCGGGCGCACACAAGGGGGTCCGGGGGTGGGGCCCCCCCCAAAAATCCTTTTTTATTGATTATAATTCCCAAATATATAATACGCAAAATTTTTTTTGTTTTTGAAATTTTTTAATTTAAAACTAATTTTTTATTAAAATTAGTTTTTACGTGTTTTTTTCCCCAAAAACGATAAAAACAAAAAAGGGCAAAATACAAAAATGGGAACTTTCAACGGATCCCCTTGAAAAATTTCTTTTTGCGCTACTGGTGGGACTGAATTATAAACGCGTAAGTAGGGGAATGATTTCACATATAAATAAATACATGTAAATTATTTTTAACTGGGACTGGATACATGAGAAAATAGTAATTAGAGATGGGGAGGGGTGATGTTTAATGAAATCTCTCTTAGATAACACAAATACAAAATTGCAAAGTGAAATTATTTTGTTGTAGAAGGTTCATAAAATCTAACAAAAAGTAGTCTCCCCCGTTCAAAGAATTTTTTTTTCTCCCTCGAAATTTTCTCGTAGCATACTAATAATTTTTTATTCCTTGTTTTGTTGAAAAAATATGCTCATCGTGGGAAGTATGTTTTCTAAAATTCGCGCGTTAATCGTTTTTAATTAAACCGAGGCCTTCTGTCAAAGTCCGAACCGTCATTCGACCTTCTGATTGAACTGGGTCTAAAGACTCAAATTCTCCAATGTCTTCTTGCTCTTGCTCATGTATTCCTATGAGCTCAACAATTGTCAGCTCCTGATTGTGGGAGAGAATCCAGCAGTTCTTGAACGTCATCACTATCTACTTTTGAATTTATTTGCCAGGCAAGTTCGATAAATTCTTCAATCAAATTACCAAATGTTTTTTTTTCTCAAAAAAAAAGACGAATCAACGAGATTTAAAAATCGTGTAATTCTAGGTTCACGTAAATTGAGGTATTACTATATTTCTTAAAGATTTGAAAACCTAAAAATGAATTATTGAAATAGAAATAAAAATATTTCCAGAAATCTCTTTCGAAATTAAAATTTTTTTAAAAAATGTGAATTCAGAGAAGTATTTTTTTTCATATTTTGTTTTATTTTTAGTCGCATTTTATTACATAAGATCGCGGTCATGTGATGAAAAAATATTTTAATAATCGGAATTATATATATATACATATATATATTTATTTATATATAACCTACGCGGAAAAGATACCCTGTGGCAGTGGTCTTTAAATAGTGTTCCACAAAACCCTGCGGTTCCTCTAGCCATATCCAGGGGTTCCATGAGTCAAAACAAAAAATAGAAAAGAAAATTTTGAATGTGTAAGCAAAATGAATTCATATTCTCTATAGAATTTTTATGACCAGACGAGTATTCCAAATCAGTGTTTCCCGAGTTGGAAGCACTGCTTTGGGGATACTCACTCTATTCAGATTCTACTTTAAGTATAATTTTTGTTATATTCTCCCAAAAGAGGAAAGGGGCTCCCCGAAACCAATTTTTAGGTATAAGGGTTCCATGAGTCGAAAAAGTTTGAAGACCAATGCTGTATGGTATGGAGATTAGGAAAAAAATAATTAAAAAAAATAATAATTTCAAAATTTAATATTGCCACAAAAGGTTAAATTTTCAAAAAATTAAAAAAAGAAAATCCTTAAATTTGATTAGATGATTTTAGGGCCAAAAAAAATTTTTTTCCCTGCTATATAAAGAACCAGAAGGGATGAGTACTGAGTAGTGAATAATGCAATTTACATTGCAACGTTACATAACCAAGCTCTCTTTCTCTGCACCATCGAATCAGTTCGATGAAAGCTTTTATCTGGCTTCCGCTTTATGAAGCCCTGCAATTTCGGCGGTAGGTTGTGTGTGTGTTTTTTTAAATTTAATATTAAAAATAATCTGTTTAATGTACCTGATATGTTTTTTCTTGTAGCTATTTAGTATGTGTTCTCTCATCGGAATAAATGTTAAAAAGTACTAAGAAATGCCTGTTTCGTTTTAAAAAAATTTACTTTATCAGAAAAGAAATTGAAATACATAAACTTCATTCACCTTATGTAAGTACTTAACAAGAAAAAATAATTTTTTCACTTTATTTCCTCCAACTACCAAACACCTTTTCCCCTTTAGGTTTTGAAATCCTGAAAAAAAAATCGATCATACGTAATTATTTACGTGTATTGAATTTAATGAAGTACTAGAGAACTAGAGAGTCATGTCAGTCTACCAAGAATCCCCGTGATTTGGGTGAATAGGGACCGTGATTATGTAAGTCTATTGTGAGCGACAAAGATCGAAGTACCGACGATGTATTCCCCTTTAAAAAAATATGCCACCTCAGCTTGATACGTAATTATTTACGAGTATTGAATTTAATGAAGAACTAGAGAACTGGAGAGTTCTACTAGGAATCCCCGTGATTTGGGTAAATAGGGACTGTGTGATTATGTAAGTCTATTGTGCGGCCATGATCAAAGTATCGACGATGTATTCATTCCCCTTTAAAAAAAATATGCCTCCTCCAGCTTGAAACTTTTTTTAAATTTAATTCCTAAAAGTATGATCTTTCTGAATTCTTTATACAAGTATTTCATTCGTCATCCTTTTTATTATATATTTTATTCAATCAGTAGCGCACGTAGAAATTTTTCAAGGGGGTTTCCAGGGTCTTGTGTGTGCCTCTGTTTTCAATTCTTGTACTTTTACCGGGAACTTTCTCTCCCAAAACATATTGATTTTCGCTTAAATGTTTCATCTTTAAATTAATATTTTGTTTAAGGTATCCGACTACGTTCGGAACCGTGATTTTAAAAAAGCGCATAAACGTTTAATTTTCATGATATTTAGTGTCACTTAGATTAGAATACATGTATAAAATTGTTTTAAAGACATTTTGACAAAAAAAATTTATTTAAATACACTATTTCGGCAAAAAATTAACTTAGAATAACCTTTTTTCAAAATGTTCTCCTTTTGTGAAAAATGCTTGCACTATAATAATATTTTGCCTGTGTATAGCTCAGACATCTCTACAGAGGCTCAACTACGATTTTTGAAACATTCCATTATTTTCAGAGTTACAACCCATTGAAATAATTATCGGCGTTTTTTTCTTAAAATTGCTCCCCTCCGTTGTCGTAAAATATGGATAAACCCACTTCTAAGTTATATATTTCAAAAATTCTAGTTGAGCCTCTGTACAAAGGTCTGAGCTATACACAGGCAAAATATTATTACAATAGAAGCATTTTTCCCAAAGGGAGAATATTTTGAAAATGGGTCATTCTATGTTCACTTTTTGTCAAAATATTGTGCTTAAATAATTTTTTGTTATAATTCTATTCTTAAAACAATTTTATATACATTTTCTGATCTAAGTGACACTAAATATCATAAATATTAACTATTTATACGCTTTTGAAAATCACGGTTCCGAACGTAGTCGGATACCTTAATGTGTTTGAATATTCAAAAGTAAACTTTACTTTTTAATTAATTTACAAAATAAATCTTATGCATAAAAAACTTTCAAAAAACTCAATCCATAAAAGTATTCTTATCTTTAATTTAATGTAAAAACGGAACTAATGATAGTAACTTTAAGATGTACTGTATTCCTATTGTTATAAAAGCTACGACAAAAAGTTTATCATTTTTTTGCCACCCGATGATTCTTAATTTATTAAATATTCAAAGTTTTATTCAGACAAAATATTCAAATATTAAATATTCAAACAAATATTCAGATAATATATAACATAATTCACACACATATTCAAAATGGTAAATTTTAGCCAAAAATAACGTGCATGTAAGACACGCGTAAGTTATCTTTGAATACATGTACAATTATTAATGAAGATAAAAGGACACTTTTTATAATAACAGACAAAGCATAACACCTTTTATTTAAATCAATGTTTAACACACGTATATTTTTCTCAATTTCTGTTACATATTAACATATTATATCGCATAGCAATGCAACAAAACTCATTAGCACTATTGTCACGACATCATATACATAAAAAATGCATTTTATTTTGCTCCAAAATGATTTTCTTTTATGATAAAAAGAAGTTTAACTTTCAGAGAGCGAAATTAGTTGTGTTTTTTAGTTGCATAAATAATTTGTTATGCAGTTCTGCTTCTCTATTCTCTATATTAATTTAAATATCTCACAATTTTTCTTATGAGCTAGCAGTTAAACATATCTTTTTGTTTGTTTTTGTTACTCTGAATGACTTACAATCATTTTTTTTTCTGGGCTTTCTGCGTAAGAAACTAGATCTCTATTAAAGATTCAATGAACCAACCATTTCAAATTCGTGAGGACAATGTTAAACCTATAGAATTTTTAAGTGTATTTCTTAAGCCTAATGACTGGTTGCTATCAAAATACTTATAAGATTACAAGGAAAAATTAAGTTAGGTTTTCTTTTTTCCCCTACTATTGCGGAGATTATTTTTAAAAAATTTATGTAAAATTAGCTATTTTACATAAATAACTATTTAATTAACATAATTTTTTTAAAAAAAAATATATAAAGAAAGCATATAAAAATCTTATTATTACGAAGCCTTTTGAAAAGTTATCGAATTTCTTACCTTTCAAGAGGAAAAATTTGTAAACAATCGCCAATTTTTTCATTTTCTGAATGTAGTCTTTCATTAAAAAGTCGTTACATAATTTAGATATTTACATACAAACTATAACTAAGAAGATTATTTACAAAAGAAAATAATAATAATATTTTTATTATTGACTTCAGAGTATTTAAACATATTTCTTCCATTTTTGTTTCGCGATTCAATTCTAAAACAGACATTCAATATAAAAACAATATTCTAAGCCCAAATGATATATCTTATTTGTTGCCATTCTACCAACAAGAATTTCAAATAAAAAAGAAATAACCGAATTCATTTTCGACCAATATCGTCTGCTTCTTAAAATAAAATAAATCTTGAAATATTTTAACATATTCTCAGTAATTATAATATTCATTTTATTGGATACTTATAGACACATCTATAAAAAAAAGGAGAAAAATAAAAACAATTATGTGTAGCTGCGTTCAGTATTTTCGAGATGGTAGAATCTTACACAATAAGTAAATAATGAACTCGCATATAAAATACTAAACTAATTTTATATTTAAAACAATAAAATTAAAATAAATTATATTTGATGTAATAACCAAACAATGAAAAAAGGGTTAAATACTCTTTACATTTCAGTTATGCTAATACTACCAATTGTGTCTTATTTGATTTCTTTTCTGATTAGTGCTTGAGAACTACGAATAATATGATTTCTTCATGTTTATATTTAAGAAGACTTATATTTACTAAGAATGGGGATATTAGGTTAAATATATGGAGTCAAAACACAGTGCGGGTGAAAATAGTATATTTTCATAATTTTAATTTCGTATGCAATTTGGAAGAACTTTCTCATAATTTATTGTATAATAATAAATTTTAAAATATATCCTCTGCCCACATTCATTAGTCTTAGCTTGAACGTTAGTTGTACACAGTGGCGCACACAAGAGGAGGGTCCTGGGGTCCAAATCCCCCAAAGCCTTTGATTTTTTTCCGATTGGTTATAATTCTAAGTATATAATACGTAAAATTTAATTAAACATTTGTTATTAATGATTAATTGTATTAATTAATGCTAATTATTTATTCAATAATTGTTTTAATTGTGTTTGTTCCGAAATCGACAAAATCAAAGGAGCATCATACAGACAGGTGAACTTTCAACCCGGAGCTCTCTTGAAAATTCCTGTGTGCACTACTGGTTTACATATATATATATATACAGTAGCGCAATCAGGAACTTTTCGGGGGATCCGGGTCGAAAGATCACCATTCTTGTATCAGACTCCTTTGATTTTGTCGATTTTCGGGAACAAAACACAATAAAACTAATTATTGAATAAATAATTAGCATTAATTAACAAAATTAATCCTTAATAACAAATATTTAATTAAATTTTACGTTCTATATACTTAAAATTATAGTCAATCGGAAAAAAAATCAAGGGTTTTAGGGGCCAAGGGGGAACCCCTTGTGTGCCACTGTATATGTATATATTTGTTTTCTTCAAGCATTCACTGTTAGATAACTTATTTCCCTTTTTACTACACTGCTGGCCACCGTAAATGCAACACCAAGAAAGACAAGAGATAGCACAACAAAATTTATTTTGTAGATAATATGTTGATCAAGTATTAAATGATTAAATTTATAGACTTCTGTGAAGTGGGGTTCCCCTGCCAGAATCGGTAGCCGCCATTTTTGGAGATCACCGCTACAGGGCCTCGGCATTGATTCAAAAGAGACTTTGGATGTGTTCTTGGGGTAAAACAAAACCCAAGTAGCTTCCACAACCGTTGCCAAAGTTGATCTGGGGTGGCATCTGGGGGAAATTCGGGGTAAATCGTTGAGCAACCATGGACCACATTTTTTCTATTGGTAAAAAGACCCGGAGAGCGAGCCGGCCCAAGGGGGCAATTCAATCTGGTGATTGACAAAAGAACCTTTGGGAAAAATGCGTGCCACGTGTGGTCGTGCATTACCCTTGTTGAAATATGGTTTTTGACCAAGCCCTGAAGGTAAAGAAGGACAACTGGCTCCCAACACCCCCGGACTTTGGGGTTTTTAAAGTACCGGAAATGCGAAATTAGAGGAGTGCGGGGTAATTAATACCGCCGCATATTAAAATTCCCCGGTGCAGGACCGGTGTGGCGGTCCCTTAACGCAGCTGTTCAGCACCTCTCCAGGTGCCTACAGACCCCGAATCCGACCATCGTGGTGGGGCAGACAGATGCGTGACTCGTCAGTAAAGACAACTTCATTCCATTCTGCCACCCACATCCTTCTTTCATCGCGTCATTGGCGGGGGGACGTCGGTTTTCGGTTAAAGGGGTAGACCAAGAAAGACCCCTTCCAAGATCACTTCCCGAAAGGGTTTTGGGAAATTTGCCGGCACTGAATGATGCGTTACAGACTCAATGTGCTGTGCTATGGTTCGTGATGTGACGGGACGATCCGTCCCCGCCATGCCACAATTTGCCTGTCCCCACGAAAAGTGGGTGCACGGGAAGTGAATCGATCGACCACGTCGGTCCGTGGGCCCCCTTTGCCTCCAACGGTAAACATATCCGCATTACAGTTGTTTGGTTTTTTTCCAAACCGACTACTGATTTTCCTAAAAAGATAATCCAAACCCGGGGGCCACTATCCCCCCCTGTCGAACTCGAATACTTGATCAAAGCTGATCGTTTTTTTTTACGAGACATAACTGATTTTTTTTTAAAAAACCGCAAAAAAACACAATTGCCGAACTTGAAATCGTAAAATCTCCATGCCTTTTAAATAGCATTTTTGGGGGTGATTTCACGGGCGCGCGTGATGTGTGTCTGCGCTTAAATTCTATAATTTTTGCTTTCCCAAACCCCCGCTAATGCATGTTGTAAATTTCATGTTTTTTGGGTTTTTTTCCCTTTCCCGGGGTGTTGCATTTACGGGGGCCCAAAAGGCAGTGAAAAAACAAAATTTAGCATTAAAATTTTCCAGAATTTTTTAGTTTTTTTCTATCTGAATTTTTAAATTTAATTTCTTAATCTAACTTTTTCCATTTTTCCCATACTTTTATCAGGCATTCACGAATCTAATTTGGAAAGCGACGATGAAGCAACGTTCAAAACCCAAAACCCAAATTTTTCAAATTTCCCCCCCCAAAAAAATTTGATTATCAGATTTAACCCAATACATCCTCGTCCTTACTTTCATCAATTTAAAATTCCTATTTATTAAACCATGTCATTTGATTGAAACTTATAAACTAAGTTAAGTTTTTTTATGAAATAAAAAGGGGTAAAAAAAGGGTTTTTTACCGTCTGTTAAGGCTATAATACAGTGCCTTTTAAAAAAACAAAACAATTTTTTTTTTTGGCTTATATAAGGAAGCTTGCTCTTAAATTTCAGATCTGATAAATAAATTTTTAAATTAGGTTTTTTAGTTTTTGGTTCAATTTTTTAAAAAATTTTTACATTCTTAAATTTAGTGCAATTTTTCCCGGGGAAAAGGTTATTAGCTTCAATTTTTTTAAAACTAAAATCATTTCTGTTTTTCTTACGTTTTTTAAAGTTTTTTAGTCATCGTAGTTACTTTATAAGATTAATTTCCCCAAAACCAAAATTTTTTTTCGCATGGTTTTTGGCAGGAAATTTTTAAATTTTTTTCATTAATTTTTTCCCGTGGAGATAGTTCCATTGCTAAAACGTTCTCCCGGTTTTTCTATGAGACACAGTATTTGGAAAAAAAGCTTGGGAGATGAATTAACCCAAAAAATCTGACATCTTAATACATCAGAAAGGGGGATACACCCCAAAAAATGGGTCTTCAGCTTTAATATGGGAAACCTTAGAAATGTGTGTTGAAAAAATAAACTGTTATGTTTCAATCAGGGGGCCCAGTTACCGTCGTATCAGCCGTTTCCAAGATACGGGGCCCCAAAAAAAAGGAGCCCCAAAGGGGGTAACATTCTGGCACTCTCAAAAGGGCTTTTATTTATTTATTTTTTTTTTTTCCAATAAAAGGGCCCCCCGGAAATTTAATACAGGGTCCACTCAATACTTCCCTTTTCGCCAGTGGTTTCAATGATATATATATATATATATCAGTGATGAATCCCCAAAACTTCAAGTGTCAGTTCGGGTAAAAACCTACCAGAACAACTCAACCACCTCCGGCATAAGGACTTTGACTTCCCGGGAACTTTTCAAGAAAACCCTGAACGAACGGCTCACTTCTTTCCCGGGTCGACGATGAAAATAGGGCTCGCTTTTGTCATGGCTTGGAGGAACGCGGCTTTTTTGTTTTAAATAAAATATTTATATAAAAGGGTTACGTTTCATTTTTTCCTGTCAATCTTTTAAAATTTCTTTTACCTTTCATGATATGTATTCCCAAAATACATTAAAAATTATAGAACTCCCCCGTAATATTTGAAAATCATGTCAAAAAATCCCAAATGGTAAAACGCGCCAAAAACCAAAAAAAATTGGGGTGTTATATACAAACTTGATGGTTTTCTTCGTAAGAAATTTTAAAAAAATTCAAACATTCTTAAATTATTTTTAAAAATAATGGGCTGGGGTTTAAAATAACCTTTTAATTTTAAATCAAGTTACTAAATTATCAGAAAAAAAAACATTAAGTACTTTTTTAATATTAAGAGCCAAAATTTTTTTTTTTTTTGGGTAATAAAAGCCTTAACCCACCCCAAAATGTTTTCAAAATCCCCTTTTTTTTTTAAGGCTTAATGTAACTAACTCTCTGAGGGATAATATTTTTCATTTTTATTCAAAATTTATTACGTTAAACATTTTATAAATCGAGTTCATTACCACAAATTGGGACAATTTTTCAAAAATAAAACACGATTCTTCCTTCATTGATGCAGTTCTCCATAAAGGACGATTATGCCTTTTGAGTATAATACTTAATGAATTACGAAGTAATGAAAAGCTTTATAACACATGATTGAAACAATCGGTTATTTCCTTCTCAGCAGAAAAATAATTAACGCTTCCACAAAGAGATATTAAAATACGCAAATCAAGTTCCAAATCTCTTTAAAATTTGTTACTACTCTCATTCAGAAACCATTCGGGAAAAATTGCACCACAAAGCTTTTCATTTTCAAAAGGACCGAACGATCTACGTATCTCATGACAGAGAATCCATAACTTTCTCCTTTTATTTCTTTTTTTTTTACGGAAAAGGCCATAATGACAGTCAAAAGATTCCCTCCTGGATTTCTACAATGCCGGATAATTTTTAATCAGGGATCGTTCTCGTTCTTCGCTCTTTTACCTGTTTCCTCTCCTCTTTTGTTTTATTTAGAAACCGAAGAACAATTTCCTTTTGTTCTGCCAGGAATCAGAGCTCACCAAACAGAGTGGAGGGGTACTTTTGCTGCTTCCGTTTTTGCTGAAAACGATCGTGGAAGGGGGGCTTAGGGACCTTTCGAACGCAGGAGGGAGGGAAACCAACTTTTCAGTCTCGTTAAAATTAATTAGCCGAGCTTGGCTTAATAACCGCGAAAAGCGGAGGATTATTCTGGCCAATGGTAGTCAGGGAGGGGAGCAATCGGGTATTCAGAACGAACATATTTCAACTTTTTCTCTTTCATTCTTTTTACGAATACATTTATTCGTACCCTCCCTCCACCTCCTCGTTCGATCGTTCTTTTCCTATCGAACAAAAGAAGGTAGAAAAGGAAAAGAAGTGAAGAAGTACGACTTTGAGGAACGAATAATAATAAGAAGAAATAATAATGAAAAAAAATAATAATAAAAAGAAGGTACCTTCCGAAAACGAACCTGCCTATTACTAATGAGGCAATTGCATAATGAACTTTTCAAGTTCTTTTTCAGTGGAAACATGAAAAGGAGGAAAAGTCGAAACTAATCGAGGGATATTTTTTGAAGCGGTAGGGCAGGAGGGGGTTGGAGAGGGGTGTTCTTCGGGAACGGTTTTATTCTGCGCAAAAAGAGAAAGGGGCGGGCGGGAGGAGAGCAGATTTAAACGAGTCCGTTTTTAAAAATGGGGAGCATAATTGCTCAAACATGAAACAATTAATTTTCCGGCGTCTCAAAATGAATTAGTCGCTTTCAAAGAGGACCCGCCTTTTGTTTTCATGGAAAGCATTTTCGTTTCTAATGATCTTTAAATAAAGTCATTTTTAGTTTAATTACGGGGTTCAGACTGGTACTTAGCATAATGGGATACGTCGGGAGATGTTCTTTTGTGCGTTCTATCTTGTTTGTTAATTGAAGAATTTTCTAAAAATTTATCTAAAATAATTTCTTTTAAAAAATTTATATGCTGATTTATAAAATAACTGAATAAAATATAATTCAATGGTCCTTCAGAGATATGAAAAGAAAAATTGTATGAATTTTTTTATTACTATCTCTTAGCTAAAAGTTTGTTAAAATGTTTTTCTTTTCTTTCATAAAATTTTTTAATATTTTATGATAAATGTATATGTATATACAGGTGAACCAAAAGTCTTCCCCTCATTGTAAAAATTCATTACAAAATAACCGTATAATATAATAATGTAGCTTTTGTATCATTGAATAGGTCAGTTTTAGCAGTGCATGTGCGTGCATGCGCGCGTGTGTGTGCAGTATATGAAATGATATGTAGGAACGTCTTAAAGCATGGACCAACTGCGCCCAGGGCTTCGCCCTAAGTGAGGGCCTCGTTTCGTTCTCGATTTTGTCTTAATAAGATGATGATCCGGATAATTTTAATGGCCCATTATTATTCCCGTACATATTCCCCGAAAGAATTTCAAACTGCATGCCAACTGGCAAAAGGGAAGACTGCATTATTATGTGATGACCGTTGTCCATGTCTAGGCCTAGGCCTAATACCATAAGCAGTCATTCAACTCATTTAGTCGAAATGTGGCCATCGGTCGAGCCTGTTTGTGCCTAGGTTTTTGAGATTGCGAGTCGTGCACATTTATTTGTTTCAAATTACCATTTGAACGGGTATTTGACAATGCTTACTAAATGCTGTCTACTTTTAAAGATCTCAGGTAGAGCCTACTTTTGGATAAGGGCCCAGGGCCTCAAAGAGTCTTAAGACGTCCCTGATGATATGGTATCACCCCGAGTCAATCTTAGAGGAGTAAATTTATAAGAAAGACATTTTTTGACGAAATGGCGTAATCAATGTGCGCTTTTGTTTTAAAACAAAAATCGCTCATTAATGTTTAGTGTAAATTTTGACGCTGTTGTGGAAGCAAACCTCTGGTGCAAAATCAATAAAGCGATGGTGTGAAATGTTTAAAGAAACGAGCAGCGTTAACTATATACCTAGAAGTGGTAGGCCTAGTATGAATGAAACAATTGCTTACCGCGTTCGGCAATCTTTTCAATGCAGTCCCAAATCAATTTGTGAAGCATCAAGTGAATTTCAAAGATCTCAAACCAATTTGGTAAGAATTCTTCATAAAATGCCTATGTTGCATGCAGTGGTGTAATGGAGAATATTGGGGCCCTCCTGCAAATTCAGGATTTGGGCCCAAGCCCAAATACGTACTTAGCGTCTGTCAAGCTTTGAGCTTCCTAGAGTCCCTGTCCCTCCCTTTATCTCCCCGCAATGCAGAAGTTGCGGGGGTGTACGTTATGCCATAGGTTGCATGCTTATAAAATGCAAGACATGCTAAAGAACACTTGGTGGGATCTGGAATACAGCTTAGACATTCTCTGAGCTACCAAAGGGGCCTACGTAGAAATTTACGGAGGTAAATTTTCTTGTAAAATAAATTCGTACTAATACAATATACCGAAAAAATCAAAATGTCTAATTATATTATTCTGAGCATAATAAATATTTATAGTCAGTGCAAGATTTTTGTTTTCCCTATATATATGAGTGTACACAACGGGGAAAAACTTGGTGGATGTATTAAAATTAAGCTAAAGGTCAAAAGATTAATTATGATATTACGGAAATTATATCTTAGAAACTTGAGATTTTGTGTAACTTTATTAGTGGAGTAAAAATATAGGCACAGAGGATACTTACAATATTTCAAATCCATAACTACTTCGTAATGCCTATTCATTACGTATTAAATGCATTCAGTAAATCGAAACAACAGTAAATCTAAGACATAGCCTTCCATAACATAGGCATCCAAAATTGTGTTGATCGCTTATCCCTAAAACGAAAATATTAAATACTCGTCTATGTCACACGCCATATAATATAAACAGTGGGCCACAAAAGTGTTCGTACACTTGCAGTTTCTTATAAAATTTAATGTTTTCGACTAATAAAAATTAATGTATTGTAATTGTAATTTTTTTATAATATCTGCAACTTATTTTTAATGGAATGACATAATTAATTTTTTAAAAATAGTGTAACTATTTTTAAAAAAAATTAATAATCAAAAAGCTACTCAAAAATTACGCCACAAAAGTCTTCGTACACTTAACAAAAATCTCAACTTAGCTTTAAATATTGTATTTCTTTCTTAATTTAGTAGGATATCTTTTAGTGTCCACACAACAACTTTAAAGCGTCTTGGTATAAATTTAATCAGTTTTTTGTAATTTCTGTATCGATTTTCTTCCATTCTTATTGGATTATTATTTTTACTTCCCATTCTGTGTTTATTTGTCATGTTTTCTGTTTTTTACATTAAAATCTCACCAAATATGTTCTACTGGGCTAAATAAAGTGGTTGAGGAAGTGTTTAATAATTTGGGGACAATTGTAGTGACACCAGTGGCGTACACAGAGAGCAGTGCGCTTGGCGTCATTATCCAGTTACAAAATGAAGTCGTTTCCGATATCCAAATTTTGGGTGGATAATTTGAAATTTCTCTTTAAAATATTTAAATAAAACTCATGATTCACAATATTAACAAAAAAATACCAAATTACCTAATTCTGTTGCCGCGATTTACGCTCCCACGCAAGAACACTTCCACCTTCATGTTTTATTGATCCAACTAGATTCTTGGGATTAAGTTCCAGGAAATTCAAAATTGACAGCAAATTGATTGTGGTGACAGATA
This sequence comes from Trichonephila inaurata madagascariensis, assembly GCA_019973955.1. Taxonomy (NCBI): domain Eukaryota; kingdom Metazoa; phylum Arthropoda; class Arachnida; order Araneae; family Nephilidae; genus Trichonephila; species Trichonephila inaurata. The sequence continues at coordinate 98,562 of BMAV01012913.1, forward strand.
ATTCAACTTTTTTGGTTCCAATGGGCCTATATCTTGTAAATGAAAAAATAAGGAGTTTAATCCCATGAATTTAAGTATAACAAGACCTACTCCATCTCCATGGTTCAGCATTGAAGTGAAGGTGTTCTGGTGTGGGGGTTTAAATTTGCCTCAGAGTTAAGTAATTTGGTATTTTTTGATGGTATTGTGAATCATGAGCTCTATTTAAATATTTTAAAGAGAACTTTTAAGTTATTCACCCAAAATTTGAATATTGGAGACGACTTAATTTTTCAACAGGGTAATGACGCCAAGCGCACTGCTCTCAATGTACGCCACTGGTGTCTCTATAACTGTTCCCAAATTATAAAAACACCTCCTCAATCCCTTTATTTAGCCCAGTAGAACATATTTGGTGAGATTTTGATGTAAAAAAAAGAAAACATGACAAATAAATACAAAATGGGAAGTAAAAACAATAATCCCATAAGAGCGGAGGAAATCGATGCAGAAATTACAAAAAACTGATTAAATATATACCAAGACGCTTTAAAGTTGTTGTGGACACTAAAAGATATTTTACCAAGTACTAAATTGAGAAAGAAATACAATATTTAAAGCTAAGTTGAGATTTTTGTTAAGTGTACGAAGACTTTTGTGGCGTAATTTTTAAGTAGCTTTTTGATGATTGATTTTTTAAAAAAATAGTTATACTATTTTTAAAAAAAAATTAATTATGTCATTCCGTTAAGAACAAGTTGCAGATATCATAAAAAAATTACAATTACAATATATTAACTTTTATTAGTCGAAAACATTAAATTTTATAAGAAATTGCAAGTGTACGAACACTTTTGTGGCCCACTGTATGTGCATGTGTGTGAATAAATGAACGCATACAATCAACTATCAAATTATTTGTTATATATTTTAATCATAAATATACATGTATTTAAATTAAATTTTAAATTACAAAAATATATTTTATAATTAGAATTTAAAATAAACAGCGTGTAATAGTTTCTTCTTGAACACTCAGAGATGCCATTCTTCTAAAGCAGTGATTCCCAAAGTGGTCAATATTGCCCCCAGGTGCCTATGACAACCTGAAAGGGGTCCACGTCAGCGAGAATATAATTTGGTAAGGGGTAAATGGGGTTATGATACTGATTCTCATTCACTTTAATTTGAAAATAAATTTAATCGAGAGTAGAAACAAGATTTTATCTATTTAATAGATTTATTTACTAAAATCAATGAGATTGATTTGTAGTTACAAGGGACCAGTATAAATTTTATTGAAACAAGGACCATCATTTTAATGTCTTTTGCTAGAATTTCACTGAAGATGTATAATATTGGACATCACGAATTTTTCCAGTTTCTCAAATTGTTACTGATAATCGGCCAAGAAGACGTTTCAGCCGATGTTCAACATTTAAATGGCTTTTAATCAAATTTTTAAACTATGTTTGAGGATGCTTTGACTATGCTAATACCACAGTATGCAATAAATTCATATGGTCATATTGAAAAAGAAGTCATATTACAAGAGGAACTGATCGAAATAGGCACTTATGAAGATCCTAAAGTTAAGTTTAGAAACGGATGTTAGCAATTTTGGCTTTTAAAAGTTATACCAGTTATTTATCCAGAGCAGTGCCGCACACAAGGGGGGGGGTCCTGGGGGTCTGGACCCTCCCCAAAGCCCTTGATTATAATTTTAAGTATATAGTACGCAAAATTTAGTTAAGTATTTGTTATTAATGATTAATTTAATTAATTAATGCTAATTAGTTATATTCAATAATTAGTTTTTTACTGCGTTTTGTTCCCGAAAATCGACAAAATCAAAAGGAGTAAAAGATGACATCCCGCATGATCATGTGGGTACCTTCTAAGTTCTAGGGGTGCGGAGGGAAATTTTTATTATTTTTCCCAGTGTCATTGGGGTCAATATAGTATTAATAACCAGAAGAATTAAATATTTAAAGATAAAAATAATTCGGGTCTTAAAGAGATATTGAGCTCCCAATATACAACGGCTAATGATAGAACCTCACACTCACAGGATAACGATCAAACACTCACAAGTGGCATCAACATCCCGATCTATGACGTAATCGGATTTTTCCAAAAAGTGCTGAAAAGTAGGGAGAGGGGGCTAGGCGTATCATTTTTGGCGCACATCTTCAGTTAAGGTATCCAAACACGTTAAAATCAGCAAATTTGATCAAAACACATATTTTTTGGTTTTTACTTTATTGAATAGAGCCATCTTTTGGCTTTACAAAACATACTTTTTTTTTTGTCCCTACGCTACCTAAAATAAATTAAATAAAACTAGAGAAACCGGAAGTGAGTCTTTAATCTACCAGAAGGGGGCATTTAAATTTCAAAATCAATCATGGCAACTCACAAGGGGAGGGCACGACTAAGAAAATTCAGAGACTTGGTGTAATAGTAGCACTCGTTTAGGTTGTCCAACCCTCAATGTAATTCTCCCGAATAGCCAGTCAATTCTGAAAAAATAGTTTTCAAAATTCATGCTTAGCTTTTATACAATTAAGTTTTAATTTCCTCCAACGACTCATTAGCGTGTTTGGTAGAACGCCTGCGAATAGGGTTCGAATCATGCGATTAACCATTTTTTTAATTCATTTAATTTTTTTAAAAAATTAAATAAATTTATTTAAAAAGGACTTATTAAATATTTTATGTAATTATAAAATAACTAATTTAGTAATATATAAAAAAGACATAGGTTACTTTTATTATATTAATAAAACGTATGTTATTTTATTATTCTTATTATATAATTAAATAAATTGAAAAAGTTGCCTTTTTTTAAAAAATTTATTTAATTATTTTTAAAATTAAATAAATTTATTTATGAAAGATTTATTAAATATTAAATGATATTTCGTAATTATTTTGTATTTTATAAAGTAAAAAAAGTTACTGTAATTATATAAATATTTACATTATATTTTATAAATATATTTTTGTGTAAATAAATAATATTTATAGTAAAATATATAATAAATATTAAATGATATTTTACATAAAAATTAGTTACAAATAGTTTTATAATGTGAAATACAATATATTATAAATAAAATATTACATATAATATAAAATAATTTATAAAATATATTATTATTATTAAATTAATTATTTTACAATTATTTAGAATATTTAATGAGTCCTTTTTAAATAAATTTATTTAACTTAAAAAATTAGTCACTGGAGGAAATTAAAACAATTATATAAAAGCTAAGCATGAATTTTGAAGGCTATTTTCTCGGAATTGACTGGCCATTCTGTGGAATTACATTGAAGGATGAGCACCCTAAAGGAGTACTACTATTACACCAAGTCTCGACCCCAGATGAATTTCCTTAGTCGTGCTCTTCCCTTGTCAGATAACTCAAAATGTTATAAATGTCTATCTATAAAAAATTTTCAATACGATATGTATATTATTTTCTAGAGAATGTACTAAAATATTTCTTATTGTAGTAATATTCTTTGAGATATGGACTGTTATTTAAATAATGGTTTTGTAAAGAATGTGACATTTCTTACAATATTTATTCAATCAGCTCTAAAGTTTTTAAATTTTAATAAAACAGTATAGAATTTTAGAACATTGTACAGATAAATGCATCTAATTTGTTTTAGTAGTACTTTTATTGATATAAGTCGACTACTTTTTTCTCTAATTGTGCTTTTAAGTTTTTAAAAACATTCCAAAGATTTCACTTATGATTGTGATTTTTATAAAATGTAGAAAATTTTTTCGTGAGCATTGTTTGCTAAATATTAGTATTTATTGGTACAGATTTCTAAAAAAGCATTTATAATGTTTCAGTATGCTATTTTTTAAATAAGTACTCCGAACGTGTTCAGATAACTTAAATTCGACTTTTTACGACTCATTTTTACAAACTATATCTTATGTATAAATAAACGTATTACAGCATCATGAAAAACATTTTTTAAAGAGAGATGATTGTTAATAACTGTCACACTGTGGGACAACACGAGAACTACTGCAGTGTTAAGAATCTTACAATTCCATTTAGGAATTGATTGCCTCATGTTTTGAAAAGAATTTCCAATACCTTTATCTATTTAGAAACCTACTATGGAAGTACATTTCTTCGAATTCCATCTAACAAAACCAACTTTTTTTTTCGTGTAAATCGTTTCGAAAGAGAAATGAAAAAAAAAGGAGTGAGAAATACCAGGAACAGCTGCTTCGTTGAGTGAAACAAAAGATGTTGAAGTAAGAATTGTACACTCCCCCCCTTCCCCCGTATTCCTCGTTTTTCTAAATAGGTGGGAAGCAATCTATACAGTTAAACAACAAATGGTAAAGAAAATAGCAAGTTACAGGTGTGTTGGACTTGTTGAACTAAGTACGAGTTTATTTCTGTGAAATCAGACATAAAATATTTCTCTGAATGAAATGTAATTTTGCTTAGAGAAAATGTTTTGAAAAATACTTTTAATATTTTCTCTAAAACATATCATTAATCTTTTCCCATCGTGGAAAACTAAGTAATGCGCCATTTTAGATATAACTATATAAATCTCCTCTAAACTTTTTTTTTTTTTCAATTCAAATTAGTTTTTACTTTCATTAATATTTTTATAGCTGAAATTTAATATTTTATTGTCAACAACCAGTGTGTTTAATCTCTATCTAAAGCTACCTTCAACTTTTACAATACAATTCAATGAAACGTTTTTTTTTTCTCTTGCTGAAATATACGAAAATGAGCATAATGTAAACCTAAATGAACAAGAACAGAATTTTAATTTATATTATCACAAATAAAAGTGTAAAACTAATCATAACAAGGGAATATCAAAATCATAATTCATCCAGAAATGATAAGGTTACAATAGGAGTACAGGCCAACTAGTCAGTCACAAAGCTAATTCAATTCCTACACACACACACTATTAGCTCACACTCTCTATATACTTATTTATTTATCTTGGTGGAATTTTCAATCGTTAATAAAATACACTTTAAAGCACTCAGTTGAGCTGAAATTTTATATACATGATTATTTTGGATGACAATACAATAATTTAATTATAATTAATAAAAATTAATCGATTAAAACTAATTATTTAAAGAATTACAAATACAGCCACGTTGGCGACTTGCGTCAAAACTTGAAAAGGTTTTTTTTTCTCTCGTTTTAAAGCATTTAGTTGAACTGAAATTTTATATACGCGATTGTTTTGGATGACATTACGATACTTTAATGATAATTAATAAAAATTAATTACCTCTTAATGTTGTGATTCTGTCATATATATATATATATATATATATATATATATATATATATTTATTTATATTAGCTGTAACTATTTAATAAAAAGTAGCTAAAAAATAATACTTTTCTTTGTTGATCTAAGTAGGAATTGACTTAATTTTTTTTACATATTACTTGTTTTTAGATCAAATATCAATTGTATGACAAAAAAAAAAAAATTCTAAATCCATCCAATTATAAATTGTGGTCAGTATTGGAAACGAAGGCGTACCAAAAACGGCCTCCTAATTAGAAAGTTCTTAATGGAAAATAGCGAAGGATATTCCCATGAAAGTAATGCGGTATTCGATCGATGATTAGCTAACGGGCGTTACAGCCTGTCAAGTGTCAGTGTGAAGTCAAAGGTAATCAGTTTGAAAGTGCAATGTGTTAAATTTAACCACTTAAATGGTCAATTTTTTTGCCCAAAATGTTCCAGAAAAGGCACCTTTTTTTAATTGCATATAGCTAAGCATAATATTTAAATGAATTTTTTTTTCAAATTTTAAATTTTTCACATTATTTATTTTATAATTTTGGAATACAAAAGCCCCTAAATGTTTGTTTTTTATCAGTATACTCTGGGCGCTATGAAGAATGTTTCATATATCTTACAAGAATTTATCTCGCACTTACAAAAAAAATTTCATGTTCGTACATCTTTTTCAAACGGTTGAGGATCTTGTTTGTGTGTGTGCATATATATATGCACACAATTTGAAGCATGGCGTAGTATTGAGCTTTGCATTACAATGGGGACAAGGATAATATCGGCTTTTGGGGATTATCTTTCCATTTTCATTTCCTCTCAAGCAACACATTACACATTGCCTTGCTAATCTGTCCTTTATCGAATATTTTTAAGAATCTTAATTTTTGACTTCAATGAAAAATTCCAGTCTTCCTCTCAAAGTAAATCTCGGATGAGAAGCCCATCCCAGTATACGTGACCATTGGGCGCTGAGTTGCAGATGTTCCGATCAGGTGGTCAGTCTGAAGCGAGATACCCAGTGTTAAAGTTCCCAATCAAGCTTGGTACTCATTTATCGACCCACTGCAGTAGGGATGAAAGGCCGAGTCAACCTTTCCCAGCCCCCGGGAATAGAAAATAATCTCACTAGCAGAGTTAAAAATATGTGCAAATCAAAGACAGAAAGAAAATAACAGTGCCCGTACAGCGTACGGGCAAATCGGTAGTGACCAGTTTTCGACAGCCCGTACTATGTATGGGCAAACCAGTTAAAGGGTTAAAGATAAAATAAAATTTTAAGATTTGTTTTCGAATTTCATTTCTAAGTTTTTTCAGTTAACTTCTTAAGGCACGGTAGAGGGAAAATTTTTCGTTACACGTTACCAGTTACGGTTACGCGATGAACGTAAGGTAGAAATGAATGAAGTTCCGACTCTCCCCGCGTTTTTAAAAACCCCATCTAATTCTTACTATCTATCTCAGACAAAAAATAAATTATTACAGAATCGGAAAGATCATTTCTTTCGCCACGATATGGTATATATATATATATATATATATATATATATATATATATATATATATTACAAAAATAGATATTTTCTATTTTTGTTTGATCTTTTTAAAAAAAATGAGCCGAAATTGATATGTTTTTATGAAAATCATTTCTAATTCATCCCCTTTCAATTTCCTTTCGCGTTAATGAATTGATATTATATCCTAAAAAAGTTCATGCTTTTTTCTTTTACAATCAGTCATTTAAAAAAATAGCGAATTTTTTTTTACGATTTTTTTAATTTTATTTCCTTTATATCTCCTTTATCTATTTTTTAATGACTAGACTAAGTATATGTATAATCCTTTAGTGGCAAAAATTCCTGTGCAAAAACTTTGCTTCAAATTTTTTATTCCAATTTTCTGTTTGTGTAAAGCAATAAACGCTTAATTCAAAATACACTACTTTCCAGGAGCTCTTTTCCGCCAGCCCCACAGCAAAGTAAATCTTGACAAATTCTCACTCCATAACGCACCGTTTTCATGCATATCCGCCGCGCAAAACTGCCATCCATTACTTTTATTCCTGCACTTTTCTCTCGAGCACTTCACGCGAGGCACACAAATTAAAGTTAAACGTTCGCAATCATGTCCAGTTTTGCGTAATTCCCGTGACGCGGGCAATCCGAGCGCATAGTAATGAAGATGAATGGACTCATCAAGTCGCCGGTCCCTTGCACAGCAGAAGAAGCTGGGCGAAATTAATAATGTCAGGTGTAGCGTGCCGGCATTATGAAACTCAGACTTCCTAGAAAGGGGAGGTTAATGTTTATTTTGGACACAGTGAGTCATTAAGGGTCACTTTCATCACACGTAGATTAGGGTCACGTGATGAGAAATATTAATCGCGAAAGTGGGCGCGCCCGTTTCCGATTCTTCTTTCAACCCGCTCGCTCTAGAATTTCCTTTTCTTTTTTTTTTTTTATTGTTATATGAAAATTCAGGAGAGAAATTGCCTGTGTTTTAAGTGAGAAAATCTGGAATTACAAAGCTTTTATGGATGATTTTGTCGCCGAGGAAATATAGTTTGTCTGATGCGTAATTTTATCGCGGCAAACAAACACGGTAGTAATGACGTTCTTTTCGAAACAGGGTGTGGCTAATTAAAACTAAATGGCTTGTTAAGGGATTAGTTGAGTAAACAGAGTATAAAAGCACAAACGAGGCATTTGTTTACTGGATTTCATAAATCTCGATTTAGAGTAGCTCGACCTGTGTGTTACTATAAAATCGTGGCCGCTATCAGAGACATCTTAAACCATTTCTGCCTGAGGTTTAGATTTTGGAATTAATGTATGAAATTAATACACGTTAATTAGAAAAATCGACCCACTGAAGGGATGAAAGGCTGAGTTGACCTTGCTCATCCCAGGATTTGAACCCTGGACCCGTAACGTAGAATCGATACGCTACCTCTCAACCACTGAGCGTCCCAACATGACTATCTTCCCATTAATGAAGCGTTAGGTATATTTGGGTCAAGATTTCTTTGAACACTAAACCCACATGCAACCGTTTTAAGTAGACATTATGTAGCACACTTACTTGCAATGCCCACAAAGTGATGATCCCTGTTTTCTGAAATTTCATATAAAGTAATATGTATAAATTCCTAAATTTTTGAATACAAAATGTAATTAATTTTTAATTCCTTTTGTAGATTTTAGTATCTGTAAAATATATCTTACAAACATGTGCAATACGATATAAAAAGAAATGCGCAAAACAAAAGAAATAATTCATCAAAACAAAAGTAATAATATAATTTATATATATATACGTATGTAATAATTCTCCATTTAAATTTCCTGTCAAGGGATATTACCGTATTTACTCCAATCTAAGCCACCAGCAGTTCTAAGCCACACTCCCGATTCTCAAAATATTTTTGTGAAAAAACGCTGTCATTAATTCTAAGCCGCAACCTCAATTTTTTACTCGTTTTTGAGAAAAAATATTTTAAAAAAATGGTTAGTTTTATCAAAATCAGATTCTAAAGAAATTTCAAAAAAATTGTTATTGAAAAATAATAAGTTAATTATTTATTTTACCAGAATTAAAAAATTTCAAATGCAAACATGAACCTATAACTACTCTAACCTGTCAGTATCATGTTTCGAAAGTGATTCGTCTCTCCCATTGTCACAGCTAAATTCGAAATTGGTGCTGGCGTTCTTTATTTTCCCACACGATGCCGTTTCCGTGTCATCTCCAATGCATTTGTAATGCAACATTTTTTATATATAAAAGAATGTAAAATAATTATATTAAAGACTGTTGAACATTTGTAAGCAAAAATTATATCATTTTGCTTACGGCATTGATGCATATGTGTTTCATCCGTGACAAATTTTCAGTGGCCGCTGCTCTGTTTCCGTTTTTTTCTGCTTATAAAATTGCCTCCCTTTTCATATATTTGCGTCATAGCGAACTCGTCTTGATACCAATACCGATATTTTTGATGTTTAGGTGATTAAAAGAAAGAGCGTTTACAAAAATATATATATATATATCTTAATAAGCAGACAATGATGTTAAGGTATCCGACTACGTTCGGAACCGTGATTTTGCAAAAGCGTATAAATGGATAATATTTATGATATTTAGTGTCACTTATATTAGAAAATGTATATAAAATTATTTTAAGAATAGTATTACAATAAAAAATTATTTAAGTACAATATTCTGACAAAAAATGAGCATAGAATGACCCATTTTCAAAATATTCTCCTTTTGTGAAAAATGCTTCTATTATAATAATATTTTGCCTGTATATAGCCCCAGACCTCTGTATAGAGGCTCAACTAGAATTTTTGAAATATATAACTTAGAAGTGGGTTTATCCATTTTTACGACAACAGAGGGAGAAAATTTTAGAAAAAACGCTGATAATTATTTCAATGGGTTGTAACT
>BMAV01012916.1:0-25000 GCA_019973955.1 Trichonephila inaurata madagascariensis
AACGATTTATAGCGAAAATTTAAAAAGCACAAAATTTATTCTTTTAAAGAAATAAATATATTCTAGTACTCCTCATTTTAAAATATCCATATTCGAAAATAGAGAATTAAACAGAAGCCCAAGAATAAAAAAATTACATTGAAAATGTTTAAATTCTAACAGAAATAAAAAAATTTTATTAATATCGTCTGAAAGAAAAGGTTTACAGCAGGAAAAACAATTTAAAAAGTTATTTCTAATATACGTTACCCCAAAGGCAACCACATCGACAGACCAAAAAAAATATTACGGTAACCATATTGAATATTATCGCCCATCTTGCGAACATAAACAAAAATGGCGCTACCCCCGATATCAAATTAGACATATTTTTCACCAAACGAGAAAAGTATTGCATTTTTTTCCTTTTGCCCCCCTCAAGTTGTGTTTTGAGAAACTTCTGAACTTGTCTTAGCATCTAAAAACCACCTCTTCAAAGCTTTCGTTGGGCAGATTTAGTACGTTTTTGGCCTGGCTTTATTTTAAACTTTTGGAGAAATCCCAAATTCCTTGTCGAAAAGCAACTTTTTTTACTCTTCAGAACCAGAGTACAAAAATATAGAAATTTGGGGAACAGAACTTCAAAGAAAAATAGAATAACTTCATATAATCAAAAAAAAACAATTATTTCATTTCAGTTTAAACACCTCGTCAGTTTTGGTAAAATAAAATTATTTCCCTTTATTTATCAGGCTCTTTTCTAGAAGACGATCTGAAAAGTGGGCGTGGCGCTTTTTTAGTCTACTGACATGCGAAAAAATGGATAAATAACTGAATAAAAATATAGATACAACTTGAAATTTTGCAGACACTTTAAAGAAGGTTTAAAAAAAGCATCATATAAGCCAAAAAAAAAAATGATAGTTTGATGTTTTTTATAATATCGTCTTAAGCATTAAGATTTACAGATATGTTCTAGAATACCTCATAGTTGTAGGATTTACGTCCTTTAAAATGTTAAGGCTCTGCTAAAGTTTTTTTTATTAAGTATATTATATTACAGAAACAAAAATATTTCCAGACAGCTGTTTCGGTATTAGGTGTTCTTAATAAATTTGAATTCTATATTTCTCTTTATACAGTGCAATTAAATTGGATAAGTTATTATTTCATTATCATATATATATTTTAACAATATTATACTATGCAATTCTATATGTTATATACTACTCATTTATAAATATTTATTTTTTGATATCGTGTATTATAAAATATCCATTAAAACAAACATTTTCTAAATACAACTGTTGCTCAAGCATTGTTATTTAGGATGAAAAAATGCTGTCAAATTAATTTGGTAGGCCTTATAATATAATATTAAATCATTGAAGGAATCGATGATTTTGGTACACACAATTTTGCTAGGAAGAACACATTTTTTATAAAATTATATCACGACAAAATAAGCATTTCACAACCGAATTTTTCAAAATGGTCTGAACAAATTTCTTTATACGTTTTTCATACACTTTTAATTGTTTTTGGTTTGAATTTGAGGTATTATTTATTACATGAATGGGTCACTGCTGGCTTAATAATTAATACCATATTTTGTAGAAAAATTGAGCTACTTTTAGAATATAAAATTAATTATTGATTTCGTATGGTGAATTCCTGACCAAAATGCCACAGAGAAGAACGAATAAAATTATCTTCATAGTTTGTTACTTTACCCATAACCATGATCAAAATATGAAAATATGTGTAATATATGCATAGAAATACACAAATACAGTCTTAAATTACTAACAAAGAATGTAAAGGGTTCTTGTATTTTTGGTAGACACAAAACTCATTATTTCGAAAATAAATTCTATTGTCATATGTATGAGGATTTGAGGATTCTGAGTTAAGTCTATTTGGTTTTTGATATTCTTTACAAAAATACACATTAAGAGTTTGATGATTCAAAATTTTTAGAAACTTTACTTGTAATCATGAAAATATAAAGTTATAAAAGTTTTAGTAAATTCTTCCAGAACTTCCAGATATTGCAATTGGATAAGAACGAACTATGACTTTATTGTGGAAAGTGTTATCTATATTTTGTGACGTGCATATTGCTTACGTAGATCCGAGGGTTCGTGGATTTTATGCAGAACATCACAAAGAAAATAAGCAGTTCTTCAAGAGCGATGCGAATTTATTAACAAAAATCCAATCCTTTAAATACAGGATTCAGCAGTAATATTTACAGAGTAAATCTCCGAAGGTCTGCACACCTTCAACAGCAATCAAACACAATAACCAGTGTTTAAAAATACACATATGCAAAAGATTATTCTCACGTACAGCCGAGCCAATCGCCATTCAAAACAATCCTCACTACTCGCTGGTTTAATCCCGACTCACCGCCGTTCCGGCGAGCATCTTTATTTTATAGGCGCGAAATAAACTTCCAGATATATAACTGCTCGTGTCACTGAATGTGACACTAGTGGAGAGATCCACTACTTTCTAGAAGATTCCAGAGGGTTCCGAACATGCCAACATGGTCACCAATGACGCCAAAATGGTCGCCACAAATGATGCCAACTTGACTTTACCGCCAAGATTTCGCCAAGTTCTCATTGAATCACCATTATAACGTAAGGGGCGGCATTGCTTGCGAATAGTACAATTTTAACATGAAATAAATATAACATAGAACAATATAAATGTATTAAACACTCAAATATACAAATTATTTACACTATTTACAGAAAATTCGTAACAATATATTGTGAGTGGAGCATTCTATATTATGAATGGACGATGCATAATTGCTGTTAAATGCAGTGTTGATTTGAAAAATTGCAATTGTTTGGGAAATGAATTTCGGTGATGCGGGCATTTCTGGTTACACGAATCAAAAGTGAATATGCGAGAAAAGATAACAGGACGGGGGCATGCTTATTTTTAGCCAGCAAATTTTTATTGGTATTTCTATCAAAACTCTAAGAACACGTAAAGTAACAAACAATACCTAGGAAGGAATATTGTCCAGTTGAGTCATTCCTAACATGAAAAGCATAATAATTTTTTAGAAGACCTATTTTTGCAAAATAGTGCACATTTACACATGTGGGAGAATTCATCAATTACTGTCTATAACATAAATATATAGGCAAGGTAGTGATTCTGAGTCATTTAATATTTTGATGTGCACCAAGATCTCCCAATCACATGAATATTTAGTAGTAGAAATTCCTACAAAATGCAGATTGCCTACATATATACTAATGCATCATAAATGATTTGAATGATACAATCAAAGTTAAAATTCAATAGAATCTTCTTGTAATAAAATTATTAATCTATAATTTCTTGCACTCAAATTTCACTGTGACTTTAAAGGAAGGAAGAAGGAAAAATATTGGAACGCAAAAAATGTTCTACTTTTATTTCACATGTATTTCTTTTTTTGATACTTCCCTTTTATTTTCTTAATCATTTTCTAACTTCGGGTTTCTATTCTGCAGGTAGTGGCAACGTCATTTAAGCAAAGGGAAATAATTTAAAATTGCAGAACATAGTTTTAACCTCACATATACATTTATTTAACTTATTTTTATAAAATCATAAAATATAAACTCACTAAAAAATCTAACACTTTTAAATAAACATCATATATTTTAACTATTATTTTTGTCTTATAAGCTACATTTGATATGAAATCTGTAGAACAAAATAACAGAAAATTAACAATTGTATTTTAAAATATATTGATTATATTTACCAAGCAAAATTAGAAAATTTAAATTAGTAATTACAATACTTGATGTTTAAACTAACTCTTTACAGACAATTCTCTACAAACTTCCTATACTCGAACCTTATGAATATGATGGAATATTACATGTTTCTTTTATTTCTTTATAGTTAGCAAATACATTAGACAATTATATTCCATTTGAAGCTATTTGTATCAATGGCCATGTCAAAGAGAAATATTTGTAACGAGAACCTTGTCCTTTGTGGTGTTCATTTCATTGATTATCATTATCATACTAGGATAGACGGAAGGGTGATTGTCCAAAGTCAGATGATGAAACAGAACAGTTTCGTGTTTCGCTAACTTTTGTTGGTCAGAGATTATAGTCTTTGCTAATAGCACAGATACTATTATTGGACGTTGTCAGTTCAAAGCTTGTTGGCTAATGACGTACTTAGCCTTCATTAGTGATAGCGGAAGGAACTAAGTATCTTTCGTTAGCAAAACAGCTTAAAGGGCGAAGTTAGTCAAAGTTTGAGAATCAATCGCCAGAATTGTTCGAGTAGGACAACTAGTAATTATGTCAAAAACACAGTAAAATTAAATGAAAACATCAGCCATTAGTTACTTAAAGAAAACTATTTCAGGTTAAAAGAAAAAGAATTCTCTGTTTTAATATATTTTTTTTTACCTTATCATAAGAGATAATTAATTTTCTTCTTAAGTATTTCACTTGAAATTCTATCAAAACTTTGTCAAAGATGTAACAGTATTGTCAAATCACTGACAATTTAATAGAGTAACAGTTAAATACTTCTACATATATTTTTGCTAAATATGTAGACCATGGATTTTAGACAATTGCTAGTCTCAAGCTACTTTTTTTTTATATTTAATAAATTTGTGGGTGTTTCATTCACATATATTTGTTAAAAAGTTCCGATGATTTATTTCCAAATGTTTTTTTAGAGAATATCATAATGTATTAATTGAAAATACTTCTAATCTCATTTCTCCTTACATCAGCATTTCGCAAACTGTGGGGCGTGCTCCCTCCCGACAGGGAGGAGAGAGCACACTGGAAAATCAAAACCAAAGGATTATTTAAAAATATATTAATGTACTGAAAGTAAGCAAACAATATACATTCTGACTAATAAGAAATAAATACATATTTACACTTATAAAAACACCGATAAATGTATTACCGCACGATGTATTTTGTTACTAATTTAGCAATACTAAGTTAAGAGCAAGTTTAATAACTACCACTGACCCCATGGGCTTGTCATATATTTAATTATATACAATCATTAGCATTAATTTCGATAAAATGTATGGTTTATAATTAAACTCTTGACTGTCGATTAAATGATGCGTGACTTGCTCGCCAATGCCACCATGCTCCACGTAGGCATGCGTATGTGATGTAATGGGTGGGGTGGGGAGGAGAAAAGGAATAAATACGCAAATACTCAGAAATAAGTAAATCCTTCGCAAACACTGTAAAGGTTTTATTTTTTTGCCTTGCAAAGCCTTTGAAATAATTTTATGAACAGTAATACACAGAAAAATACTACTTCGGAAAGACGTCTGAGGGAATAGCACTTTGGCTGAGTGAGAAATTTATATGCACCAGTGCCATTTAAAAGGTTTTAAACTCGAATTGTAGCCTTAGCGTCAATGTAAAGTATTATTGGATTCATTGCATTGTGATTGTATGGAGGGGGGACGGGGGCGGACGCTACGAAAATTATGATTGAATATTAGATCGCTAATATGGAAAGTTTGAGAAGCATTGCCTTACATGTTTATATTTTAAGGATAACTCTGAATCTACAATATAAGAATGACCGTTGAATAACTGATTTAATAAAATTTATATTACTATTGTAAGTTAATATTTCGAGATCTATTCTCTTTCTCTACAATAAAATTTTACATTGCATCCCTATTCCTTCCTTTCTTTTTAATGGGTTTTCTTTACTCATATTTTAACTATATCCAAGTCAAAAATTTAAAATTTGTATTCTCACATTTCAAAGCGCTATAGTTGAGGCCTAATTTTCTTGTTTTAGTTGAAAATACGATTATTTAATAATAATTAATAAATATTAATTGATGAAAACTAATTATTTAGATAATTGCAGGTACATCCATGCGGCATCATTTTGGCGACCAAATTTGACGACTTGAGGGTGACGTGGATGAAATTTAAATGATTTTTTCTCTGATTTTAAAATTCTCAATTCAGCTGAAGTAAATTGTTTTGGATGGATATAGGATAATTGAATTATAATTAAAACAAATGAAATTGTTAAAACAAATTATTTAAGAATTAAATTTTACTCATAATTTCAACTATGCGCAGCGTGAAACAGCTTGATATAAGTAAAATTGAATTATTCAAACAAATTATTAAATAAATTCTATTTGACTCAAGGTTCTGTGATATGGTCGTTCTTGGTGACCATATCTTTGATTGTCAGCGTGAATTAGAGGTGTAGAATTGTCGAATTGAATAGACATTTTAAAATTCTTAATATGACTTTATTATGAATACAACTTAAATCTCTAATAATTTAGATAAATTCTAATAAATGAGAATCTAATAAACCAAACACACACAAATAGTTAAACTGGATCGCGTAACTTAGACCACGTATCTAAATAATTATATCCGCCTACTTTCAATTCTGATAATATTACAAGTCCTAATATCAAATAATCAGTCCTACCTTAATTCAAGCTAAGGTTCTATCACGGTACGGAGCGCCTGGGCGTGCTTGCAATGGTATGCACCTTGTATCAATGGTTGATTATCCCGGTAACTTTATGAAGGCTGTCAATTCACACTCGTATCTCTTCCTAACATAACTTTCCCCTAAATTGCCATCCTGCTTACTGAAACTTCTGTTCTTTTAAAAGCTATCTTATTTGCATTTCACTTCTTGGATTTGGGTTGGAAAAGATTTTCCATTAATCTTGGCCGTTAAATAACTCAGAGGTTATGTTACAGAAAAGACGCGGAGCCTGTCACAGTTCCCTTTCTCACTTAAATTTTAAGGTATAAAAATGTCGCCCATCCTGGTATTGTGCCGTTGGGCCTGGGTTCAAGTCCCGAGGAAGACATGGATGTTAGTAAATGTATAGTGTTTTCGCGGCATGGGGGTACTTTAAATAGCTGTAGAGCCCAAGTCCTCTCGTACGGTTGTAGGAAAGGAGAAGATAGGTGGGAGGTCCCTGATAAACCCCAGGGTGTGTTCTCCCTCAAAATTGGGTGAAACCAATCAAAATCATTATGTCACTTGTATGGTGCTCAAAACTACGGATAACGGCAAGCGTCATTTATCCCTTTACCATGATGAATTTCTTGGGCCTTGATCTGACCTTTTCCGATCAGGTGGCATTTGTAAACAACAAGGTGTAAAAAAATTATGTTAGCAAAATATGAAATTTGAAAGAAAACCCATATTTCAGAAGAGCGTTTTTTACTGTTGTTGTTTCGTTATCCATTTTCGAATCACTACATTGTTGTTTCTTTCTTTTAATTACTGTAAAATCCTGCGTATAACGCGCCTCTATACTTTCAAGCTGCAATTTTCAATTTTTAGGTATATTCGCCGTATAACGCGCACCCCCTTTTACGAAGATACCTCTATGTGCGTATGTAATTTCTTATTTTCGGGTGTGGTGGGGTAGTTAGGAGAGAGGTGTAAGCTCAAGTGTCATCCACGTCACTTGACAATGGTTAAAAATTACGTAGTCCGTCGCCAAAAGCCCTCGTGGAGCTGAACCGTGTGACGTTAATATTCACTCACTCACTATGTTTTCAAGTCCTTTATTTGAGGTATTACCCCAATCCTTAGAAAAAATACTATACTTTTAGAACTACAACCCTTTAAGTTCATAAGAGGAAAGTCATTTCTTTTAAATAGATAGTATTTCGATGTATATAAAAAGTTGAATTTATCTCTATGTCCTCTTCATTTTTTAATTTTAAAGCTCTCATTTTATACCCGGCGTATAACGTGCACCCATAAATTTCACTATTTTTTTCTGTGCTAGAAGTGCGCGTTATACACTGGATTTACGGTATATGTTTTAGTACAGTTTAACAAATTGTCTTAAAATGTATTTTCAAAATATTTCTTAAAAGAGAATTTTTTTCATTTAAAAAAAAATAAATAAAAGTTGTTAAGATAAAAATTAATTGTGAACAGAAAAAAATAACCTAATCTTACAATTAAATTTAAATTTTATTGAGAGCTAAAACGTTGCCATAGTACTATAAAAACATAAAGGAATCTTGAAGTTTGTGCATTATTTATATTTATTTTCATCTATTCATTACATAAAATATTCATTTAATAGATTTTTTTTTTCATCTATTCTTCCCGCAATTATTACTATAGATATTCATTTTGAACAAAAGATCTTAAATTAATTTTTGAGGCGTATTTAATCCGATGGATGATGAAAAGAGAATAGAAAGAAATAAAGAATAGCTAGGAATAGAAATAAATACTAATTATGCACTATCAAGGTAATTTGAATGAAGGAAGAAATAACTATGAACACACACACACAAAATTATACTTTTCATAAATATTTTTAACTTTAATTAACATTGAATAATATCCAGCAAATATTTACTGACAAAAGAAAAATTGAAAATTTTAAGGGAAGTCAAAAAATTTTATTATCTCAACACAATGAACATTATGATGTGCAATTTTTCAGTTAATCATGCAAAATATTTCTAATTATTAATTGGTACATACATTATCTGAGAAAATATTGAAATTATTTGATATTTTTTAAAGCAAATTAACTATAGATTCTTGGATAAAATATATGAATAATATAAGATAGATATTTTATATTATAACTGATAAACTATATTTAGCATAACAATTTTAAAAGTACTTGCAAGTAAAACCTAGATATAAATTGTGAAGTGTAGATGAGGTGTCCCTTGGCTTCTGAAAAAAGACAATAATAGAAGCATTTTTATTAAGAAAATTGCTGGGAATAAAATAAATTACCTATCAGTTATCCTATATAAATATTTTATTGGCACACATTTTGTATGCAATGGAGAACTGAGTTATAGGAAATTGCAGTCTTTATAAAACACACAACTTTAAATTGAAATTTTACTCGCCAACTATAGGCTGTATATTTAAAAATTATATGTAACAGCTTCAATGTTACCGGTCCTCTCTTAAACATTTGAAAATTATTATGAATCACAAACACGATTAGTTTAAAGCATAGAATTTTTCAAGGTATTAAAAATGTTATTATTCCCACTATTGAAAAATGAAAGCATTTTTTTTAAATAATTCAAAAAGTTTGGCTTAAATTTACGTAATAAACATTGTTTTTCTGTATTTGTTTTCATGAGAAGTGTATCCGAACACGTTGAAAATGTCCGAATTTGGTCAAGATAGATATTTTTGTTTTTTATTTTATTGAAAAGAGCTACCAGAGCTTTTTTCTGTTTTACCCAGAGGCCAAGTTACAATCAATTTTATATTGCTAGAAAAGCCGGAAGTGGTTCTTTGATCTACGAGAAGTGGGCATTTAAACGGCTCAAAATCTATCATGGCGAGTCTGATAACTCAAAAAGTTACGGATGTATTTCTATAAAACTATTTGAACCTGATATTTATGTTATTTTCCAGAGAATCAACTAAAATATTTTTTATTGCATAAATACTTCTTGAGCTATGGCTTGTTATTTAAAAAATGGTCTCATACAGAATGTAACATTTCTTATAATGCTTACTCAATCAGCTCAAACATTTTCAAAATTTGATAAAGCATTACAATTTTAGTACATTTTTTAGATAAATACATCTAATTTGTTTTAGTAATACTTTTACTAACACATGTTTATTACTTTTTCTCTAACTGCTTTGAAGTTTTTCTAAAAATATTGCTAAAGTTTCACTTATAAATGAGATTTTTACAAAATTTAGGTAATTCTTTTTAAATATCGTTACTTAAATAGTAGTATTTATTGGTATTATGTCCTAAAAAGCATTTATAACGTTTAAATATGTTATTTTGCTAAAAAGTACTCCAAACGCGTTAGGTTACCTTAATTTTCGAATTATTTTTTTTAAAAAAATACTTTTACATTCTAAGGCAACATGTGATCTATTACCAATGAACCTTGTATTATTTAATTATAGGCGATTGGAAAAATAGTTATTTATGCTGCGCCCCACTTTCCAAATTCCACAACAAGCCAACGGGATGATTTTAATTCATGACAGATTTAATGTACATCAGCCCTTCCATATGACGAGTTTTCAGCAGTACCACATCTCGAGCTTGCGACTTACTGACCATACTTACATTATATGAAATGAAGTACATTATTACCAATTCAGGGCGTACTACACATGCGAAATCTGAGTTGCCAACTTGGCGAGTTATCTTGAACGCTGACATTGTTGCGATAATACGCAATAAGTTTATTACAGCATCACGAAAACTTTTTTATATAGAGAGAGAAACAATCCACGAAAGGCTTCTTAAAGAGGAAAAAATTAAAGATTTTACCAAACAATTTTTTTTTTTTCTTAATTTAAAAACTAATTCCAGTTTCTTAGTATTTAATGTTAAAACTTTTTCATAAATGTCGTACATATATTTTGTGACAAATTACTTAATTAAGATAACGTTAAATAAGAAGCAAAACATTTTTAGTATTCAAAATTATGATTTCTTAACGCTGCATGTAAAGTTCTTTTTCCTAATTATCACTTAATTTTCATAAGTGTTTGGTTGTTGTATATATTTTTTTTTCATTTCAATTTAATAACAGTGTTGTAATATCTATTGTTGCAATGTTCAATCAGAAACACATGAGAACATACTTAATTCTTTTAAAATTTCAAATTGTGTAAATAAAATCAATTTGCCACATCATTACTTTAATAAACTATCCTTTAAAAATATTTTATCCTAATAAATCTCCTTTAAAATTAACTTTTGTTAATATTGAAGATATGTTATGAGAAATACCTAGATCATTTGAAATATTTGGATCAGTAATTCCTTCAGAAATACGATATTGATAACATTAAATCAGAATACATAAAATTAAACAATACTAGATAGAATTTTCGATGAATAAGTTGTAATATTTGTGATTCTCTCTACTCCGAATGAAGTCAGAATACGTACCAGTGAAGAGACGGTTTACATTCCGAAACAAAATTCCAAGTTTGAATCCTACTTAGCTTCTCTAGACAGATAAAATTTTCAAGTTAAGCAAACTATTATTATTCACTTAATAGAAAAGATTCTTAGAGCCTGTGAGAAATGCTTAAACCATAATACATTTCCAATCTTTTCTAGAAAACATAAGGAATTTCATTACATGTTCCTAACATGAAAATCGTTTTGTATATGATTCCAAGTAACGCAACTCTAACGTAAATACCATGATAATTATTTGCATGAAACAGAACTTTTCTTGTCTCGTTTACAGCGTAATACCCGCACAAAAGATTTCAAAACCACGAATGAAATTTCCTGCAATTCTAATTCTATTTAATTATTGAAGGATATTTGAGAATTCGGAGAATTTTGCATTTATTTTTGGGGTTTCATTCTATAAATTTAAAATGTATGTATACCAGAGAATACACAACTGCACACACACACACACATTTAAAGTTGAATATATATATATATAAACTTACTTGTCTAATATTTTGTAAACAAGTTTTTTAGAAGTATCTGGTTTTTTCAAATATTATCATATTGTTTAAATCTCTTGAGAAGTATAATCATAATATTTTAGGATAATATTATCAAAAATGGATAAATCATCACAAAGTCGCCCAGCTAGTATGGTGGATATGACCCTCGGCTTGTAATTAGGTCGGGTTTAAATGATGTATGGTTGTATGTTCTTCGGGAAAAATTCAAACTTTCGCCCGTAATGGATTCCCGTCTCGAATGGATAGCAACGCACCTTCTGTTATATTCTGGGATCATCATGTGCAAAAATGTCTTTAATCTTCCGTTTGTTTTGTATGTTTCAGTTCCTCCACTCGTTTTTCATATTTATCCCAGGATAAAAGCACACTACAACAAAAGCAATTCATCGCATTTATGAATACACGTTTTTTTCAAAATAGGAATTTATATGATTCAAAAGAAAATTCAAGTTATAAATACATAACACATATATAAACAATTAAAAATGAGGTCAATATTTTTGGAGTAATGCATTATCGTGATGAAATATGAGGCATGGGTTTATACAGTTTTCCATACCCCAGACTTCGATAATTCTGTTTAATTTAGAAGCTCTTCTTGGATTGCCTTCAGACAGCGCTTTAAAATTATCCATCAGCCTTTTAAAAGATTAAGATAATTGACCAACCTTAACCCCCAAGTGGTCTGCACGTAAAATTCCGCCATGCAGAGATGCTTTTTCTGCCTTCAAGCAAGATTCCCGAAACGCCGAGCCGCATTCTTAAAAATACGGCTCAACCGCTTTTGAGAATCCCACCTGAAAGCAAAAACATGCGCGGTGCATTTTTAAAGCATCTCCAGAAAGGCAAGACTTTAAGTGCAAACCGCTTAGAGGATTAAACCAGAATTCTGCTTTTTGAAGTTATACTTCTTTTGGACCGTTAGAGAAATAGGATGAGGGTGAAATTTTACGATGCGCGACATTAGATCAAATGAGTAACAACATATATTGCAGTAAAAAAACACGCCGATGGCCTCTTTGTGTATTTTATGGCATGATAAATATCAGTTTAGTGAATACACACGTTGCAAATGTGCATAATATGGCTCGCAAATCTCAAAGTGAATTTATCTGGCAGAAAATTTGCGATAATGCTAAGTGAAGATATCTATACGCCATGGATGGAGACACACGTCTAAATGTATGAACTTTGCCCCAATCAACAATGACAATTATCTGTGAACTTTCGAAACTTGTGCAGAACATTGAACCACCTGAACAATCGGAAACTTAAAAATAAAGGAAATTTTATGCTTTTTGCTCATGAAAGTTGCGTAGGATGACACGCATATTTTGCAATGCACGGAAAGCATCATGCTGATATATGCAAAGACTGCTTCGAAAATAAATAAATGTTACTGTCTTCCTAACGTGAAGATTGAATGCCGTGAAATTACCAGCAGCATAATTTTGAACTTTAAACTTGTTAATTTTTACGTTATATTTTAAGCACGACAAAACTCATGTCGTCTGGGAGACGAATGGATACTATTCTCGTAGGGTTTTCAAAGGGTAGCATCTTAGGAAAAAGAATGGATACTCACATAGCTTTTTTGTATTTAAATAAAAAATTCTTCATTTGAAGAATTAGATTATTGAGAGACAGTATGAATTTGAGTCAATATTAATGCGTTGCTGAAGAAGAAATGATTATCCTTTACCCAATAAATTTAATTTTGGATTTTTCATAAACTGGTTTAATTGTTTTTTACCACTTAAATGAGGCATTTTAATATGTTAGACGTAAAAAAAATTCCTTTATATTTGAATAACGTTTAAAGTAAAAACAAACAGTTAAATTACATGCATCTTAAGGAATGTTTTTTTACTATATACAAGCTTTTACTAGCAATTAATTATATTATTGCTAATGAAAATATAGTATTATTATTTACTAATCAAATTAATTACATATTTTGGGTGGAAGAATCATCCCTTAGGGGGCTAATAAAATGTATTATTTATATATATATTACTTTAAATTAATTTTACAAATTTTTATTTCGTTCCTTGCTTTTTCATGTTTAAATTTTATTTTGGTACATCTGGAACCTACGTATTTAAGTTCAAAGCTAACAATCAAATAAGAAGAGGGAAACATTTCGGTTGGATCAAACTTTTCCGGACTCTGTTTCAGGGTTTGCTGCCGTAATTTAATCATGTCATGAATAATCAATCGATGAAGCAATTGAAATTCCAACTGTTACGAAAAGTGAAAGACACCGTGGTAGCACACAGAAACAGCCAAGATGGTAAGTTTATTATTAGATTGGTTATCGCGCTCCTGAGGCAACCAGTAGCTTGCCAAACATTTATTGATCTTTGAAAAGATGTATGGAAACTCTTGTTTTAAGTATTTACAGGGATTTGTTTGAAACGGAGGTCTAAGCACTTTAAGTGGTCTTGTATAAATGTCAATTTACGCAATTTATTACGTTTTAATTTGTAAATAAGGAACAGTTAATTGAGTATGTAATAGTTATTCAATAAATATGTATATCTGGATAAACTTTTAAAAAAGTAAAATATATGATACTTAAAGTTTTCTCTCAATATTTGTAATAAGGGCACTTATTCTAATATGGAAAGTATTTATGTCGTTCAAATCATATGATAAGTTATTTTTAATAATTATGATGAAAAATATTCAATAAATGCTATTATTTCCATTCCTGATAAAATAAATATATATATATATATATATATATATATATATATATATATATATATATTATCACAAATGACATAGCATTTCGTTTCCATTAAAACTAATAGTTTATATCGATAACAAGTTAAGATTAGTGTGTTTAAAGGAATGAATATTTTTTCCCCAATAAAATCTTAAATTTTGATTACAATTTTTATGTGAAATTGAAAAAAATTAATAAATAAATAAAAAGTAGACAGATGAAAAATCCATCTATATATAGATTCTTAATAGGGATTGCGAGGGTGTTATATAAATCACAAATTTCCTGATATATAACTATTAGACCAATATACTTTGGGATACTCCTCTGCCTGGGAGTAACATCTCTTCATCCACGCGACCTAGATTTGTGGGAGGAAATGATTGATGACCCAAGTTCGCCATAATAAATACAATTTTTTATTATTCAAATATATTGATCAACACTCGTGTTACTATAGGAAGTCAATCAGGAGTGATATAACGTATTCGTAAATTCTAAGTAATAGCACCTGGAATCCTGGAAGCAAAGCTATCCTATGAATCTCTATCTTCCTTAATATATTTAACTCACTAAGGTCATTTCTATAATTACGCTTTCCAAGTTAAATGTCTTACCATCAGCTCAGGCGTTCATCATCTCAGCTTCATTTCTCCTTCTCTCGTGATTACAAAACCTTCACTATTATTTACTAACTAATCTGAATATCGCGGTTTCTTCTTAAGAGAATTGGCTGTGAATTAACTCAATGCCGGTCACAAAGATTCCCCAAGAGGATTAATAGGAAAAACGCGGTGAAGCCCCTTCACAACTCTAAACTTGGTAAACATCGACATTTAGTTGAGTAGATTCCACCAAAACAGATTCTGTGGAAGTCATTTCTGGGAGAGAATCAATACAGTCGCGCAAAATACAAATTGACTTTTTTTTTTAAAGTACAAATCCTATCCTTTTTAGATGAAAAAACGAGAGTTGCACCAATGTTTTTCAATGTAACAGAAAGTTTAATATTGGGTAATATAAAAGTAAATATGCAATATATTGTCATAAAATATCAGGAAATACCCAGTGAAGTGGGAAGTGATACAGTTTTACACTAATGAAAATCCGTTTTATGTTTTTGATTGAAGATTTGTACGTTACTTCTATTTGTCTTCGTAGGTATTAAAGTCAGAGATGATTTTGTCGTTCACAATCACATAGAGTTATTGTATATTGTTTAAAACTGGTGCATTTTAAGGAATTTGTATAGTTTTTTAATGTCAAACTTTTCATTTGACACTTCTTCACCTACATAATTTCTTTTAAATGTGTTTTTATTAAATCCCAATCACCTATCACATTTTAAATAAAAGGTTTTGTATTGTAATTGTTGTCAGCAGTTAGAGTTTTCATCGATTAATAAATATATATATATATTTGAGCACTATTTCTTTTAATGTTATGTACAAGAAATTCATTTTCATCAGTTGTATTTTCACTGCGTGGTATTCGAAAAATTATTCAATTTTAGAATCTGATTTCTTGAGTAGGGATGGTAATCCTTTGTTATTCAGTAAATGACATTTCTGACAGTTAATAGATTGATATATTTTGAAAGCAAATCGATTAGTTTCTGAAAGCTTACATGCCAAAAAGGCCGTAAAAATTCTGCCTTATGCGCCTTACAGCTTCTTATTTTGCCCTGAACTAAGCTGTTAATACTGATGTTGCAGTAAATTGGAAAAACTGTAATTTTGACATTTGGTGAGCTGGATGACGAATTGTCAAAAACAGAATCAAACTATTTTTTCTAGACATCTAATGCAATCAATCAATCTTACATTATGCTTTGCGTCATCAATGACAATTTATTGCAATGCCAAGGGACCAATAAAGTATTTGGATTAATTTATCTGAAGTATCTTATTTGCTTTTAACGTTTTAAATTATAAGCAATTTAGTTCAAATTCTACTTCAAGTTAAAAGTAACACAATAAACACATTTCATGAACTTTTTACCAACAAAGCACTTTTGTCCTTCGAAGCTTTGTTTTATTATATAATTAAATTAGATAAACTAATTCAGTTTAATCTAAAATGTATATGTCTTTTATCATCGAATCCTTCACAAATTTCATTCAGCCTTTTTCATCTAATCTGCATTTTGTGTGTGAATAATTTTTTCTTCACCACAAATATTTTATAAGTAACGTTGATTTTAATTAAAATTGTCTAAACAACCACATATACTGCAAAATTTAAGTCGCATACATGGTTTTCGAAATAATTCTAAATTGCTGCCATAACATGAATATAATTTTTATTTTATTTAGCACTTTGAAAACTGGCAGTATAATGTCAATCTCCGGCTTAGGAAAAAAAGTTGTTTAATGTTATTTTTTTCCGAACTACTAGATTGTGACAGTTTAAGCATCTGTTTATTTCGCATCGGTCTTATTATTATTGCAATAAAACAAACACATATGCCTGTTTGCAGAGAAAATGAGTTCTTTTAATCGTTCATATGATTTATTGTGATGAAGAGCCGTTGGAAGGTTTGAACCTGGCTAGTCTCACGCAGAGGTAGTTCGATGGTTACAACTGACACCCAAGGAGGTTTCCCGACTGTGGAATCAATTTCAAACACGTGATACTGTCTCCAGAAAGGTTAGTTAAGGCCGTCGCAGAGCAAAGATGCACGTTCAGAATAATTACTAGGCATTAAGTTCCTGACGATTTAAGCAGACAGTGGTGCCTCAACTTGCTCATGATTTTGTTGCTGTTACTGGAACAAAAGTTCCAGTCAAGCAGTCTACGTGTGTTAAGCAGAGGTTTATTGGCCTTACGCCTGGCATCCAGTCTTGTGTATACATTTGATTGCATCCGATAATTAAGCCTGGTTATTGAGAAGCTGATTATTAGATAATGGATGGATTGTTCTGATGAGGAATGAGCAGAACTTCCCTAGACTAACTGATTCTCGTCAATCTTCATCTGGGAGAAAGTGGAACTTTCTTTCATTTGGTCATAACAGAAATCGACACACAGATTCGGTGTTTAAATAATCCTTGTCTGGAGTAGCATAATTTTGGGCAGTCCTACACCTCTGCACTTCTTCAAGGTGGGCACTGGCAACACACAAAGCTATAGGAATGAGGTCCTTGATGCCTATGTGAGATTTTCAGAGTTGATATGGGCCTAGTCTACATTTTAATGGATCATATTGCGAATTAACACAGAACTCTCACACACACATTCTTGATAATTTTTTAAAGAGATGATAACAAATGTATGGATTTGCCCTTAAGGTCTCCAAATCTCAATCCTGTTGAACATGTTTGGGATGGAGTGGGAAGAGCCATTTCTCTGCATAGCTCTCTTCCAAGGCCCCTCCACCAGGGGTTAAAATACATTATTTTGGATGTATAGCAGTGCACGGTGGTCACACTCCATATGAGACATACTTTTCTGAGGTAAATGCTTTTACTCCGATGTTTGGCTTCGCAGTTTTAATATTCCATGTATCTTAATTCCCAATTAAAATATTTTCTATATTGTTATGTTGTTATATTATTTCTAACTTCGTAATTTGTATCTGTGCTAAATTCGTTAAAACACAATGAACAGCTAATGAGCTTTCACTGATTTTACGTTTGTGATTTAAATTTTGAGCGTTAATGTATATGATGATTTGAAATTCTTTATTCCTATACTTTTCGAAACGCTTCTTTATCATTATTTGCAGTAATACTTTACTTACAGAAATATTTCTAGCTTTTACAAACTAAGCCAAGAGTCATTATTATATCAGGTTCCTATACTTCAGATATTCTAAGTTTTAAGTACTAAAAAAGGGAAATTAATTGCATTTTCATATCTTTTCTATCTCTTAATGTCTTAACTGTAGCCGAACTGTTATGCGATCCGTTCTTAGTGCCACCGTTTTTCACTAATGCATGCGTAGTTATGTGGTGCATTGGTAAAAAAAAAGGTATCAGTACCTGAAATCAGTGAATTTTCGATAAATTCTACAATAGAATTTTACTAAAATCAAAAATATTTGGAATATTTTTATTGATATTGGCACCACGCAAAAGATAGCATTTTTGAAAAATGAATATATAGGCCTGCGGCAGTCCAGAGGTTCGCATATAACTTACTTCATATTTATTTCTGTTAAATGCTTGCTTTATATCTAACAAATTAAGCTTTTTGAAAATTTTCTACGTGAATCCAATCCACATTAAATGCTTTCCTCATTAAAACCATGTTAGATAACTTATGTAAGCCAATAAACAATACAACTCTTCACTTCTTTGCTTCTCTGCAATAGCAAGCACTGAGAAAGTGAAAAATTTTCACCTTAACAACATTATGCGATCTGTAAAACTTGGCAATTGATCTTTTCATCTCACAATTTATTTTACCCATTGATTCTTATCTTGGATTGGGGCTGCGACAGCCCAGTGGTCCAGGTATCGGATCATGGCAGGCATGTCATGAGTTCGAGCGCAGTACCACTAAAGACCCACCGTGGAGGGAAGAGATGCACGTTAAATATGTCGAGAACTGAAACGTCCTTCCGTTCGTGTGGTGTGGTAGTTAGGAGAGGGCGGTGCCAGCTCAGTTGTCGTCCACATCACTTGACCAGGGTTCAAAATTACGTGGTCCGTCGCCAAAAGCCCTCGTGTAGCTGAACAGTGCGACGTTAATATTCACTCACTCACCCTATATTGGATTGCCTTACAAGATGTTAGCATACTAAATACCTATGCGCTAAAAGCCTATTCTAAAATCCTTTAGATTTCCGAAGCGAGCTCTTTAATTTTTAATTTAAATCCAAAGAATGCCCAATTGATTCATTATATGTTCCACTTTGTCTATAAATTGAGATTTTCGAACAGATTTATGTGTGTTTGTGTGTTGTGCTTTTCCTCTTCCAATCTCCTCTTCCGTGATTAGAATGATTTATTTTGTCATTAATTTTTTTAAAGGAAAAAACATTTAAAAATTGAAAGTAGTTTATTCCCTGAGAGAAAAATGTGTGTTGCCGACCACAAAAAATCCCAACAAACCATATTTTTATTTGAAGTGATATCTATCTTACTTTTGAAACTTCTTCCAATGTCTCTTAAAAGAGAGGTAAGTACGTTAAAGTTTTCTATTCAGAGGAACCAGAACTAATAAGAATACCCTTGAATAGATATATTAATTGTTAAAGGTATTGATGTATTCTTTTTTAAAATCCTTAGGGAATTTTTAATCAATTTATTTCACTGAATAATTGAAACAATGTATTTGGCAAATATGTTTAAAAAATAGCTCTAAATCAATCTGAATAGGAATTTATAGTTGAGCAAGTAATTTAAAGTCTTACTCCCATGTAAAGAATCTACCACCAGTGATTATTGGGTGGTTAAAAAGTACCCTTTTCCTTTTTTCCTTATTATGATAAAAAGTGGAATTCAGATCGAAGAATATCATTTTATAATATAAATATAACGAATTTTCTTCAATCAACTGTGTTTAAATTTTCTCGGAAATAATTAAAAAGTCAAATTAAATGTTAGAATGAAAAATTAGAACTAAATATGTGAGCTTTAAAAACATTAAATTTAAATACACACAACTCTTTTTTTACATGATTTTGAAGTAACATGGTTTACCAATGTACTTTTTCTTACATAAAATTTTTGTTCTAGCACAGATTCTCCCTCCCATTTTTTTAAAAAATTTTGACAGTGTAGTCAGGAAATGGTCAGTTCATACCCAAACACGACTGAGTGACTTGGTCTGGTTCATAGCTTTTTTACCTTCTATTCTGGAGTTACGGGGAATTCTCGGATTTTATAATAATTTTTTTTTTCTTCATTTCGTTGTACTTCATTTTGGAACACAGCATTTCGTTGTTCTGTATAATTGTATTTTGTGTTCAAGTGTTCAGTTTGTAGGATGCAATGGATATTTTCAATCAAGTTTGATAATTTGATGTACAAATTAAAGTTTATACTTTAATTCAATAGTGAAATTTCTATTGTAATTTGAACTGAGGATATTTTTTTTTCGCTTAAAAAGGCAAAATTGTAGGAATTGTGGTTTCAGTGGAACCAAGATTAGAATATTTGAAATCAGCGGTAATTTGTAACAACTGCAACAAAAAATTAACAGAAAGTTTTAATGATGTACAGACTTTTAAAATAACTTTGGTTTTATAAATATGTTACAGGGATTTTTCTTTAACCCGCGGTCACTCGCGCCTGTTTTTGCTACCTTCGTTACTCGCGGGGTGTAGAGAACACCCCAAATATTTAACACGTGTATTTAATTATAAAAATAAAAGTTAAGTCATTATGATACATATTTATAAAGTACAAGATGTGTTTTGTATTCTACAAATAAAATTATTTAATTTATTGCACACAAATGAGACTAACATTAATTTAAACTAAACATACAAAATTTTCATTTTAAAACACATAATTTTATATTTTTTCATAAACCAGTATAAAACGTATATGCCAGTAATAAATATACTTTATAATTAATGAGATAATGATAGTAGAAAGTAGAAAAATAATATTTTAATCATTTTCCAAACTTTCAGAGCAGACTGTATACAAATGCTCAACTTCTCGTGGGAGTTCTCAGCCCTCCAGATAAACTTTTCAAGGTCATTACATTCGAATCGTTCCTTAAAGAGGGATTGCATCACGCCTGAAGGTTCAATGACCTAAAATGTGTAGCTACAAAAAAAATCGTGGTTCTGCACATTCTTTTAGAAATCTGGGAGGATTTTTCTTGTTGCTGGGTGTACAGAACACCCCGCGCGAGTGATCGGGTTAATTATTTTTGCATGAGTTTTTGGAAAATATTTTTTTTAAAAATATTTGATTTTTTAAGGTTGCGGAACATAACCGCCAGTTTACCATATGTCACATATATGTTTTACAAGTTTTTTATTTCAACGGTTTTCAAATGAACTTATATACGGTGTAAAAAAAGAGTTGTGTGTATATTTCTATTTCGAATACGCCTTCTAAATGAAAAAGTTGAGAAAATGATATAATACATTAGAGTGAGTTAGGTTCTACCTTTGATTTTCTCTCCCATGCACATATCACGAAAACTCTTATAGAATCTACATGTATTTTAAATTTCCAGTTTCTGTATGGATATTTCTTTTTCTTTTATTATTTTCTTTTTTCATAAGGAAAGCAAATTCTGAACAGATGTAAATTTTTTTTTGTAGAAAATTAAATTTTTTTTTCGTTAAAAATAGGTTTTTGAGTTCGCTGTTAATATTTGTGCTAAATACGTAGAAATGTTTGAAATATGTATTATTAGGGCAAAGTGTTTTCTAGTTGCCTAATATCGAATATTAATATTTTTATCAAATAATCATCTTTGTTTTAAGGGAGAAAAAATGAAATGAAAAAAAAGATGTATTGTAATATTTACACATGGAATACATTTCCTGAAAAAGGGTTTAAATTTCCAAAGCAAAACGTATTGTGTAGCTTTACAGTTCAATATATGTGAAAAAATAAAATGTATATGTATACATTTTTTTAAAAAAAGCATTTTTAAATGAAGCATCTCACATTTTATAATCAAACATTTTCCATGTTTTCATATTCTTATGTATTTTCTATTATTGAAGCATTATAATTTATAATTCAGTAAATACTAAAGAACACAAGATATGCAAGGATCCACCATACATCAAAAGAAATGATCTCTATTAAAATGCAGGAATTATATCAAGCAAAAATAAAAATATCCTATAATTTCCGTAAAAAAAAAAGACAAAATCGTTTGAATTACATATTTGTCACCAAATTTTGGTATTAAAAAACACTGCACTTAAAACTATTAGATTTTTACAGTATAAGAAATTTAGGGCTGTTTTCAAAAATGTTTCATTGAAAAAATATGCAGCTGTAAGAATGTTTTTTGTATAATTTATAACAGAACTACTGATGCAGATAAAACGTTTTTTTAAAAATAAGTATAATGCACTTGAAATTTATTTTGTTAAAATTGCATGCTTTATGCATACGATTTATTTGGATGTCGATCCTCTTGTATTTTGTAATTTCTGCTTCGATAGCTATTCCCCACCCCTTTTTTTTTAATTATTGTTTCTTGTCGTAATTTATAATACTTTTTTCCCATCTCCATTGTAGATTGACATTTTTATTTTATTTTCATACATTTAGGCAAAAGTTCTTGAACTTACACTGAAGGGAATAAAAAGAAAAATAACTCATGGATGATAATTACATAGTGAACAGAAAAATAGTATTTCGATTAAAAATGAAATAACTTTTTTTATGAATTTTCAAGTTGTGGGAAAATAAAGTATGGATTAAATGTAGCATGAAATCATTCTTTCACTAAATAGTATTATATTAAGCAGGAGAGATTTATATACTCATCAACGGGTGGAACGAAACAACAAATCGTAATTGTATAAAAAAGAGTATTTCTTTTATTGCAGTTTCTTTGCTAGTGCATCACACCACAAAATACTACTCAAAAATATCTGATCATAACATTTTTATAAATAAAAGCATTTTTTTACAAAAAAGCACTTAGTCTGAAGTTGCCTGATGAACTATATATTTTTCTGAATGGTATAAAAAAACGAGCATTTAGCCAAAATTATTTTCACTATGCGTATTACTTCAATTTCGGTCTTATTTTATTTATGAAGTTAATTTTCATTATTATTGAAAATATCGTTACGCTTTTCAGGATTCGAGTATGTTATACAAATTAGTCACAGATAATAAGACAATTCTTTAACAGCGATGATAATTTACTATCGTAAATCCAACCCTTTAAATACAGGATTAAACAGCAATATTTACAGAATACATCTGAGAAGGTCTTCACACCTTCAACAACACTCAAGCACAATTATCATAGTTTAAAAATACACGAATGTAAAAGATTATTCACAAGCACAGACTAGCTAATCGCTATTAAAAACAATGTGCACTAATCACAGATTGAAACAAGACTGACTGTTTCGGCGAGCATCACTCTATTTATAGACGAGTTGGGAGCTTCCAGAAAGATAATCGCTTGCGTCATAGAGCGTGAAATTAGTGGGTTTCTCCACAAATTTCTAGAAGAATCCAGAAGGTTCCAAACTGTCCAATATGGTAACCAATGTCACCAAAATGGTCGCCAAACTGGTGGCCAACTTAGTCGCCCAAAATGATGCCAACTTGACTCTATCACCAAGATCTCGCCATGTTCCCATATAATCACCATTGTAACGTAAGGGATGGCAAATATTACAATTTTAACATATAACATAGAGTAATATAACTGTTTTACACATCAAAATACAAATTATTTACACAAAATTCGTAATAATATTATGTTCAGATTACGAAATAGCTGAATTCATTTCGTATAAGAAATTTTTTAACTCTTTAAGCATTTCCACCTTCTAAATTTTTAAAGCATTATGGCTACATTAGCTATATTTTTCTAAGATATTTCTAGATCAACAAATATAGCCGGGGACTCCAATAACAAATATACATAGCATGCATACTGTTTTCTCACTTTTAATGAAATTTCTGATATTCTCTACAAACATAAACCAAATATTCAAAAATTATGTACTTGGCGAATGTAAAACGCAATAAACTTTCAATGATAATTCTGTGTTAAAATTTTCTTGAATTTCTTAAGCGGTCAATTGTTTTGCACAAAATGTTTAAAAAAAAAACACATTTTTTTATTGTATGTATCAAATCACAATACTTAACAATACGCGAAAAGGACAAGAATTTTTATTTTAATTTTGAATTTTAAGGTTTTCACATTATTTTTCATTTCATAATTGTGGAACACAAAATCCCTCAATGTTTGTTTTTTTATAGGTACACTCTGTAAGCTATGCGTGATGTTTCAGATATCTTAAAAGAAATTCTCTCATACTTACAAAAGAGTTTCATGTTCGTACCCTATTTTTCAAATGGTTTATAATTTTGTGTGTGTATATGGATTTGTAAGCAAAATTTGAAGCATGGTCTAATACTAAATCTAATATTGCAATGAAGACAAAGATAATATCGGCTTTTTTGGATATTCCCTTTTTCATTTCTTCTCAAGCAAAAAATTGCACATTTCTAACTATATATACTGAAGTGAGCTTTTTGAGATATTCCCAAAATATTTGACTAGTGATCAGATATCGTTACAAATTATTCACAGTAATTTTACGTAAAAGCAAGTTTTGAAAAATCATTGAGCAATTCATTTGAAAATTCTCACTTTAGTATAAATATAAGTCTAATTAATACACAGACAAACTTTGAAGTCATTATGTTTAACAGTTTCTGAGAAAATGTACATAAAAGCGCTCAATTCAACATTGTCGGTACGTATAGGGGATATCGACTCGCCTTAAAGAGCCTATTTTGTCGATAAAGTATCTAAGCAGAATCTCATTTATAGGGCAGAATCATAGCAATAAAAAAAGATGCATGACTTTCGTATCTGTCCTTTCTTTTTGCTAAAATGTCTTGTTTCATGTACAAAGACGGTTCCAGAGTTGAATGAAATTTTGCATTTCCTCTTTTGGAAAATGCTTATTCGTCTTTTCCCAAAGGAATAGGAAGTAATCTGCTCTACATTTTGAAAAGAAAAAGCAAAAAAATAGTACCTTTCAATTTTGCAATTTTTTTTTCTTTTCAAATTCGGTTCAATTTTTGAAAGGAAGAAGGAAAGGAGTTTTATATATGTTGCAAGGCATATTTCCCATAAACAATCGATATTTTGATTACT
>BMAV01012916.1:30000-77563 GCA_019973955.1 Trichonephila inaurata madagascariensis
TTCAATTTTTTGTATTGTAAATAATGATGAGCAAGGGAGAAATATGTTCGTTAATGTTTATTTTTTTTCTAATAACATTTTATAAAATCTCCGTGTTTCAGTCTCTTACTTAAGTACATTCAATTCCTCAAATGTAAGGAATTATTTCTGAAAATTAGATTTAAATAAAAGCAATTTGAATAATAGCTTGAAATATAACTTGGTTTACTTTAATGTACTTTAATGGTATATTTTAAAGATGAGGGGACTAAAATCATTAGTTGTTTTAATTATCCTTTTATAACATGATTATCCAATAATTCTGTTCACACTCATGAAGAAAACTATACAAAAATCTATTCACAGCATAATTAGTACCAGTTATGAATCCAAAATCTATTTAACTCTGCTCATTATGAAAATTTTGTAATACACCACTATCTCAAATTACATTGCTTTATAGTAGTAATGATAGAGAAAATAAATTATGTATATAAAAAGTCAGTTAGAGATCTAAATTCAACGAAACAAACCCTGAAATATTTGCTAATATAAATTTTCCATCCTCTTTGGATGTATTATTTATGTTTCATTTTCAATTCCTACTATTAACTCACACTCTCTATATATTTATTTATTTATTTATCTTGTTGGAATTTTCAATTGTTAATAAAATACATTTTAAAGCACTCAATTGTACTGAAACATTACATACATGATTATTTTGAATTACAATACAATTATTTAATTATAATTAATAAAAATTAACTGATTAAAACTAATTATTCGAAGAATTACAAATACAATCTACCTTGGCATCATTTTCGCAACTTAGCAACCATTTTGGAGACGTGTCAAAACTCGAAAAGGCTTTTTTCTTAAATTTTAAAGTGCGCATTTGAGCTAAAATTTCCTATACACAATTGTTTTGGGTAAAAATACGATAACTGAACTATAATTAATTAAAATTACTTGACTGAAACTAATTATTCAAAGAATTACAGATACAGCCGTGTTGGTTTCATTTTTACCGGCTTCTGACTCCATCTTAGATTATTAGACGCCACCTTATTCTCTATTAAAACAAAGCCAAAATTGGCTTCAAAAACCTGTTTTTCAGCCAAACTAGCTAAACCGGGTTTGCATTGTTACAACACAATGCACACAGATCATGCTCTTTTTTCCTACTATTAGTTCACTCTCTCTCCCTTTGTATATATTTATTTATATATATCTTATTCAAATTTTCAATCGTTATTAAATACTTTCTATTCATCCACTCGTAGGGAATTGACTTAATTTTTGTTTATATTACTTGTTATAATATTTATTAAAATATACGTAGGGGAAGGAGTGTACACCACGTGCATCTCACGTCGGATCAACCCCATTGTGCAAATTACCCAACTGTTCGTACTCATTACTCAAATTATAAAGCTGTAATTTGCATGTATTATGTAGTTCATTTTATTTGTTCTTTTTATTGCGCGTCTCACGTCGGACCAACCCCCATTGTGCAAATTATCCAACTGTTCATACTCATTACTCAAATTATAAAACTGTAATTTACATGTATTATGTAGTTCATTTTATTTGTTCCTTTTATCGCAAACGGCATTCTTCTTGCTTCTTTCGTAGAATCATCCAACAATCTATTGATCAATTGCTCAGATTAGGATTAATCTGGAGCTCTTGCAGAGCTGAATGTGAAGTTGAGTATTTAGTTCTACGTATGAGACAACGTCTTCTTCTCACGTAATTATTCCACTCCAGGCAGTCGTTACAATATATTTCTGTAAGAGCTTGTAATAATGTACTATGGCAACTGTATTGGTGATATTGTGTGAAACGGAGCCCATGGTTGACAATTCATTTAGTACGACATATTCGAAAACGAGGTTAGCAACTTGGCGGGTTATCTTGAATATATTTATTACAGCATCACGAAAAGCTTGTTTTCATATATATAGAGAGAAAATGCACTATTGTGTAATTAAAGCATGCAAAGTGTAGTTCTTATATTCACGAAAGTCATTAAATGTATTTAAATTCATATCATTTTTAATATTTAGATTTTTTGGTACTTATTCTTTATGCGATAAACTTTGGGAATATTAATGTTATCAGTTACTTAAAACTCTCTATCGATTTGATATTAGTTCTAAAGTACAGTTGGTATATTTGATTTCTTACAAATTTTTTTCCCTCTTGTGAACACAATTACAAAATTAAATATCACACCGTCACCAAGAATATATCATTTTTCTTGTACGAGCAACTTCTTGTAGCAAATTGAACGTGTAACAAATTTTTCAGATAATTATTCTCAGTAAAATAGTTAATTTTATGATATTTTCAATATTTAAAATCTAACAGTGGAGTAGCAGGGGTTAGCAGAGCAGGGGTTCTTAAAATTTATTTGAGTAGCGGCCCAAGAGATTATTTTTTTTGCATTCCAGAAAGCATTGAACAAAGTTTACTCACGTCGGGTATATCTATTAATGTTTTATTTCTAGTATAGTATTGTTTCTGCAATAATAAGCATCTGAAATAAGATTTTATTTTGAATATGGCAATAAAGAATTTTGATTAAGTATCAAAATAAGGAAAAAACACTATATAACGCACAGAATATTTATACAGGTTAAATTATGCCCAAACTAATATTTTTATTAAGTGTAGTTATTTTGAAATCCCTCCTTAGATCATCATCTCTTATTGACAACGGCATATACAACGTGATATATAATTTTGAGTTAAGGGTGGTCAGGTGTAAAACCCCAAATCACATATAAAAGTTTGACATTTTAAAATCGTCGACGCTGATCAAATCCATTGTTGTGGTTAAATTGAAAAGCGTGCGCATGCGAAACTAAAACGCTGGCATATGCAGTATTTTGACGATCTAGCAGCAATATGTGCAAACATATAAAATATATATATATATATATATATTATAATTTAAGTCAAACAGTTCTTTCTTGAAGGTATATATATATTTTTTATTTTGATTACATATCAGATACAACATGTTAAACTATTTGTTAATGACGAATAAGTTATCTCCTGCAAGAAGAAAAATGCCAAACATTCAAAAATTTTAGGCAACCTCAAATGTAAGTTACACGATTTCATTTGGGGTCGCACTCTCTATTTAAATAAAAAAAAATCCGCTATAGAGTATTAAGTCCAAAACAGTTAAAGTTAAAAAATTATCAGAAAAATAAGATGTTTATCAAATCAATATTTTCAATTAATGTACCAAATCCTTCTTATATATTAATGCTAACGGTACACTGTAAAATAATATATATAAAGTGTAGGAATATTTAATTTTAAAAAGTTTTCACTGGTAAGGAATTAACAAATGCAGGCACAACTAAAAATTATTATTTCCTAAAAGCATGTTATTCAACACGTTATGCCAAGAAACCATTTGCCACTCCTAATGGTTTCAAATGAAGCGAGCTTAATGACCCTTTCTCTCATAATAAGTAGAACATAAAAGGCCCGTTCTTTGGGGAACTAAAATACTCACGATACTGATTCATGTGTAAACTAAACAGAATATTAAATTCGCCTCCATAATTGGAAAAATAACAATTAGAAAATAAGCATTTTGTTGTGCTTAATGGTTTTCACGGTAATGATTTCTTGAGGTGACTACAGTTAAATAATTATTGGTCCTTTTGAAGATAAACACAGCGTTTCTTTTTTCACTCTTTTTACTTTCTTTTTTATTCGATTTTGTTTACTTCTTATTTTCAACAGAACACGGCTAAATATTAAATAATAATAATTATAAGTTGTTGTAAAGCTATTGCTTTTTTTGTGTGTGTGTTCATAGATTCGGTAATGAAAAAGTATAAAAACACTAGATTCCAGCGAAGTCGATAACAAGTGCGTTCTATTCTGGAGCATCCTAGATATAGAGAATCTCTTGCAACTGTCCTAAGAGTGGAATTAGTGGAATTAGAGCAAGCTTTAGTGTTCTTGGAGTGAAAACTGGTCATTCGAAGATATGTTTTAGGGTGAGTGGTTGGATTTCCACGTAGCTTTTATATATTGAATGAAAGATTGTTTTCCCATCAGGATGAATTTCCCTGTCCTTGTAGTGATTAACTCTTCATCTTGCTATTGTGTATACTATTATTCCCGGGGAGTCAAACTCCGTTGCGAGAGATTTCCTTAAGGAAAAAAAAAAGTCTAAATCTGGCTACAGCATTTGCATCAGGAATTGTGATGGTGGTTCAAGGCTGGTCATGGTTTCTGACTTATTTGATCAAAGAATCAGAACTAATATCCTTCGATATTTATATGAGCAAGTATCCATTGTAGCACTCAGGATTTCCCCTTGTGATGCAGCTGCTTCAGTATAATATTTATGGAGGAGTTTTAGTCTCTTATGATGTTAGTTGTATAAGGGCCTCTAAGGCAGATTTAAAATCTAAAGGATTATCAATCCTTCAGTAGTATCCATTATTATAAAGTCAGTTATATACACTACTGGCCTTTAAAATTGGAATTTAAAGTAGGAAATGTGGATAACAAAATGATATTTATTGGTTGGATATGTAATATTGAAAATAACAAGTATTTTAAAAATTTTTTTAAAAAAAATCTGGGTATAGATCTTCGAATCAGTATGAAAAACACCACTGTTCAGCACACAAAGGTTTTTGACGACGGACCAGAAATTTTTAAAACCATCGTCAAGTGACGTGCGGACCCCTTGACTGGAACCCTCTCTATAACTACCACACAAAGGGAGGACGTTTAAACTCTCGAAAATTTAACGCATCGCTCCCCCACACGGCGGGTCTTAATGGTATTGGGCTCGAACTTGTTACTAGGCCAGCCACAATACGACACCTTGACCTCTCGGTATACCACGGCCTGGGGTTTGAGTCGAACAGAGATTGGATTCTATGTACAGGTACAAATGGCCAATGCAGCTTCGACACGATGGCACAGTTCATCAAACCGTAGTGGCTGGCGTAATGATGAGCCAGTCGCTTGGCAGCCATAGACCAAACGTTTTCTATTGGCGAGATATCTGGTGAACGGGTAGACCAGGGCAAAACCGAACATTTTCCGTACCAAGGGAGGTTCGTACAATACCGGCAACATGTGATCGGGCATTATCGTGCTGAAACGTAGGGTTTCGCAAGGCTCAAGAAAAGTGTAGAGCCAAGGTTCGTAACACCCAGAAATGTAACGTTCACTGTTTAAAGTGACATAAATGTGAACAAGAGGTGACCGAGATGTGTATCCAATAGCACCCCATATCATCACCAGGTGATGGGCCAGCATGACGATGAAGGATGCTAGCTGCCAATGTGCTTTAACAACGATGCCACCAAACTTGGATGCGACTATCTTGATGTTTCAAAGAGAACCTGGATTCATATGAAAAATTGAAGTCTGGCCCTTTGTGCATCCAGGTTCGTATTGGATCACACCACTGAAGACGCTCCTGCCAGGGATGCAGCGTCAAGTGTACCCGCAGCCATAGTCTCTGAGCTGAGAGACCTTGCTGCAGCAAACGTCATCGAACTGTTTGTGCAGACACTTTTTGTCTTTCGAAGGACCCCAGTTTTCGACTCAGGGCTCGTGACGAGAGAGAGGCTGGAAGAACACTTAAGGCCACCTGGTAACATACCTGTCTTATCGGCTGCTAGTGATATAGGGTCGTTGAGCCCAGCAGGGTACTCCAAATTACCATCCTTAACCATCGATTCTATATTCTGCTAACATTCAGTTGGATCTTGAAGGACGCTAACTGCAATACGATAAACCTCAATACCGGTACGATACAATTCGACCTTTATCGGAGTTAGAAACGTGCTAATACGTATTTCTACGTTTTACACGTGGCATCACAACAACCTTTCACCAGGCAACAACATTCAAAAGCAATTTGTGTATAAGAAACCGGCTTAACAATATCCTCATTTAAATACATTGTAGGTGCCGCTACTGGTGCCTGCTTTGTCTGAATGTGTGTTCTCAAAAGCTATTCATTTTCATGTCCCAGCACCTTTTTCATTTCCTTTAAATTTCACGTCTGCAGCATGTCGCCTTCTTGGTGTAATACTCTTTATGACCAGTAGTGTATTTTGTGAGAGCTACTTTAATCGCTAAAATAGTGCTTCTCAAACTTTCAATATTGACGACCCAATATTCATCTTATATATAATTTTCAACACATCCACCTCCCTCATACAATAACAATATATTGAATTCAATAATACTATAATTTGATGCTAAACCTACAATACGACTTTAAACTCTTTAGTGCCACCAGCGTATATAAACGTCTCACTCAGCCACTGAATTAATTGCCCTGGACGTATGTATATGTCTTTCCAAAGTACAATCTTTTGCGTAGGATTTACTAATTTCAGAGAATTTGCTTATTTATTCCTTTTCAACCCCTCCCTCACACAAATACACTGCCTACTATTTAAAATTTGGTGGCATTGGGGACGAATTGCCTTAAATTGCATTTTAAGGGAAAATATAAACCGTACAAATTATCAAGATAAGTGTTAATTTTGGCATATAATTTTATATATGACAACCCATGGGGTCACTGGTAAATATTAAATTTGTTCTTAGTATTGTTAAATTAATTATAAAATACATTGTGCGGTACTGATATATTTATAAGTGTAAATTTGTAATTAATTTTTTATTGTTTTATAATGCATTTTGTTCATTAAATTAATAATTTGTTTTAATAATTCTTTGTTTTTGACTATTAAATATGCTCCCGCAGCCCTCATAGAATTACCGCGACCCTCTAGGGTGCGCGCCTCATAGTTTGAGAAGCGCTGCGCTAAAAGCTCTCTAGTAAAGTTAGAATTGTGATTATATCAGTGTTAAAAATGTGTGTTCGAGTTCCCTACAAAATGGAAGGAGAAGAAAAGTACCAGCTGCACCTTTGTTCAGAGATTCGTCTGAGGAAATTGATTGCAGAACTACATATTTCAAGTGAGTGAGTGAATATTAACGCCACACTGTTCAGCTATACGAGGGCTTTTGGCAACGAAGCACGTAATTTTGAACCATGCTGAAGTGACGTGGATGACACCTGAGCGGAGCACTACTTCAGTAATACAATTTTTTAAATTTATTTATATTTATATGCAGAAGTATGCCCACTTTTAAATTAAAAATGCTTG
Source organism: Trichonephila inaurata madagascariensis (assembly GCA_019973955.1). Classification (NCBI taxonomy): domain Eukaryota; kingdom Metazoa; phylum Arthropoda; class Arachnida; order Araneae; family Nephilidae; genus Trichonephila; species Trichonephila inaurata. The sequence goes on from BMAV01012916.1 coordinate 37,167, forward strand.
GAGCAAATAAAAAATATGAACTAGATAAATCAAAACAAAAAGCCATGAAATTGCAGAAAAGGAGGTCTGGAGATCAGTAGAGGGAACACGTAAGTCAGTAGAAACGTCATGCGTATGCAAATATCAGGTACAAAACGTCAGAAGCGATGTGAGCGTACGCAAAACGCGTGATGTCAGCGCACGCTGCTCAACAGTAGAATGAAATGAAGGACGGAGACGCAATTCACCTTATTCTCTGCAAGTGCCAGTGAGTCAGTTCGTGAAATATGGCTAGAAGAAATCACCTGGACGACTTCACACGTGGAAGAATGATCGGAAAGCTGGAGGAGGGGCGTACTGTCACTAATATAGCTGCAGAGTTCGGAATCAACAAAAGTGTCGTTTCGCGCGCTTGGAAAGCGTTCCAAACCACAGGTACAGCTGTTAGAAAGGTTGGTGTGGCCGCCCGAGGACGACAACTGCAGGGGATGACCGATATATCATCCTGCAGGCGAAAAAAGATCGACAGAAGTCAGCAAGCGCCATTGTTTAGAAACTTTGTACAGGACAGGTCGACAAGTGTAGCGGTTTACTGTGGCCAGACGCCTTCACAAAGGGGGCCTGTTCGCCCACCGTCATGAACGCTGCCTCCCGTTGAAAGATGCCACTGAAGCCACCGTTTACAGTGGGCCAGACGCCTTCACAAAGGGGGCCTGTTCGCCCATCGTCATGAACGCTGCCTCCCGTTGAAAGATGGCCACTGAAGCCACCGTTTACAGTGGGCCAGAGAGTACAAAAACTGGACAACTGATCAATGGAGTCGTGTCCTCTTTACGGATGCGAGTCGGTTCAGTACCAGAAGCGATTCTCAACGTGTTTTGATTTGGAGAGAAATCGGGACCTGGTTTTATCCCAGTAACATCAAGGAAAGACATCGTTACGGTGGTCCTGGAGTTCTTGTCTGGGTTGGTATTATGCTGAAGGCGAAACTGAGCTTCACATTTTCGACACAGGGTCTGTAACCGGGGATCGCTATTGTGAGGAAGTACTTCTTCCCCATGTGCATTTTTCCGAGGTGCCATTGGCCCAGACTTCTTTTATGGATGACAATGCACGACCACATCCACTCTTGCTGTTGAGGAGCTGCGGGAAAAGTGAAGATATCACTCGAATGAATTGGCCAGCGTGCTCTGATTTAATCCCATCGAACATGTGGGGGATGCTTTGGGAGACGTATTGACCCCGCTTACATCATATGGAGAACAACCAACAACTCAAGCAGATGTTGATTGAGGAATGGGCACTCCTACCCAAGAAATGTTGCACCAGCTGGTTCTGAGTATGCGTAGACGGTGCAAAGTAGCCATTGTAGTAAGGGAGGGGCATATACCATATTAAGGAACAGCTGCTTGTTGTTCTTCCTGTTGGATAACAATCATGAGTCACGATACTATGCGTTCAATAAAGCTTGTTTTTGTTTGATTCCATACCGTATGCTTTTTATTCCCTTTTTCAGCGCCGATGCTTCCGTCATCCTTACGTAAATAATACTCTCCCTCATTTCAGAATTTCTGCCCCCTCAGATGTTTTTTCTGAAGTTAGGCATAAACCCACCTGTTGCTTGTTTTTGCCAGTATATATATATATATATATAAGTATATATATATATATATATATATATATATATATATATATATATTATATATATATATATATATATATATGCATGCATATTTAGTGCACTTCTACTCAACTAAACAATCATGCTTAAGAAATTTAAATCTATAGGGATAAAAGTTCAAAAATAAATTCTTTCTTTATTTGCCCTGACTGACATTTGTTTGCCGCAAAACCTACTCTTAGTGGATCTCTGCTCTTCAGAACTAACATAATTGCCAAATTTCAAGCCCATAGATGTATTTTTTCTTCAGATCTCGTGGTTAAGTGAGTCGCTTTTCTTCTATATATGTATACATACTCTATAAAATAAATAAGATAAGCGCCAAGAAAGATTTATCGGAATGGGATGAAAATCTGTATTAATAAACTGCAGGTATTGAAAACAAAACGCTAGCTTTTTTCTAGGAAGTGTATTAGTTTACTTTTATTTCAAGATACAAATTAGATATTTCCCAAGTTATTAGACATTTTCAAAATAAACGATTTGATTAACTTATTTAAGATAATTTAATTTTCATTAAATTGTATTTCGTAAGTGAATAGATAATCTGATAAAAATTTAAAAGATCTAAATTTCGGAAAATTTCTATTTTTGTTGTAAGCCACTTATTTAGTGTTACATAAACAGCCCCCTATGTCTACATAATGGTTCAAAATGGGGTTCCAGCAAAATTTTGATGTCCGGTACTTGATTTACTAGAAATGACATACTTAGGCCGCTAAATGGAACTTGGGTTGGTTCTATAGCCGTAGCGATAGCCGGATTTCACACCTTTAGATTTTTTTTCCCATGCGTTTATCTCAAGGAATTGGTGTATCGAGATACAGTGACAATACAAACTGTTACTATGGGATTTCAGCACTTTTTGGATGCCCTGTATGTGATTTACCAGAGATGACATACTCAGTCCATTAGAATGAACCTGGGATCCCGGTTCTGTAGCAGCAGCAATCGACCGATCTCACACTGTTAGATTTTTCCCCATGGGCTTATCTCAAAGAATTGGTGTATCGAGATCCAGTGAGAATACAAACGGCTACTAAGGAATTTCAGCACTTTTTGGATGCCCTGTACGTGATTTACCAGATATGACATACTCAGGCCGCTAGAATGAACCTGGGATCCCGGTTCTGTAGCAGCAGCGATCACCAGATCTCACACTGTTAGTTTTTTCCCATGGGCCTATCTCAAGGAATTGGTGTATCGAGATATATTGATAAAAAAACGGATATAATTGCTCGTATGCTTGCTGCTTGTACTTCGGTGGACACCGCGTTGCAATGACGTGTACATTAATCCATTCAGCTGCACGCTCAAGATTTCCTTAACATGAAACACTTTGGCATATGTCGGTGGACACTTTGACCATCTGTCTTTTGAAATATTTGCAAATACTATTGTTGATGTGTCTAAGACGTTGTTTTGTCCTTGCGCTAGCATACTTCATTTTTCGAATTTTTCTCATAAACTGTGGAACGCACAGGTACAGTTCTTTGGACACTTTTATGTACTCCCAAAGATGAATCAGGCTGCGTAGAGTTTGGGTATTATATTTCGTACACCATGTATTTTTGTTATGTACGTTTTGTAATTTAGCTACAATAAAAAATTGAAAACGGGATCCCATTTTTGCATCCATTTTTTTTCTTTGCCTTTAACTCTTAATTTTTTAAAAGAAAAAATTGAAATGCGAAAAATTTTAATCATAATTTTCTGAGAATAAACAATGAAAGACAAATATACAGAGTTGCATTTTAACTATTTATTAAAGAAAATATTTGCTTTCTATAAAAGACAACAATTCTTGTTTTGTGGAATTATAAAATATTTTTGTTAGCTGAGTTAGAGAAAGCTAAAGCCAGTTTTCACTGATATGTAATGGTGAATCTCTTCTAAAATATTTTTGCTACAAAATAAACAACCATCAGAAAAGATAAAAAACATTGAGTTAAAATAAATTGATTACCAATATATATTTTCAAAAATTCTCTTTTTTTTAAATGGAAACTTTTATTAATGATAATGAGTTAAAACACTTGGCAATATTGGCATTTTGCAAAAAAAAATATTTCACTTGAATAAATTAACAGTTAGCAACTAAAGAGTTTTTGGCTTCTATTAACTAATAACTTTCAATGCAATTATTTTTGCATTATGTGGAAATTGTTTTATATATTCAATTATATCATTAAATAATTGTATTATGCAAGAAAAAATAAATAAAATTTGTGAAAACTATATGAAAATGTTGAACAGCACATAACTCTGCTTATGTTGAGTAATTTTTACCATTTCACTTTATTTTGGGGCATATTTGAAGCATAAAATGTTAAGGAAAGGTCCATAATAAAACAAAATTAAATATGGTGCATTCATATTTAAGTTTCTATGCATTACTTATAACTTCTGAAAAACTTCACATTTCGGAAACATACATACTGCAGCATAACTTATTCCAGATTTCCATTTATATTCTTACATAAATTTAAAATAGTAAAGCAAATACTTTTATGAAAATAATATGCTTGTACGATTAAACTCTAATTACATTTTTTTTCTTTCACTTTATTTTATTGTTTATGTGTAAGAAAAATATAGCCATCGCTAACCATAAGAAACTGGTTCTAATTTTTGCCAATGATTTCAAAATGCTATGGAAATTAAAATCACTCACCAATTATAAAAGCATAACAAACATTCCAATAAATAACGGTAGTTGTAGAATAATTATATATAAGAATTCAGAAAATAATAATTATAATATATTCAGGAACAATAATCTAAATCTTAATATAAAATTTAAATAAATTCTGAATGTGTTTCCATAATTCTATTTGAATTCTTTTTCCTAAACGAAATATGTCTATAAATCTATTCATTTTAAACTTTTATTTAAATTTGTATATCGTCGATGTAGCATATAATACTCATTCACCATAATACTGATTCCTGGGAAGGCTGGGTGGCAGAGTTGCTTAGCACTGTCGTTGTATGCCCAGTATGCCGATTCGACTCCTGCCAAATTGGGTGATTTTCATGATGAAAAAACTGACAGCGTCCACTTTAAGTAATTATGCGGTGTTAAAAATTCATATGATGCCCTTTGTCTTGGGTGCTCTCAGCAGAACTAAATTCAAAGTACAAATTTACATCACCGAAACTCACTTACTTCTGTTTAGGGAGAAAATATGACTTCAAAATTATTTTAAGGCAATTGGTATTTACGTATATGGTGACACATCTAAAGTGGTACCAAGTCCTGGTGAAGGCACAATGCCTGCATTGGTAATTACTAATCCACATCCCATTTAATGGGTAGAAATAAATATAGATCTTCGGTGTTGCATGTTAACTATAAAATTTAAACCGTATAAATAAAAATTGCTCCGTACATTGTTGTCCATAAGAACCAAAAATAAAACATGTAATATAATAGCTTCAATGGGATTTATAAAGCATGAAAATTATCCCATCTTTGCTATTATTTTTTTTTTGTGAAAAAAATCAGGGGATATAACCCATGCTCTAGATTAAAGATAACGTGTTTAAACGAAATCGTAGTATAAATATATACCACAAAATCCGGCGTATAACACACACTTTTAACACAAAAAATAAGTTCGAAATTTTCGAAATTTACGGGTGCGCGTTATTGTAGGGTATAAAATTGAGAGCTTTGAAAATAAAATGAGAGAGGATAGTAGAAAAAATTAGACCTATATATATTACACTACTTTTTATTTAAAAGAAAAGGCATTTCTTATGAACTCAAAGGGTTGTAGTCTTAGAAGTAAACTAAAATTTTTCAAAATCTTCGAGCAATACCTCGAATAATTGATTACAAACATAAGAGCGTTACATACATATATATCAGGTTTCTTCGCAAAATACAGGGTGAGCGTTCTACACCGGAATTTACGATAAAATAATAATTAAAAAATAGTATGGTAGAAATTTCTACCTTCACGCAAATTTTCGTGTTAAGCTCAGTACATAATAAATAAAATACAATTAATATTTATTTTATAATTTTATTCTTTAATAAAACCCCAATTATTATTATTATTCTAATTTCATTTGCAACATGTACTCTTCTTCAGAATTTTCGTTATCAAGGCCATCTACTGTGATAACCAATAGTCTCCTAACAGGTCCAAATAATCTCAATGTTCATATTTTCTAATTTTTTTTCACAAAAATAACATAAAATAAACACATAATAAAAAAACTTTCCTTCCATACATTAGAAGTGAAACTAATTCTGTTTATGTATGCGAATGCATAGTGATGTAAATTTCTCCCACATGTTATTGGGAATATCCTTTAGGATATTCGATATAATTTGCACAGAAAATAACAGAAACACAAAAAAAAACCAAACTTTTTTCCTTTCATAATTGCTTTTAATAGCAAAAAAAATCAGAATAGTTATAGAAATATTCAAGAAATCGCATGTTTCTTTCAAACCGCTGTAATGATTGTGACTATTATTATTTTTTTTTTGCTGCTCCGTTCCTCATTATCAAATTGTCGTAAAAAAGTTAATAGCAACAGCCAATTTACAGTACACCTGTTTTGAAGACAATTTTGTCACTGAATGTTATGATGGAAATTTTAATCACCATGGAATGAAAGCTTAATATTATAGTTGATATATATGAGCAAATATCTTCAACCATTGGCATTAATCCTTTATTTTAATCTTTCTGCAATTATTAGGGATCCAAATTAAAATTCACCAATTAAAATATAAAAATGAATCGATGCAAACTGTAAAGCAAATATATATATATATATATATATATATATATATATATGTACTTGGCAAGTATTAAGCCTTCCGGTAACAAATTTTATTATGTACCATAAATTCAAAATATATACTCAGAAATTCATTTCCAAATAAATCAATGCACATCCTTTAGAGCACTGAATAATAAAGCGGAAATATCCTGTAGAAAATTAAGTTCAGTTGAGTACACTCGAATGGAATGATTTCCATACGACAAAATTAATTTAAAAATGTCGAAAACTTTGCAAAGATTGTTTTGACATAAATGAGCTGAGATTGAAGTAATAATGAAATTGATCATTAGTGTTGAATACTAATTATTACTTCCTTAAAAAGGCATTTATTTTCTGACAGATTTAATGCAATTGATAAAATATTTTGATTCTTTTTAAATTTTAGAAATATGTTTCTAATATTCTCTCCATGTTTATTTTATTGAATGGTGTACTATTAAAATCTAAATGATCTTTTCTGTTAAGTTTTTAAATTATGTTATTTTTTTTAAATTTTAAACATATAGAAATTTAAAATAGAAATTAATCATCAATATTGAGAAGTTACAGTAATATTTTAGCCAATTACTTATTTGACATTCTATTTTACTAACACTTTACGATACAGTTAAGTATTGATTTATCATGTACATTTGTTTCAAAATTATATAAAATGTCTACAGTTCTGTCCTACAAATTACATAGAAATACATATTTGAAACGGTATTGCTTCTAAAATCATGTGATGAAATATGATCATCATGAACTATTAAAAAGAGCTTGAAAATTATTAAATTTGATCGAAATTTGTATATCATATTGAGATATTTTTATAAACATTTCTTTTAGATTAGAACTAAAAGAAAATCTACGTTCAAGCATGAGACTGCGAAGTAAAGTTATCTGGATATAAGTTAAGGTAAAATAATATTTTATAATCAAGTACTATAAATAAAAGCTTAATGAAGGAATCTATACGCCTCAACTGAATTATGCCAAATAACTAAAAGCTCAAAAATCTGTCCCTTCGATACTTTTAGCATGTTGTCATTTACATATATAGAATTTGATGCAGAATATTATTGGTGAAGGAAATAACACACATTTCCTTAATGACCAATACACATTTGATCTTTATGAAGGAAAAAATTGTACAAAAAGTAAAATTTATTCTATTAATATTGCAGTTTGGTTCAACTTGATAGACTTCTGTTTATATGTCAAACAGATTATTAATTTACGTATTCTTTCTAGTTCTTAAATTCCTTTTTATGAAGAGCATTTCCTTATAGTCCAGGAGTATGAAACAATGTACTGTTTGTTGATAGTAACAACAGAACAAAACGTTTTGCGAACAAACGTACATATTTAAATAAATGAGACATGCACTTTTTAAACAAAATATCAGATGCATTAGAATAATATTTTGATTAAATGGTACTAAAACTGATCTTGTCTGGCTTGTCTGTCATTTAAAAAATATCCCAGAAAAACTAAAAAAGTTAGAAGAAATAGCTTTCGATTGAATAAATGGGTTGTTGTCCAGCTGAGCTACATCAAGTCCACGACATCGTTCAATGTCAAAAAGTCAACTATCATATATGGATGATAATGCAACGTGAAATCCATGTAATCAAGAATGTATTCTGTAGAGGCCGACAGGCAGAGTACTCAGTGCAGTTCGGGATTTTTTTTCTTTATTATTTTATAAGACAATGTCACTGCAGAAACGGGTAATAGCAGTTTGTTCTTGACTGCTACACCGAAGGCACAGAAGAACCACCGAAACGCTTACCCTGAGACCATCCGTGAACAGAAGCAACTGTTGAGTGATTTTCCCTCTATAAGTAGAATACAGTTCTGTGCTTAAGTCGGATGTGCCAAAGAATCTGAGTTTTGAGCTGTGCCATGTTTTCTGTAGTGGGCATCAGCAACCTTGTTGCCCAATAAGGTAATATGCAAAGGAATCAAATGAAGGTGCATTTCAAGAGAAAAAGAAAGATGTTTCATTGGTTGAAATAGACATTCATATATTATCTCTAAACTTGTGCCAATTAGGAAGATACTTGATGACACATCGACTGCTACCCGAACTAGGAAATGGAAATCCTTTGTCGAGGCATGTATCAATATCTATCAGATCGCTATCTATGACTTAGTTAAATTAAAATAATACATATGATTGTTTCAGATATACAAATACATTTATTAAACTCATCCCACTTAGATAAAGTATCTTATTATAAATAATTTTTAAAAAGGAGAAAGTTATTTCGGGAAAATTATAATATGATAAAAACTAATCATTGTACTACGTATTTTGTTTTAAATTATTTTATTTAAGGTTATTAGATTTAAATGTAAAATCTCCTACAAGGTAAATGACATAATCTTTAATATACTTGTATATTGTGTCATTCATTATGTCATTTATTTGGATGTTATAACGCTAAATAATGCTAAAGAAATTTAGATATCACCAATTTCTGCTACAAATACTTGTGCTTATAATTTGGAATTTTATTATAATTTAGCTGAAAAAAAGTATATAACATACAAATAATAATAAATATAAGTTTATATGCTATTTATGAAACTGGATAAATTTAATAAATTTCTCATTTTTCTTGTTTATACACTATTCCGAGAAATAAATTAGTATAATAAGAATAAGAGAGAATTTTAACTCTGCACTGAAATAAAACTCAACAGCTTTTAATATATAATAGTTTTTATAAGAGTAAAAAGTTATTATTAAAAATATGTTAGTAACTATTGAAGAGTATCTCAATATATTAAAAATAAAAAAATAAATATATAATGGGTTAGCTAAAATGTATGAACAAATTTTAAACATTTTTATATTTTCGAAGCTAATTAACATATTACAAAAAGTAATGCACGAAGTTAGAGATAAATACACTAAAATTTATTTCCAATTACAAATAGTCAATATATGACATTTTTGTTACAAGTAAAAATCGGATAAATAATCAAGTTGGTTTCATACATTATGCAGTTCCACATTGTCAAAGGTTCTAGAATGCCGATGGGCTCTTAAATTGAAAAAAAATATATATTGGAAAATTTAATTTATGAATTTTATGTATTGCTTATTATAAATAGGAAGTAATTTTGAAACATAAATTTTGAAAACCATACCATACAATTGGGCTGCGTAAAAATAATAACAGTAGAGTCCCCAAAACTCAGTCTAATGTGGACCGAAAGGCTGGCCAAGTTTTTTAAATTGCCGTGTTATCGAGAATATAATTAATAAAGAATAAGTACGACTATTTCTTTGGGAAATATTGTTCGCATTGTTTGCTTGAGAATACAACAGAAAATAAACTGCTCAAATACCACTAAGCAAAGGAAAAGTGCGTGCTTTAAGAAGGTATAGAGCATTTATTACATGTAAATGAAAAAGTAGTGAATGGTTTCATACAGCAATTTAAGTGATCAGACAAACCTCAGAAAAATACTTCAAAAAGCATTAAGCTCTCTGCCTATAATGAAAAATTTACCGACTTTGCAAAAATTGGCTACTTTTAACACTAGAATGGCCGTCGGTGTCAAATGAACACATGATCATGCTTACTTAGTTCTCCTTTTGGCATTTTTGAAGGGAATTTGAAAACTTTGTGTGATCTTTAATTATTTTCCATGGTGGTTACACAGAAATAGTTTTGTGTTTCTAGGCTAATAATGAGTGATTTTACAACTAAATATACCTAGAACGTCTGCTAGGGTTATTTTGAAAACAAAGGCAATTTATCATTATAAATAGCTATCGTTCAATAAAGTATAGTTAACTAAGAAAATACAATAAGTGTAACAAACTTCCCAGTCCTATAGCACATTTATTTAACTTTGAATGCAGTGTTATTCGGTTCACAGTGGAAACGAATCAATTATACTAAAATACCTGTGTCTAAGGGATTCGTTACATAGTACTTGCTTATCTGCTCATAAAAGAAATTCATTCGATTTTCGAACAGTGCAGAGAAAAAAAACCTGAAACGATAACTCGTGTAAAAGGTGTAAACTGCGATGAAGTTACTAATTTGTTGAGAGCTTTCAGAGAATGAATAGGATGGTGGTGTGCTGTCTTGCTCTAATTTAGATTAATATTAAGTCATAGACCCAGAGGTAGGCACCAGTGGTCTGACGATGCAGAATTATACCAGGAGTTTAATTTTGCAGACAACACTTAAACGAAACAGGCACTTTACCAATCTAAAACATGCCACTTGATCATCCGATATGAACGCTGCTGATTATTTGCATCATGAAAATCCACCAACATTGACCGAGACCGAACCCGAAAATTTTTATTTTATTTCTAGCAGCAGCACTTAATGCAGTGTTTCTCAAACTGTCTGCCCCTTGGGGGGCGTGACAACCGTAAAGGGGGCGCGAGCCTATTGAAAAGTCAAGAACAAAAAATTATTTAAAAAAAATTTAATTTACTGAAAGTAAACAAACAATATACATTCTTTTCTGACATAATAAAAAATAAAATACACATTTACACTGAGATATATATCACTTATTAATATATCAGTGCTACACAATGTATTTTATATAATTAATTTAACAATTCTAAGTTAAAAACAAATTTATTAATTACCAGTGACCCCATGGGTTTGTCATATGTATAATTTATAACAAAAATTAACACTTATCTTGATAATTTTTGTACAGTTTATAATTAAACCTTGACTGCTGATCATAAGCTTCGCGATTCGCTTACCAATGCCAACCGTTTTCCACGTAGGCACGCGTATGTGATGTATTGGGGGAAAGTGGAGGAATAAAGGAACAAAAATAATCCGGAATGAGTAAATCCTTCGCAAACATTGTCAAGGTCCTTTTATTGAATTTCAAAGTCTTGGAATAATTTTACGGATAGCAGTGCACAGAAAAAAATCGTACTTAGGAAAGACGTATATATACGTCTAGAGAAATAAAGGTTTTGGCTTAGCGAGACGTTTATATACACGAGGGGTGCTTAAAAGGTTAAAGTCGTATCGTAGTTTTAGCGTCAAAGTATAGTATTATTGAATTCAGTACATTGTTATTGTATGGGGGCGCGATGAAAATAATGATTGAATATTGGGTCGCGAGTATTGCAACTTTGAGAAGCACAGACTTAATGAATACATCATTCGCTGGAATGAATACGTTCACCAACAAACAAGGAGTAACAACAAATTAAGATGAATAAAAAACAATAAATTAAAAAAATAAAAGCATAAACTCCATCAATATGTCACTCAGATTGCAGAGTTGTAACTATTCTGTAGGATCTATATAACCCGCATATTAGGACATAGAAGAACGACATACTATCCAAATACGCCAACACTTAGTCACCTGAATGTAAAAGTATTCTTTTAATATTCATCATTAACCACATACAAAATCTCCAATTTGTCCCTCTCTTTTTTAATAAGGATTTTATTCAATTTAAAATGATGTGCTGATCGTATTTAAAGTACTAAGCACTTGAGGAAGGTGTATTCATTTTCAATTTAATTAAAATTACATTGATTAAATAAAATTCTTGGAATTTAATGCACTATATAGAATTTCACATTATTTTATGTTATGTTATAAGTTGTACGTGTAGTATATTTCATAATATTAGTGCACTTCATATTAGTAATACACATAAAGTGTCTTATTTTCTTTTAAATATAAGAAACGGCTTAAAAGACTTAAAAATGTAATTATTCATCACATGCACAGTAAAAATTGAAAGAATAACCCTCGAAAGATTAAACTTTCAAGTTAATAAAGTTCTAGTACTTACGAATTTAATTAAAATTAAGTTAAAATAAATTTTCTACATGTCATTTATTCAAGTCAGGCAAAATTACATCATAGATAATGTAACAGTTTTCATGCAAAATGCGAAAAATAATTGCAGACATTATATTTCCTAATACTCAATTCAGTATCATCAAAAAAATTCTCGACTCGAAGAGAAACAATCTGAAATAAATAAAACCATTTAAAAGTATTATAAATACATAATATACAAAATATAGTAATTGAAATAGACTTATTTTTTCAAAGGTTTCAGAAAATAGAATAGTGAATAAGAGGATTTTTTTAATTACACGTATTGAATTTATTTTACTTAATCATTCAATTAGCTTAATTAAAATTGATATTGCCTCCTCAATTAATTCAACAAAATTAATGGATATACAGAACTTTTTCTAAATGTTCAATATTGAGATTACACTAATCTAAGCTTAATATTTATCATGTGTATTTTCACAAAGAAAATATTATCAGTATAGCGAAATTTTATACTCGTATATTTTGCAAGATTCAACTATATTAAAAATTTATGCTAAAATATTTACATTATCATTTAAAAGAAATATTACTGCAATATCTGAATATCTTGGTTTAAAATGATAAATTAATTGTAGCTTTGTTTTTATTGTAGTTACTACTATGCCAAATAAAATTTTAAGAGAATACTAGTCTACCGTAATATTACTGAAATACTTTTATTATTTTAAGTACTAGTAGGTTAAACACATTAAAATGAACTTTTTTATTGGTATTAATTAAGACAAAATTCATCTCTTAGAACGAATCAATTTCGACATCATTGTTTCACCATTACAAAAAACACCTGCATCATACAAGGTATTTTTTTAATTATCGAAAAAAAATATTTATTACTTGTTTATGTATAGGGTGATTCATAACAAGTTTAACATAATTTCAAGAGTGTAGGGACGAGAAATATAGTTCAAAATCACAAACGACGCCTAAAGGATAAGTTATATCTTCTTCACACGATATAAAAGGTTGTACATAGATTCTAAATTTATAGCAATCCCGCTAAATCTAAAATTTAAGAGCCGATCATTGAAGAAGAAGGATCGATAAACATTTAATCGTTAAAATAAGGTAACATAACGTTCAAATAGCTCTATTAGGGTTTGAAATAGCCGACATGTATTAGAAGTGGTTTGCAATAGGTGTACCATTCTGCATTTGTCTGGAGTTTCCCTTACACCTTATTAATAATAATTTTGTATGTGTTTACATAACTTTGCATGAGAATGGCTGTTTCAAGACAGTTGCTGGGAATCGAGGGGTATTAATGAAAACGTAGGCAATGAGAAGAATCTTCTGTGTACTTCAGGAAAGTAATTAAAATTTTCGAGTTAAGACTAACGATTGGAAATAAAGCAATTCTTCTTATGCTTTATATTGGTAGCAAACAAAATGAATGCATACCATTTACAGGGCATCGAGTCATTAAGGCTTCATGATAACTGAAAGAACAGAAAATTTTTCTATTTTGTGTTATCTACTGATTGTGATCTTATATGCTTGCCTTTTTTGTTGGTATTGGATGAACTAAGATTCTAAAGAAGACAGTTCTGAATCTACAATTCTATGTGATTGCGTATTGCATTTGTGTCTTCAATCCTTTCCATAAAAGTGTACTCCTGCAGGAAATGACCGTGTATATTACACCAACCTTCATAATCCATCGGTGCTCGAATCTTCGCTGGTTCGTCGGTGTTCCATGGTAAGCAAAGCATATTACAGCTTCGAGTCACTGAAAAGAAGGTTGCTTTAAGACGACAAGATGCTCGTTGTGCCGAAGCCTTGAAATGTCCGAGAATGGACGTGAGAGGGCACGCGTAGGTCTGAGATAAAGTCTAAAGTCTGCGAGGAGGTGAGTCTCAATATTTCCTTTTTGTGTCTCTTAAAGATGGAATATGTTACACCCTCAAAGAAAGACACGTAATGCCGAACGATTTTGTTGAATGTTGCCCAGATTAGCTTTTGGCCATTAGATCTTTGTCAACCTTCGTATGTTGGACTTTGAACTCGGAGCTTGATATGGGAACTATGGTAGATTCTTCTTTGTCAATCTGACTAAATGGAGGTTAAAGGTGAACATGCCTTCAAACTTGGGTGTCGGCATCGTTCTGCGCTGGACATTTTTCCCAAGAGAAACTGAGTGAATGCAGGTAAGTCAATAGTTGCTTAATAGAAAGTCGATCCCTTACTGGAGAAAGCGTTAACTTTACTGAGTTGGTTTTTATTAAAGTTAGAAAAACATATTTATTGTTAAGAATTATATGAAGAGGTTATGATTTAAAAATAACGCGTTTTGATGAACAACCATGTGCGAGTCATCTCATCAAAATTGCAAACTTTTTTCAAACAAAAAAAATTAACATTTGCCTGTTTGGTAATTGTTATCAAATGATTCACAATGAAATAAGTTAATCTTCACTTGGATGTTAACTGTATATGCGATCTGAATAACATAACATCAAAACAGATATAATTTTTTTTTTCTTTAACTTGACCATATAAGAGAAATAGAATGATCCTCATTTGGGACTAATTTTTATCAACAAGTAATATTATTTACTGAGTTCAATAAAAATAAATTCAGTGGTAAAACAGCCCATGGCTGACAAAGGTTCTACTGTGGCCATCTCAATTTTCGAGACCTTGGCCGCTGAGGTGCATGCGCAGGTATTTATGTCAGGTGGTCCATCTCTGACGCAGAACCTCAGATGTTTAGTTCACAAGTAAGCTTGGCCCTCATTTATCTATCCAATGAAGGGATTAAAGCAGTGCTTCTCGAACTTTCAATACTTACGGCCCAATATTCAGCCAAAATTTTCATCGCGCCTCCCTCCATACAATAGCAATGTATTGAATGCAATGGTACTATAATTTGACGCTAAAGCTACAGTACGATTTTAACCTCTTAAATGCCACCGGCGTATACAAACGACTCGAACAGCCAAAGCGTTAATTGCCCCGGACGTATAAATACGTCTTTCTGTGCACTGTTATCCATAAAATTATCCTAAAGCTTTGGAAGGCAATTAGAAGACCCTAACAGTTTTTGCGGAGGATTTACTTATTTCAGAAAATTTGCTTATTTATTCATTTTCTCTTCCCCTCTCCCTAAAAAAAATCAAACCCCCATATGTGCGTTTTCTTCGAAAAGGTGGCATTGGAGAACGAAGACATAACTTTCAATCGGCAGTTAAGGATTTATTATAATTTTGTTAATTTTCGTACATAATTTTATACGTGACAAGCTCCTGGGTTCACTGGTAATTATTTAACTTGTTTTTAATTTAGTATTGTTAAATTAATTATATAATACTGTGTACAGTACGGAAACATTTTATGTGTATTATATATGTTTAAATGCGTATTTTATTTCTTTTTTTGTTGGAATGTGCTTTGTTTATTTTCAGTAAATTAATAATTTTTTATAATAATCTTTTGTTTTCGACTTCTCAATATGCTTGCGCCCCCTCGCACAGATATCATGCCCCCTAGGGGGGCGTACCCGACAGTTTGAGAAACGATTGATTAAAGGCTTAATCGGCCTTGCTCAGCCCTGGGTTTGAGCCCTGGACCTATGGTGTGGATTGTTAGGATGGTAGCGTTACTATCATCCTAACAATGGGCGACTATTTTTAATACAAATAATAATTTTTTTTTTCTTCTGATGCAATATGATTTTGGAACATTTCCAAAAAAAAAAGCATTTAAACATCAGGAAAGTCAACAAAAAATGTTTGCTCCTATGTATAACGTAATGTTAATTAAAAAAGGAGGAGGGGAGTGAGCTCCTGTAATATTATGATAACACATCCCTTGTTGATGTACGTCGGGTTCTAAGAAAACAGAAGGAATATGCTTAAACGCAATTTTATGCAACAAGAGTAAATTTTTAATTTTATTAAAATAACTTAACACAATTTTATTAAAAAGAGGCACAGAAACTTACACTACCCCTATTAATACTTAAGAAGAACCTGTTCAAATCCTGAGTGTAATTTATTTCAAATAATTAGTTTTACCTTAAAAATGAAAATAAAATCTAAATTTGAAAAAAGCTTATTTTTAAAATTTCATGGAATATCCATGCATAATTAGCATAAATTTTAGTTTAATTAAAGTTCTGTCTTAAAATTTTTAAATTAGCTCGAATAACTGATTCATAATTAATGAATACTTTGTACTTATGCATATATAACAAATCATTTTTAATTTCCTTTTTTTTTCAGTATTGAATACATTAAATAAAAAATAAAAGGGCTATTTAACATAACGGTTAAGAGAGCAAAGAAGTACTATAATAAAGTCTAAGATAGAAAAAAAGTACAAATACAAAAACCAATACAAAATTACATTGTTTACATATATATATATATACTGATATCAAAACTAAAGTAACTTAAGAGCTATTTCGATGAAAATTGGTTTTACGTATGGATATTTGGTACACTAATAACTTATGCTACAAAGAAAAATGGTAACAAAATAAGTGCACTGAATTTCTACGCCTTGACTGGTTTTACCGTACACAGTACGGGCTATCGAAAGCTGGTAGCAACTGATTTCCCCATCATCTTCAATATTTCATCAATTTAAGCATCAATATTTTCTTCTTTCTACCTTTGATTTGCTCATATTTCTAATTCGTATAGTGAGATTATATTACTAGTAGTGTTTTTAAGAGATGCATGTTGTGTCTACGCTATTGCAATAATTTTAATCTGGAACTTTTTCTTTGTTGTGAAGGCCGGACATTTTCATGGAATGAAGGAATTTAGATATTTGAAATAATTCTATCAAAGAGATTGATTGATTTTCAAGGTAATTTTTTTATTTGAGAAGAAATAAAATTGGAAAGATAATCCAAACATTCCGAGAGTATATCTTCCTTCATTGCAATGTAAGACTTAATATTACACCATGTTTCAAATTGTAAGTGCATGCATATATGCACAAGCACATCAAATTCCGCAAGCGTTTAAAGTAGATGTACGCACATGGTTTTTCTTCAAAGTATTAGAGAAAAGCTTTTAAGATATACGCAACTTTCTTAATATCATGCAGAGTGTACTTATAAAAACAAACTTTTAGGGTTTTTTGTATTACACAATTATAAAAAAAAAAAATAGTGTGTGAAAACATTAAAATTGAAAATGAAGATGAAATTTTCCTTTTACATTCGGTTAAGTATTATGATTAGTTATATACAATAAAAAAAACATACTATTTTTAAAAATTTTGTGTACAAATTGTGTTAATGGAAGGTAACATGTGATCAAAATAGGTCTCTTCACAACTCTATGTATTTAATCTAAATGGTAGTTTGATCATCTTTTGCTGCTACAAAGCAGTCAACGATTGAAGTAATTCTCTTTCTTCCAAAAAAAGCCGAGTTTAAAATAGCACTAACAGAGATGATTGTTGACATGCCTCGACTCTTCCTAGGGGTAGGATGGGCGTTAAGTCGATCGCGATTGACTTACCACCAAGGCATTTGGGGTTGACCACCTAAAGATTAGCAGTTAGTAATTATATACCAAAATACTCAAGATTGGCTGACAGTACGCAGACAAAGTCTTCTAGTGACTATCACTATGAGAACTAACTTTAAATGAAAATGTTCTTTTTTAATGTACTTTGAATTGCTTCGTAACAAATGCAACATTTGATATTATTATATTTGTGGCTATTATTATGTTTGCAACTTGTGTTTTGTTTTAAACACCGTCTTAATAGTAGATTTTACGTATGTAAGCGCATATTCCGTATTTATTATTGTTATAATAAATATTGTAAACTATTTTTTTTCACTCTCCAGACCTACGCCACTGGGTAGACCACAGCACCTTGAAAAAACTAGAAGTCCCCCACCCCTTTCCTAGATCAGCTCATAAAATATTCTTAGGGAATGAAGTTTGCAGACCTCACTGTTCCTACCATACGGCAAATACCATCTTATTCCTAATAACTGGTGTTAAGTGCAGCTCTCTGTGGTTTGACGTTATCTTCCATGAGAAGAAATTGGTCTTCCCCAGTTCCTCAAAAAAATTCGAGAATCTCAACTTTGCGGATTCTACTCTCACTGTGTAACATAGAAAATAATGATTGATATAATTTCATCCAATATTATCTATTCCCATACGAAGATTCTAGTGCCACCAGGGCAATTAATTTTCTTTAATAGTACAGAATGATAGCGTTACCAAGGTTTCTTTAAGTTGAAACCTCGTCTAAAAAAACAGATTTGATAAATTATTTCATGTACAATATGAATTTTCAATTACACAAGAATATAACAGCTAACATGTTAATGTTACTAGAAGGAGATTTTTTTTGCCTGTACACATATTTTCAACTTTACTTGTTACATTCTGCAACAATAACTGCTACACCTTAAAAAAGTGAAACAGGGAAGACATATCAGATACAACATGCCTCAAGGTTTTAAATTTTCAAAAAATATTAATAAATGAAAAAATCCAGCAAGCAATCGGTCTTTCTTCTATGAGTCGCTAGGAAAAAATAAAGTAATTTTAAATAATTTACGTTTTCTTTTTGTTCGGCAAATCGTTTTCGCGTTGCATTCTGAATTTCAAATGGAGAAAGATTGGAATTATATGTGCTTCTCTCTTTTCCTCACACTTCTTTTAAGACCACTTTGAAATAAATCTTGAGAATGAATAAAATTACCGAATTAAAAAATAATAAAAAGAGAATAGTTACTCGCTTAATCTACATATACTTTTTTCTTCTCAAGAAATTTTAGACTTTTTTTTAAATCATAAATTTTTGCAAGGAGACTAAGCTGCACAATATTAATTATTTTATTCCCTTAATGTTATAGCTCTTAAACTCCCTAAAAAAATGTTTTGTATATATTTTTATAGCTATATTTTCTCTTTTAAACCTAAACTTAAAAAGAAACTACTTTTCCGAATGATTTTTATTTTTAATTTGCATTTCACATATATACTAAGAAAAGCTTTTATCTCAATACTTCCCTGCTCCGAAGGATTATTCTTGAAATTTGGTTATATTTTTTATGATGAAAAATAATTTTGTATTTATTTCGCTGCAAATAACATTTATTATTCAGAATAAGAATTTAATTAATATTTTTTTAAAAAAAATGTAAAGATACATTTTTTAATCTTGACAATATATGTAAATAAAAAAACAAAATAGATAATGCAAAGAATTTACCACATTTGAATTTAACCGCTTAAATTTACTCACTATGTTAGGTGTTATTTATTTTCAATCTTAAATAAAGATTCCAAGAGAAGTTAATTAAAATAGCAATGTCAGATATTTTTTTCGCAGAACTACATGCATTAAAAATTCTGTAAATTTTTATCTTCTGAATTATTAAAGTTTTTTTTCTTAATTTTCTTCTCTATTCTGCCTTTCTTTATGAGTAAACTAAAAAACGGTTATAAAAATGTAAAGCATTCATTTCTATCATTTATAATAGAAAAAAAGGGTTTTTGGTTTTTTGTTTCGAATCTAAGAATTTCATCACATATTCCCAAGAAATTCTTGCATTGAAATAAAGAAAGAAAAATTAAGAGAAATGTATTTAAAGATTAAAAATATCTCATTAATTTTTGTTTTTCCATTTTGGAAATTCATTAAAATAGTTTTAATTCAGTTTCGATGTAATTCCTAATTATGTTAATATAATAGGTCATTTTGTGAATTGAATTCTTTAAATAATAAATACTTATTACTCAAACAGCATGTAAGGTATTTCTTTTAAATAAAACCAGTTTATTTTTAACAAAACGGTTCAAAACGGCAAATTTTATATATATATATATATATTAGCTGACCCAACCATGTGTAACTGTGACTTTGTTCTAATACGTTGATTTAATGCACTCATGGAAAACTAAACTACCGCACCAAGAAGAGTCGTCAAAATAAAACGATATTTTATATACGTAATGAATACTTTGATAAAGTAAATGATCAGAAAATCAAAGAAAAAGGATAATTTATTTCTGAGAAAAAGGCAAAAGAACGGAAGATCTAATAACCTGATAAACCACCTCAAGCGCGAATGCACAATGCGATACGACAGGGCATTAAGGCATACAAATTATAAATTATGTCTTGAGACATTTCATTCCATATCTGCTGTAACCTTGCCTCTTGTTCGTTTTAAACTCGTGGGTAGTAACAGTGCAGATACAGTCTTGTGGTACCCTTGCCATGTGAGAACGAGCAATGTATTGATGAAAAATCTCCTGGAGCTATTGCATGAGTGGAAACACATGTGGTTGCAGGATGCCGTGGACATATCCGGGGGCTGTCGGCCGGATCAATAGGGGGGGCCCCTGGACGACCCCAATCATCACCCCTTTTGGGGCGGGTGGTCCTTTAAAAAAAAGGCGGGAAAACGCCGGGGTTTTCCACACCAAAAACCGTTGTACGTAGTTTGGAATGGTTTGTCGCAAAAGACGCCGGTTCCTTTCCCATTTCCCTTGTCTCCTCATGCAGGGTCCCTCTAAATAAAGGGCGTTGATGGTTGGGCCCAAGGATCCCACGTAATGGGCCCACGATCAAAATGTCATTGGTAAAGGCCCCTTTCCCCTATGGTTCGAAAGACACAGGGGCCCATGGTAATACTACCTGTGCCGGGAAAGGGGCCCCGTAAGCAGTTGGGCTGTATTCACGCTTTCTTGATTGGGGTCCCTGGCGCTTTGTAAAACGTCCGGGCGTGGTCTTGTGAAATGCATCTCTGGGGTCCACTGGTCCCAGCACCTCCCTTATAACCAATCAGGCGGCCTGTGACAACTCTCGCCTGCCCCCCCCCACCACTCCGATTTCCCCCCCTCTCGGCAACTTTTTTATATTGTCTTCGAAAATATCTTTGAAAAAGCTTTCATCACTTCTTTGTTGTTCGCCCTCCAACTTTGGTTCGGTTTTTTTACTCCCCGGAGCGCGTTCCCCTCTACTGGCTTAATTTTCGCAATCAACCTGCATTTCAAAAACTTTTGCATATCTTCCTTCAAGTACCCTGCCCGGGGTTTGTTCGATGCCGAATTATTTCTTAAAACTAATTGTTTTGTTCATGGTGTATTATTTTAGCTTTTCGATGTAGTCAAATTAATCTTCTTTTAAAAATTTAAGAGGGGAAATTAAGTATAAAACACAAAATTTTTCTTCACATTTATTTTTCTCCTATTTGAAATATCATGGTCAGGAAAAACAATTGAATATTCATAAAAAAAACGTTTTTATTATTTTATCATGGTATAATAAATCATAAAAGTACTAGCTGGACCCCTCTTTGCTTTTTAAAAAATTGATTTAGTATTATTCAAAATTAATGGTTGAAATTTGTTTTTCTTAAATTTGGGTTGAAATTATATAAAACAATATAATGTTTAAAATTTTTTTCATTTATTTGAATATATTTTAATACATGAAAGCATGGGTGTTAAGTAACAAAATATGAAGATTTAATTTTATGAACGAGGTGACAAACTTTGGTTTTTGTCAATTGTTAGCATTATTTTTATCACTTTAAAGTATAACAATAAATAAGTTTAATATAACAAATTACTAATCCATGCGCAATATCTTTCGGTCACCCGTCCTTTGCTAACTCGAATAGATACGACTTTAAATGGGCATACAACAGAAATTTGCTCTTTCAAAAGACATTGATTTTTTTAAGTCCTAGCATCAAGTGGAAATTACTTGGCTTTGAGATTTATTTATGGTCATAGCGAAAGCAAAACAAAACAGGAATTGAAGAATTTTCAATGGTATTGGAGATTCTGACGGAATCAGTGGAACATGTTGCCACAGGACGTTTATACGTTACAATTAAAATGGTTGCTTCAAGAAGTTTCCTGGTAATTCTTTTGATAACCAAACGTGGAAGTTTGCGTAATCTAGGTGGATTTAAGTTACGCAACAAAATGACTCGTGAACCAATCTTCAACTGAAGACTGTGTGGTGGCTTCTCTGATATATCCATACAATTCAGAATCTCAGTATGGAAATTTACGCGGTTTTCTTTTAATCAACAATAGTGTCGATTAATTTAAAGACATCGGATGACCAGGCAGCTCAACTTTATATCTGAAAGTTTATTTCGTCGATACCAAAATTTTTTTTGATAAAGTAACAGGAATACAAAGACAATTATTATCTAGAAAATTATACAGGTTATGTTGGAAGATATTCCCCAAACAGCTCCTTTTTTCCGAAAAAAAATGAAAAAATGGCTATTTTATGCATTAAAATTTTTATGCAGGTCCCCATTCCGTTTCAGTATCCACGTTGATTAGAAAATATTTGATCCGATTCATCAACTTGCAATTGTACTCTCGTGTTTATGGTCAATCAAAAAATTTGACGTCTATCCTAATAAAAATTGTATTAAACCCTTCATCTTTGTGACAAAAATTTCGGGGAAAGACTGGCTTCTGTCGGAAATCACCAGACACTAGAAGGACAGCACACCCGAATATGTTTCTGTTATGGCTTAAATCTTGCAAAGTTTTATGTAATGCCTCAAATGAATGTTTATGGGCAATGACACTCTCATCTGACTATGATTAAACTGTTTTACAATAACGAAACCCAATTTTTTTTTAAGGGTTTTTGCATTCTTTTGTTTTTCTTATGAATGAATGTCTAATGGCAGCTTGAAGGCGGAATGTGCAGTTTGTCCATCATCTAACAAAGTGACAATGTTGTTTGAAAATGCAACTATCAGTGTAATTTCTTATTGCAATCGTGTTTCCACAAGGCTACGCCTGTACGTTTAGTTATTATAGGAAATGAAAATCCGGACCCTGAACTTGAACGCAAAGCCATTCGGGAGCATTCGCTCCAGCAAAGTTATGGAAGTTTCTGAAATCACAATGCAGATTCTCATTTCCATCTTGTGATGCACCCCGTGCCCATTTTTGTGCACCTGCTAGTGCAAGTTTAGTCCCTTAAGGGGGCATTACGGTCGTCCAGTATTATCCAGAAAAGTTAAATCCGATTTAAGACTTTTGAGATGATCCCTGAAAAAAAAAATTCTCTCCATGATAATTTTAAAGTAAGCTCCTGCAACGGTTCAAGACTGGCCACACCTAGCATTGTTTGACACAGTTATGAGATTTCCTTGAATTGGAGGAAGATATTCGGAACAGAGTCCCGAAATAAGTCTAGAACCCATCCTTTGCGTCTTGAAGTTAAATAGGCGCCACTGTCCGTGATTACTAAGGTGTATACATTAAATAAAAATTATAGGAACTCGAAATTCGATTTCAAATTCTCATTCCACACCCCAAAATGCACATGAAAAAGACTTTTGTCCCGGCATGCAAGTTCAGTAGCTGATGGAATTAAAAACGGACGAGCGACTCGGCAAAGCCCTTTTCCCCCTTTCCGGCAAAATTCGGGTTTCAAATAAAATAACTCTTTCCCCCCCTCTAAACTCAAACTTGACAATTTTTCTGCGCCTCAGCATCTGTAAGTTCAGTCCTTGGAAGGGGGCATTAGGATCGTCCGGCATTATTCGGCAAAGTTACAGGGATTTCTAAAATTTGATTTCAGAATTCTGCGGACTATCCCGAAAACAATGAAAAATACTTTCTCCGCTCTAAAACTTTTATTGCCAAATCTTGCCATGGATTGCGTAATAGATTGTCGCCCGGCATTATCCGGAAAAGTTACGATAATTTCTCCGATCGGATACCAGATTTGGGCACTCTATCTAAAAATACACCAGATACCAAGTTTTTTAAAATTTTTTAAAAGCAACCCGGCCATGGTTGTTTCTAATATGGTTTTCCCAAAATTTTGGTAAAAGCAGTATTGTGTTGAAAAGACAAAAGGGTTTCCACCCCCTAAATACGCTAGGCACCCTTTTCCATCCCCCGGTCAAAATATCCCTCTCAAAAAACGCCACAATTTTGCAAATTTTCCCTTTTCTCGGATTCTTCCCATTTCTGGCAATAAAAAAACTTATATCATTAATTGAAATAAAACACAGTCCTGTATTTTAAGTTGGACAAAATAACACCCACATTGCAAATTTGTATAATATATATAAAGATATACATATAGTATAATAAAATAAAAATGAAAAGTATAAAAACCAAGTGCTAAAAAAAAAAAGAAATATATATATATATATATAAAATTTTTCCTTGTACCTTTACTTTTATTATATATATATATATATATATATATATATATATATTAAAATATAAAATTTTATATATATATATATATATTATATATTATTATAAAAAATAAAAAATTTTTTTTTATTATATTTTTTTAAAAATAAAATAAATATATATATTATATATATATATATATATTATATATATAATATATATATATATATATATTATATAAAATGTTTATTTTTGTAAAAAAGGATATTTTTTGTATGTTTAAAAACTTCACTCCCACCGTTAAAACCCGTCACTTTATAAAATTGGCATGTATTTGAAATTTTTGTGGATAAAGTTTTTTGCTACCCCCTTTTTGTTTTAGACGGTGGTTTTTTACAACATATTAACTTCTGCACACACCGTTCAGTTATTTGCCAGGTTGCCAACATGGTTGCCAAAAATGTTGCCGACTTAGCTCTATCGCCAACATTTCGCTAAGTTTTTATTGAATCTACATTATAATGTAAGAAACGGCTTTGCTTGCGAATATTAAAATTTTAACATAAAATAAATACAACAGAAAGTAATATTAATTTATTACACTTAAAAAATATAAAATTATTTACATTTTTTTTAAACGTTGTTTTTCAAAAATTTAACAACGTGTATTTTTACTGAGCAAAAAATAAATTTTAAAGGAAGTGGGTTTTAAAAAGGGGTGACCCCAAAAAAGGGGTTACGGGGGTTTTAATTAAAAAAAAAATTCCCTTTTTTCCCTTTTAAGTTTGAAAAGACTTAAAACATAACAAACATGTTTTTGTTTTTTTGCTTAGCTGAATATGCACAAAGATTTTTCTTATTTAATTTGCAATTCCCGTAAAATTATTTCTTTAAAAACTTCTTTATCCTTCAATCCATATTGTTTAGTTTTTAAATTCACCCGTGCGAAGAATGGGTATACCATTTAGAATATATAAAAATTTACTACTACAGAGAGGTGGATAACCAACAGTCATTTAAACTGAGAAAAACCTTAGTTCTGCAAGATAGACCAGACATAAGATTTTAGAAAGAATGTACGAGAAACTAAAAGTAATACAGTTTAAAATAAAATAATATGGATGCCACGATATTATAAACATTGCTGGCAGGACAGCTCTTATATATAAAATAATTTATATAAAAGTTTGGCTGAACATGTTTTTTTCCAGCCTTTCCCCCTTTTAAAAAACCCATTGAAAAAAAAATGAAATAGAAATTTTCCCTTAAACCATTACAAGAAAAAGGGAAAACCAATAATTTTCATTCAAAAAGTAAACCCGAGCTAAAAACCCGATTACAATAAAAAAGTTTTTTGCCACAAAACCAGAACAAAAAGCAAATTTAAAAAGGCTGGGGAAAATTGGGATTTGCGAAAAGGGATTTTTTTGTAGATTGCCCAACTGGTTGGAACTTTATAAAAATGAAAGGTTTTTTAAAAAATTTTCCCCCTCTTTGGAAAAAGATCCATTTGTCAGAAGTTGTTTTATTATTATTTTTAAAAAATTAAAATACGTTTTGGAAATTTTTTTAAATTTGTGATCTTATGCCTTTTTTATCAAAGGGGGATGGATAAGAATGGTATCAATGAGAGGGGGAAAAATGGATTAAAAACTAATGATCTAAAAAAAAATTTTTTCCCTATCTTTCAATAAATATATCTTTTTTCTTAGAAAACCCCTTTATCATTAAAAAGGGTTGAAAATTTTCACAATGATAAAATAAAGGGGGTTAACATTGGGATAAAAGGAAGTAAAAATAATTTACCTACTGTAAAAGCTCAACATTGAAATAACAACATTAATATGTCTATTTACAAATGCATATTAATAAATTCTATGTATAACAACAAATATTTAGTTACGGAAATATAGTTAATTTCTTACGTTAACAGAACAACTAATTTAAATCTATAAAAAAAATATTTTTATTACGAATTCCACAAGTGTTTTTAAATTTTTTTATATTTATTTACTATTTTATATATATATATATATATATATATATATATATATATATATATATATATATATATATATATATATATATATATATATATATTTCCATCCCTTAACGTTGTTTTATTTAGCTCTTGATAATTTTTATGCATACTATTATTTTAAAGCTTGTCTTATTTTTAAGTCTTGAAAATTAGAATATATCTTTTTTTTTTCCAAAAACATACATATTTATTTCGAATAATTTCGATTAATATTTCATCATTTTTCTTAAAACAAATGAATCTTTCGAGGAAAAATTTTTTTTATTTTTTTTTCCATGCAAAGAGAGTCGAAAAAATAAAATTGCAAACATATTTTTTTTTTAAAAGTGTTTCATTTCTGAATTCTTTAATTTCTATAAAAAAAATTTTGTTCGGGAAAAAAAATATATATCATATTTTTGTTTATTAAAATTTTTTAAAATTTTAACGTATTATTGAAAAAATATCAAATTTGTTTTTTTCCCTTTATTTGATTTCGAGACTCATACTCAGAAAAACTTTTTTTTAAAAAAAATTAAACTAAATATTTCGATTAATTTAATTAAAATTGTTTGCTTTTACGTAACGAAAAGGTGTTGTAGTAATCAATAAATAAAATTCTTTCTGCTGTAGCTTAGATCTGACCAAAAATTATTACATAAGCTCTTGTGGGATCTCTCTTATTCGTTTTTTCAAATTTTAACAAAAATACAGTACGATTTAAATAACATGGTTCAATTTAATTAAAAAACCGTTAATATTTACAAGTATTTTATTCTCTAGTTTTGTTTTTACACACACATATATATAGATTAAAATAATTATGTTTACTGAATAAACACATTTCTAAAAAGCTATTGAAATTATATTTGTCGTAAATGTTAATTTAATAAAGTGTTGAATATTAGAAGCAATTTACATAGTTTCAAATAATGCTTAACAAAATGTATTTTTCATTCAGAAAAATTCTCAGATCAAATTATTTATGAAAATTATTCAAAATCTAAACATACTAAAACAAATTAAATCAAGACAAATTTTTATAATTAGCCAAACATTAAAATCTTTTAGGAAATATGTATATTTTACTATGATTATGATCTAACAAAAATGTATGTATTCAACCATATTCTATTCCTAATTTTTGTGACATATAAATTTATTTTTAACAATATTCCAATTCAGCAGAACATATTGCTCCACCAAAGTATTTTCATGGTTCACCCTAGATACATCTCTACAGTCAATTATATAACATTAAATTTTTTTATTGCCACGTAAAAAATTTAAACATATTTAATTTTATTAATTTTTCACCATATCTCATTTCACAAATATTTAATACAGCTTAATGAAACATCTTATGCTTGTCTAGTCTCTATTCTGCGCTAAATGTCTAATTTTAGTTAGAAATTTTTATACACTTAAAAGAACATTTTGTAAATTTTTTACTTTCTTCTAGCAAATTTTAAGACATTTTTATTAATAACAAGACTAAACAGATTTTTAAATAAACCGTACTTAAGAAATACCCTTTTCTTAAAATCTTTTCTAACATTGTTGCAGTTCTTTGAGCTTTGTTATTTGAACTATTGATTTGGAGAAATTTTATTAAGTTTGTAACGAATTCAATTTTTTAAAAAATATATTTACTCAAAAAATAGTTAAATCGATTTTTCTGCTTATTTAGTCTTTGAATAACAAAAAAAATAAAAAAGAAAATTTAAAAATGGGTTTTTTTTATTTTTTCCCAGAAAAAACTTTCTTTTATTTTTTGCTTCAATTCCAAAAAATAAACATTAGAGCCCTTTGGCTTTCAACCGAGTGGAACAATAAACCACACTTCGGCGGGGGCCCCAAGCAAAAGCCTTTTCGGTATGTGTTCCTTTTCGTGGGGGCTCTCTCCCCAAAGGCTTTTTACCCCTTTTACCTGGTAGAGGTTCGCTCTAATTTTTTAAAACCAAATTTTTGGAAGCTATATATATATATATATATATATATATATTTACATAACCGTAACTCAGTAATTCTCAAACTGTGGGGCGCCCCTCTTTGGGTGTGAAAACCCTTTAAAAAAAAAGAGTTGCGAGCATTTTCAAAAGTCAAAAAAAAAAGATTATTTAAACGAATTACAACATTAATTTACTAAAGGGAAAAAAATTGCACCCATGACATAATAAAAAAAAAATACATATCCCGGGAAATAACATTCTTATAAATGAATAAATTACTGCTCTTTTGTATTTGATGGTAATTTATCAATACTAAATAAGGAATAATTTTAAATTTAATTAAAAACCCCCAACTCTCTTGGGCTATCTTGGGCCCGACGGGGTTTTTAAAAGGGGTTTAGTATTTAGCCCGCGGTCCTCGCGTTTTTTTACGTTCGTTACTCGCGGGGGGGTAAAAAACCCCCCAAACCCTTTAAACCGTGTATTTAATTATGAAAAAAAAAATAAGGGTCTTATGATCCCATATTTAAAAAGGATGTTTTTGTATTATACAAATTAAAAATTTTTAAATTTATTGCCCCACAAATGGGGGCTAACATTTAAATTTTAAAATTAACATACAAAATTTTCATTTTAAAATACATAATTTTTATTTTTTTTCATAAACCAAATAAAACGTATTGCCAGTAATAAATATATTCTATAATTAATAACATAATATTGGGCCCAAAAGTAGAAAAATAATATTTTATCATTTTTCCCAAAAATTTTTAGGCAGACTGTATAAAAGCTTTAACTTCTGCCGGGGGTTCTCAGCTCTCCCGATAAATTTTTGAAGGTCATTTTTCATTCCAATCGTTCCTTAAAGAGGGTTGCATTTCGCCTGAAGGGTTTAATGACCTAAAATGTGCAACCCTTTTTAGAAAAAATCGTGGTTCTGCCCTTCTTTTTTTGAAATCTAGGGAGGGGTTTTTTTTTGCCGGGTGGCAGAACACCCCCCGCGGGGTGTGGGTTAGAAATTAACACAATTCCTATATTTAGTTCAGATCCATATTTTGCCTTCAAAGCAGCCTCCCCAGAAAGTACGGTCTCTCAAAGGTAGGATGTTAGAAATGGTAATAGTATACGAAATGTTTTTGTTGATGCCAGATGCCAGATGTGTGATGGATATAAGACAGAGAGAGCCCCACTAACAGTAGGCTATTTTACTAATGGCATTTGTTTTTTTTAGAAATGGACGATTGAGGAAATAAATTTTTAACTTAATAAAAAATTATTTTGCATTCTGTTCCAATTGTAAAATTAGAAATGAAAAATTTTACATAACACATCATATTACTTAAAAGTAGCACGTGCAAAATTTAATAATCACCCCGATAATTCGTACGGTTTATAATTATGGTGGTATTGCAGCTTTTGAGTCAAATTGCATTATTATTGTACTTAATACATTTTTATTGGATAAGGAGTGTGATGGAAATTATAACTGAAATTTGGGTAGAAAATACTTAACGTTTGAGAAGCTCTCCTGTACTTAGTAAGCATCATATTTAAAACGTTATTTGTTTCTCTTGCAATGTGATAAAGATAGACCTCCAACTAATGGATTCGACTTAGGGCAGTGATTCTCAAGCTTCCAATATTTGCGACTCAATATTCAATCATAATTTTCATCGTGACCCTGTCCATATGATAGCAATGGAAAAATTATTTAATACTATACTTTGATGCTTACCTCTTAAGGGCATATATAAACGTCTCGCTCAGCCAAAGCGTTATTTCCCCTGAACGTATATATACATCTTTCCGAAGTACAGTATTTTCTCTCTCTGTGTGTGCACTGCTATTCATAAAATAATTTCGAAGGCAATGGAATGCAATAAAAGGGACTTGCCAGTGTTTGCGAAATATTTAATAATTTCAGAGTATTTGCTTGTATAAGTATTTTTTTCTTCCCTCCCCTCAATGCATCACATATGCAACCTACTTGGAAAACGGTGACATTGGGGAGCAAATGGCGTAACTTTTAATTGGCAGTCAAGGTATTAATTATTAACCGTACGAATTATTAAGATAACTGTTCATTTTTGCATGTAACTTTGTATCGGACATAATCATGGGGTTTCTAAAAATTATTAAACTTGTTCTGAACTTAGTATTGTTTAATTAATACATTAATACATATATTAGGTTGGGGAAAAAGAAATCCATTATTTTTTCGGTAGAGGGCTGTAGTGCCAATATCTCGTGAATTATTGATCAGATAATTTCCAATTTATGCTCGTTGTCAAGGTGACATTTCATACTAAACAATTTATTTTGCTGTTTATTATTTGGCCCATTCAGTTGTAAGTTACAGGGTGTTAAAAAGGGAAGTCAACAAAGAGAGAATTCGGTACATTTTACAGTTTTTCTTTGATGAAGGCGAAAATGCAAGCCAGGCGGCTGAAATTGTGAAAGGTGTTTATGGTGCCGATACTGAAAAATACGTCAATTTTGGTTTCGGGATTCCCGTTCAGGCTTTTTTGATGTTAAAGTTCCCCGACCATCATCGAAATGTCGATAAAACCCGAAAAAATTGAAATTGGCCGGCTTTCGTAGTCGTAGCATTTCCGGGATTAGATTGACCAAAAACAGTTCTAAGCCGTTTGAAAATTTGGGTTTCAAGGCTCGATGTTTGGGTGCCATTTCGGCTTGAATTTCCATCTGCGAATTCCTGGCCAAATGGAATGAAATCGTATTTTTTTCTTAAGCGGAGGGTGTCGGGGGATGAAAAAAAAGAGTCCCCCAAAAATTGTGCGAAAACGATTAGAGACAACGCTCGGTGAAGCAGCTCAAACTGTCGCCAAACTAGGACTAACATCCTGGGAAAGGTTTCTGTGTATTTGGGGGGATTGAAAATGAATCATTAATTAAAAGTTGCTTCCGTAGGGGGTAAAATTTGGTATCTACTGTCAACAACTGGGCCGTTTGAAGCTGTAACTGACCAGAAATGGCCCGAATCGGAAAAAGAAGATGCGTTGTTTTTCCCTCAGGGCAACCCACCCACATATCAGTGACTCACCAGAAACTCTGGGAGCTTGGTTGGGAATTTTAAAGGGATCCACCATATAGTCTGGACCTGAAAAAAGATTACTACCTTTTTCGTATTGCAAAACTTCCAGAGTGATAAGAAAAGGGAAACAAAGAAGATTGTGAAAATCGATTGCTATAGGTTTTTTCCAATTAAAAGGGCCCAAAACCTACGAGAGGGAATATGAAGCTACCTTTAAAATGAAAAAAATTATACAACAATACGGTACATTTTTTTACCTTTGGGCAATCCCAAACATTTTAAATAAAGTTTGTTTTGAAAAAATGGTTTTTTTTCCCCCCAAAAATTTCATTAAAAGTGTAAATGTGTATTTTGTTTTTTTGCCAGAATGTATATTGTTTTGTTTATTTCAGTAAATTGGATTTTCTTTAAATAATTTTGTTTTCGACTTTTCAAATGTCTCCCCCAAAGGGGGGCATCCCCTTTGAAAAAACTGATTTTGGGGGTCCCCCAAATTTCCTTTTAATATAATGATCTGATCTCAGTAATACCTCTATAATACTATTTAATATCTATAACTCTCTTCTTTTCACATAATTTTCATTCATAACACTTTTTAAATAGCAATGTTCGTTTATAAGTAGCGTGGTTCCTTCACAAGGGTATTTTCTTATATTAAACAACGTAGAAAAGCAGTATGAAAAAGTGTGTGAGAAAATGTTACAAATTTACATACAATAATTCCAATTGCCTTTTCTTCCTGTTATTTTTCCTTTAAAAAAATTTTTTTAAAAATACAGTAATATCCCAGAAAAATCAGTTTTTGAATGGAATTTGATTTTAGACTATTGTTTTTTTAAAAGAAAATTGATATATCAAGCTTCATTGTCAAAACTTATTAAAATGTATTCGCATCGAGGTTATATTTATATATTTTTTTCAAATTTCATAATAACAAAAGAAAAGCAAGGGAAGAAAAAAAAATTAAAAATCATCAAACGCATTTAAGTTGACATCGTTATTTTGATGCATAATTTACGTGTGTCTCCTGGAGATTATTGTTATGTTTTCAAAATCAGTAAGGTCTATAAACTCGAACAGAACATAATATTTTCTATTGGGGAATTAAAATACTTAAAATGCATAGAATTATTTTATTTGTTCGATTGATTATTAATAATTCATTACAAAGCAACTGGAGGGATATTGATATTGGACTTTGTATAAGCTATACCTATGATTAAGTGATAGGAACAAACCTGTGTGTGTGTGTGATTTGTAAACCTGCCTTAAAAACTTACTTTTAAGGATAGTATCTAATTAAAAAACATACATACATGAATAAGAGATTTTTTCAAATAACTGACATAAACAAATTTGTAATAACTGAAAATTTTTAACAGACTTTAGTTATAATAAATTCTGGTAAGAATATACAATTGATTGGGGCAAATCTTTTAATATTTTAAAGAAATTTATCAATTTTAAAAAATTTTTCCCCCCTTAAAATTTACTATCAACATTTTTTTTTTAAAATTTTTTTCAGGTAAAATTTGAATTTTTTTTAAATTATTCATAAATTGAAAACTTTGCCTTCATTTTTTTTTTCCCAACTAACCAAAAAAATAGATTCCTAAGGTGTTTTTTTGGGTTTTGCAAAAAAAACCTTAACATTCCAGATATGTTTATGTTTTTTTGAAAGTCTTTTCCCAAAAAAGGTAAAATTTTGGTTTTAAAAAAATAAAAAAAAACCCTTTTTGAAAAATTTCTATTTCTGAAGAAAAACAATTTAAATCTGCATAAAAGTGCATATTAAGAGGGTATACCAAACAAAAACGACATTTTTTAAAATTCAGTATATCATAAAAAAGAAAGCCCTTTTCTTTGGGAATCTCTGATCGTTGAATAAATAAAAAAAAACATAGAATATTTTATTATGAATAAAAAGGGAAATTTTTTTGTTCTTTTTTGATGTTTTAAATATAAAATTTTTAAAACTGGAAAGGAATGCTCTTTTTGATAAAAATATAAAATTTTTTTTGAACCAAAAATTTTTAGATAAACATCTGTAATGATTCAAATAAATAAACATAAAAAAGTAAAAGAAAAAAAGTTTTTAAAAACGGGGCAAAACACTGATTTTAAAAAAGGGAAAAAAAAGATTTCACCCATTTTGGGGGAATTTTGAGGGTTGCATTCTGTAAAAAAAATAAATGGTTTTAAAATTCCCCTGAGTTTTCTTTTTTGTTAAATGGGTTTTGGGGGTTTTGACTTTAAATTTTTAAAGATAGAAAATGAGAATTGCATTTTTCTTCTTTATCTGCTGCTGTTCACTTTTTTCAGTAACAGTTAAAAATTAATAAATTTAAAAAATTTTAAAAATTTTTTATTTATCTTCAAATTTTAATGATTGTTTAAGTCATTCTGTAAACCAAAATTATTTTTTAGTAAATTAGGAATGGTCTCCTTTCATTCTATGTCATAGGAAATTGTCGTAAAATGTCATTTTACATAGATGTCTTGCTGCATGATATATATTAAATTTAGTCTTGGAAATTACATATAAATATTCCAGATACTTTTAAATCACTATAATGGTTTTAATCATATATTACGAAAAAAAGCCTTATTAATTTTGAAAGAAGTGGAAGCTCAAATAAAAGACAAAATATGGAAAACGAATCAAGTGGCAATATTTTTAATGTATAAACTACAAATAACAAAATTATATCATAAGAATTTAAATCTTTTTCTTAGGTTACATTTAAAATTGCAAAAGCAAAAAGTATTGGTTGGTTTCATTTTTTTAAAATTATTTATGTAATAATCATAAAGCTTACAAAACCCATAATATTTAAAAATAATCAAATGGGGAGCAAAACAAAATAATATATTTTTTTTCTTGAATATTAAAAATTTTTGAATGGTTCTCAAACAATTAATTGATTAAAAATGTTCTTAAACTGTTGATACAAACTTCTATAACAAAAGCGATTTCCTCATAAATAATTTTCTTCAAAAATATATCTATATGTTAGTGTACATTATATCGAACACCTTTGTAGAAATATTTTCTAATAATAATCATAATAAACAGCAACACTAATACATATTTTAATAGTATCTAATTTTTTAATAATAAATTTTAAAATTTTTAGCAGCAATTGAAAAAACTAACAATTGTTAACCCATCCCTCAAAACCTATAAAGGGCACTGAAACGCATCAGGGAAAATAGTAAAAAAGGGTGTAAACATATTTAATTTTTTTGAATCATTTGGGCCCGCAATTTCCCAAACATTTAAAAATGGTCTGGGTTTTGATAAAAAACTAAAAACACACGTCCACATCAATTGAAAATAAATCGCGTTTTGATGAACTCTATTGCTAGCTTCGTTCTTTTTTTGGTGTTTACATAAAGGAAAAGCACTTCGTGTTGCTTGTATCTTTCAAATTCCATTCAAGATTTTATCACAATTCAGATCATATTCCCAAATTTTATGGATTTCTGTTTGAAAATTTTCGGGGTTTTTTAAAATTTCAATTGTAATTTTGGGGGTATTATAAGCTATCAATCCCGAACTTAATTTTATTTTTTTAAAAAAATTTCTAAAATTAAGGTTTTAGGCAATAAGGGATTTAGCAGCGGAATTTTTGTGCACTCAATGATGTCAAAATGTTATCACGTAATGGTTTTATTCACGGGACTAATTCAGAACTAAACTAAGTGCATAATAGTTGTAATGTAATTTTACATTAAAATAATTCATAAAAAGAAATTTGAAAACGAATATTCTAAGAAAGCATTATTATACATCTTGAATGAATGTAGAATTTATGGTATCTTAAAACGGATTTTTCTGTTTAGTCTGTTTTTTTTTTTTTTTTTATTTTTATTTATCTTTTTAAAATTTTTTTATTATTTTTTTTATTTTGTAGTTTTTCATTGGATTCACAAATAAAAGTTAAAATTTAGGTTATTTAAACATCCCATAGTTCAATATACTAAGTCGTTTATTCAACAACGAAAAAAAAATATTTTTTAGAAATAACAATTTTATAATTTAATTACTTATTATTATTTAAGCAATGTTCCAACTAATTTAATAATCCAGTGATATCACAAATTAGAGCACTTTGCAAAGATTGTGTAATATTATAATGTAAATGGAGTAAAAATTTAAAAGTTTAGATTACATGTTTTGTTACAATGCAGTTCAAAAAAATAATTCTATTTTCCTTGAAATATAAAATTGAACAAAGAAAATAAATTAAATTGAAAAATCACGAAAAAAAATTAATTTCCTTGCAAAAAATTGAATATTGTTGTTTCTAAGGCATTTATTGAAATGAACGAATTGTACCTATCCTTATTTCTTTAAACCAAGAAGCATAGCATAGCTGTACGGCTAAGAAAATATAAAAATTAAATTACATTCGTATTAATAAGAAAGAATTTTAATCAAATATAAATATCTCTTTCTGAAAACAAATGTTATCTTTAAAGAAAAGTTAATTCTCCTTTTAACTTTTAAAATAAGAAAAAGGGAAAAAAGTCGAAAGAAAACAACAAATCATATGACCCCAGGTATCATGGAAATAGTAATAAATAAATGTGAAAAAATCAGAATTAAGAAATTAACAAATATTTCTGATTCTACCTTGCATTAAACATTTTTATTACAACGTACTAAATAAAGTAAAATTTATTTTATTTTCTATTATCATTCACTTCCTCTCATTTTCAAAAAGCGCAATATTTTAACAAATTAGCCGCAAGAAATTCAAAAAATAGTTTACCCATAATGTGGGGGCTTGGGGGAAACACTTAGGGAAAAGTTTTCTTCTTAATTTATTCATATTATGATATTTAGTATGAAAATTAACCCTGATCGAACGGAAATATATCGCGACTGTGACAAGTACCCTGGCACTGATCTGACAAAGTCCCACATTTGAACTGCCCGGTCATCCTTGCCTCTCTATATGACATTGGAATGTCCTTCAGCTTGGATATAAACCTCTATTAAGATAATTTTTAAGATGTGGCAAGAGTTGTTATCCGAGTACATGTTACAGTCTAATTCTTTATAGAAATACTTTCCCTAAGTATTAAAGAAAATAAAAAAATATCTAATATATTTAATGAAAGCACACAAATAAATATATTTCCAGAATTCAAACAACTAAATTATTAACTTGCAGTTAATTTAACCTTTTCAAGGGCATTCATTTTTGCACTTTCTTGCGTGCGCTTGAACTTTTTGGCGATGTAGTAGATTTATTTAATTAAAGGGAATCTAACAAAAGTCTATGATTATATATTGGGAAAATACCAAATAGTAATTCATAAAAGTAAACCATATTTAGCTTTAATATTTTTAACAAGCACTAAATATCTATTACTTTATATAGTGTTTTTTCACTGGAAATAGTCCTAGTTGCAAAAGTCCTTAAAACTGATTGTTCTCAAGATTCTTCTCTGTTGCTACAAAGTGCGATACTGGAAATTAATAACAATTTCTTGTAGAAAATGCTCTGATTTACAGATTGATTCACAGATAATGTAACAAATTTAAGGGCATCATATATTTTTATTGAATTAAGTTATTTATATGAAATTTTCAATGTGGATTTCCTTAGCATTGTATACTTTTTATAAACCTTTAGACCAAGCTAAAAGATCTTTTTTCGGCCGTTTTTGGGTGAAAATTTAAATTTTTCTTTAAATTTTTCTGAAGTCTTTGAAAATTATTACTTTAAGTCTGTTTAATTGTCTATTTAATTGTTGTTTTGTATTTTATAAAAAAAATTCCCAAAAAAAATTTGGAGATGATGGTACCATTTCTCAATTTGGGTGAAAGTTTATTTTTTTTCCTTTCAGGCATTTTTATACCAATTTTGCAGTTTACTTTTTTTCAGTTTTATATATATATATATATATATATATATATATATATATATATATATTTTTATATATATATATATATATATATATATATCTTTTTCAAAAAAACAAATTAACATCCAACTCACACCCGAAAACAAATGGGAAGTAGGAAAATGACACCAGAGGAACTTTTGGATGCTGCAGTATTATAAACATTGCTGACTTGGGACAGCTAATATATAAAAAAAATATATATAAAAAAGGGGGTTGAACATGACTTGGCCACCCAAACCCTTTCCCCCTTTTAAAAAACAATCCCGAGCGAAACTTTTGAAAGTAATGGATAGGTTTTCAAAAATCCATTACAAGAAAAGATGTAAACCAACCAAAAAATTTTGCACTTGAAAAGGGCAGACCCCGAGCAAAAATCTGAGGGGTTTAAAAGTTTTGCCAGATTCGGGAAACCCTTTAAATCAAAAGAGCATGTGAAT
Source organism: Trichonephila inaurata madagascariensis (assembly GCA_019973955.1). Classification (NCBI taxonomy): domain Eukaryota; kingdom Metazoa; phylum Arthropoda; class Arachnida; order Araneae; family Nephilidae; genus Trichonephila; species Trichonephila inaurata. The sequence continues at coordinate 74,997 of BMAV01012916.1, forward strand.
GGCTGAAAATGTAGCACTTAAAAAAAAGTAAAAAAAAATAATAGAAACAAAATTAATAAGAGAGTTAAAAGTACTCTCAAAGTATATATATATATATATATATATATATATATATATAAAAAAATATATATATATATGGGGCTTTTTTCTCAAAAAATAAAAAAGATAACATCCAAACAATCCATTCGAAAAACAAAAAATAGACAGTAGGAAAAATCACAAAAGTAAAGGGGACTTATGAGTAATGAGAATAAAAATTATAAAATGGATGCTGCAGTGTTATAAACAGTGCTAAATTTAGGAAAACTAATATATCAAATAATTTATATAAAAGTGGGGTTGAACATTTTTTTTGGCCACCCAAACCCTTTCCCCCTTTTTATGAAAAAATAATACGGGAGCAAAAACCAATTGAAAATAATGGATAGGAATATTAAAATCCTTTAAAACAAGATGGGGTAACTTCCCAAAAATTGCCCTTTAAAAATCCAAACCCCGGTAAATCTGGGGGAAAAAAAGTTATTGCCAGATTCTCGACCCTCGTGAAAGATTTAAATCTTTGTGAATGGCTGAAATGTAGCACTTAAAAAAAGTACAAAAAGAATGGAAAAAAAAAATTAATAAGGTTGCAAATTATAGAATAACATTAAAAACCCACTAGAGTAAATATGAATAAAAATAAAAATTTGAAATTTTTTACCTAATAATAAACTATGGAGATAACTAAAATTATGAAATTTTTAAGTTTATAGTAATAGACTGTTATAAAAATCTCAAATTTTTAATCCTAACTATTTTTAATACCTTTTTTCATATAACTAAAAATAAAATTCTTTTGGGGATTTTTTAAATTTTTGCAAAAATTTAAATAAAATGTTTTAGTTACTTATTATTTTGATTTTTACACTAGAAACTTATATATATATAATTTTTTATATGAAGAAAATTTTTGAACCAATTTAAAAAATAATGTTATTAAATTTTTAATATTTATAAGGGGAAAAAGAAGAATTTAAATTCAATGTTTTAAAAGTTTTTTCTTTTGGGAAAAGTAATGTACTGTTTTATATATTCAGAAAAAACAGGTATTTTTTTAATTACAAAAAGTCCAAAAAAATTTCTATTTTTAAAAAAATTTAAAAAGAAAAAACTATAAACATTTTCACTAAAAAAAGGTTTAAATTTAAAAAATACCCAATTAATTATTTCAATAGTTATTTGAATAAAGACATTTAAGTAATTTAAAAATTAAAATTCATTAGACTAATAATAGTTTATTATTATAAATGTTCCATTTTTCCTAGATATAGTTACCTGCATTTTTTATAATATTAGATAAAATTACTTCTTTTTTAATTCATATATAATCCTTGTGTCGCTTAAGTAACTATAGTACGTAAACTCTCTTTTTAGTTTTTTATTTCTTTTCTTTTCATACTTCAGCTAAGTGCTACAATTCAGTCTATTTCATGCTTTAAATTTGCATTTCGGTCCCGAATCTGGCAAAACATTCACCGTCTCAGATTTCGGGCTGAATAAATTTTTTGGGTAATTTACCTTTTTTTGAATGAAATATTCTATCCATTATTTTCGATATGTTTTTCTCAGTATTATTAACATAAAAGGGGGAAGGGGTGGGATGACCACAAAACATGTTCAATACCACTTTTATATTGATTATTTTATACATATAAGCTGTCCTAAGTCAGCAATATTTATAATACTGTAGCATTAATTTTCATATTATAAACCCTATTATATGTTTAATTTCTCATACATCTTTCAATGTCTGGTTATCTTGCAATCTCAATTATTTTCCGTGTTGCTTGTTGAATGTTCATCTATCATTTGTAAAGAATTTATACTATTATATATATGTATAAAAGAGAGGCATTTCAACCTTATCACAACTATATAAACTCTCAGTTGATTCAGTGTTTCTTGTAATCGCACTCTAAAACAACAAGATGAAGCACATGAGAACGTTAGATTGATTGATTGAATATTAACGTCGCACTGTTCAGCTACACGAATGCTTTTGGTGACGGACCATGTTTTTGAACCATGGTCAATGACGTGGACGACACCAGAACTGGCACCCCCCCTAACTACCTAAAACCCGCGGCGGACGTTTCAGCTCTCGACAGATTTAACGGGATCGCTGCCTCCGCAGGGTTTTTTTTGGGTTGGGGGGAACGGGGGGGGCCACGATCTCTTACCACTCGGCTACCGCGGCCACATGAACGTTAGACATACCTCGGATAAAAAAAAATACCCACCAAAAAAAGGAATCGTTAAAATGAAACGAAATTTAAAAGTAATGACAAAGGGAAAAAAAAAAGGGATTTTTTTTGGTTAAAGAGGGAAAAAATGGAGAATTTTAAAACCAGTTGAACCCCCTTTCCCCACAACGCGAATGCCACGATACGATCGGACATTGAAACATACATCTCTGTTTTATGTCTTAAATTTTTTTTCCAATTTTTCTGTAACCTTCCTCTAGTTCCTTCCTCTGTGATGCCCAACTCGTCGTCCCAAGTGATCTGAGATATGCTCGATTAAAAGAG
>BMAV01012917.1:0-39301 GCA_019973955.1 Trichonephila inaurata madagascariensis
GGGATACATTTATTTACCATACAATTCTTATTTTCTACGGCTGTTATTCCCATAAATATGATATTTGCAATATTTTAAATTGGGGCGTTCCCCAAACCAAAGGAAAAAGAAAAACCCCAGGGGAAAGATTTTGTTTATCGGGAAGTCATAAGCAGCCATAAACATAAATAGTTAAAAATTTTAAATTATCCTTAAAATGTTTTATTTTGGTCTTTACGCTGTAAAACATCGAGATCCAAAATACCTTGATGTAGAAATAAATTGAATCTTAAAAAGGATTTCTATCGACAAGCTGAAACAATGATTCACTTAGAAGGATTCAGAGGTCTCAATGAGAACAACAGAAAATACTTTGTCACCAGAAGTTTTGGACTCTCACTTCCACATTGTAAGCCTTCAGAAGGATCGCCACTTACAAGTAGCCAATACACAACACGCAGTAGCAAAACTGTTAGGCTCCATTTTATTGTATAGATTATATTTATTCCTTAATATCTCCTAATCATTTTCAACGGGAGGCAACTCTACACCCCATGCCCTCGATTTTGGGGTCCAAACTCTAACTTTAAGTTGACTGACGCTAAGTACATATTTGGGCTTGGGGCTGAAAACTGATCTTGGAGGGGGGCCTAATATTCTCCGTTACGCCACTTGGGATAGAGTGTGTAACGGTTGCATCTTTTATTAGTTGCCAACACGCCGATTGAAAATCTTATAAAATATAAACATTAAGAATAGAATAAATAGATTAAATAAATGTAAAAATTTTAAACCCTTTGCTATTATAAGCCCTATTTATTTCACTGCTGAACCTAATTGTAAACGAAAAGGGTTCTTTACGCCTCCACCTCCAAGTTTTCAACACAGTTATTCAAATATTAAAGTTTGCTTATCAACTTATCTAATCGCAATTCAGAACAAAAGAGAAATGTTTCCCTTCAGAGCTAGATTTTTTCCCTTTTCCTTCTTCTTATTCTAGAAAAACAAATAAAGAACGAAAAAAAAGACAATTAACTTAATGCATTGTCTTTAAAAGTAATGAAAAAATATTCCAACCACAATAATGTTATTTTGCAGCAGCAGAATGAATGAATATTTTCATTTTGAAAGAATTCTACTAAGCTTATAAAATAGAACTTTAACTTGAATTTTTTTACCTGAAAAAAAATTTTTTGTTGCGAAAAAAACAGTTCTTAAACTTTCATCTTTATCTTAAACTATAATAACTTATCAAATAAAATTTCTGTTCCGTCTTGATAAAGTTAAGGGCCCGGTTGCTAGATTGACAAAGTTAAACCGAGACAAAAGGGGTTCGGTTTCAATTTTTTTAGTCATTTTTTGGTTTTTTAAAAAAAAAAAGGGGGAGATGTTCGGAGATTGAAATAAAATTATTGAAAAGGTAAATAATGTTAGGTGTATAAAGTTATACAATATCTGCTTTCATTTATTTTAAACGTTATAAAATTCTTTTTGATTAAAAAAATTCGATACAAAATTAAAAAATTTTTCACAAAACAAAATTCGCATAAAAATTTTTTAAAAAAATTTACTTTTTAATTTAAAGCATAATGAAGGTGTGTAAATGCATTAAGTTGCACGAAAAATTGCAAAGTTTTATTGAATCATTAATGCTATTGAATGGTACTATTTAAATGAAAATTTATAGTAGTAATGTCAATAAGTTTACAAATATTTGAAGATTTTGAAAATTAAAAAACTTTAATGGATTTTTCTAATTTGAAACAAGAAAGAATCAAAGCAACATACTGCAAAATTGCCGTTTGCAATTAAACAAATTTTTGTTAAATTTAATGATACAAAAAATATTTATTAAAAGAAAAAAAATAGTTTCTTGTCTTTTTTAGAAACTTTTTCCCCAAGATAAGGGATCAAAAAAATATATCAATGGGGAAATAAAGATATAGAGAAGAAAAAAAATTTTTTTTTAAAAAAAAGAGGAAATTTTGATAAGAAAAAAAAAAAAAAAAAGTTTTTTAAATTTGGGGTTTGGGGACTCACGGGGGAAGAATTTAGGAAAAAAGTTCGCACAAAAACACTTCACTATATAAAATGTTTTTCGTTTGCTGTAGGAAATTCAACAAGAGGGCCCAAAATTATACCAAGGTTCCTCCCCCTTTTTGGGTCTTTCAAAATTACACTTCGTCATGATCTGATATTATAGATTTCTCCGGTAATTTCCAGGAACAACCATATTGAGTTAAAAATGGTAACCAACATGATTGCCAAATCGCCAATTTTGGTCACCAAAAATGTTCAAATTGAAATGCGGAGATGAAGACTTTTTAATTTTTTTAAAATATATTGAGAAAAATGAACCAAAAAACATCAAATAAAGGGGGGTTTTGCAATTTGGAAACAGTATAAATGGTTATATAATTTTTTTGGGGTTGGAAAAACCTTAGACATAAAAGTACCCCCCCCTTTGGTTTTCATAAGATAATTAGTTTCCCCCAAAAAACAAAATTTGGGAAAACCCGGTCCCCAAAAACCTGTCACTGATCGGAAACATTTGTAATATGCACTAATTTTCGATATCTTTTTTTATTTGCTTCATCTGTTATTCTTTAAAAAATCTTCTCTACTCAATATTAAACATTTTTCATCCCCCCCAAAAAAAATGTTTTGGAATTGAATGATGAACCTTTTTTCGAAGATAAAAAAGCTTTAACCTTTTAAATGCCACAGGCGTATAGATCCCTCCTACCCAAAAGTATTAAGGTAGGGGTATATCGTATACGTCAGGAAACCCAGATCGAATTTTTGATGGTTTTCTGTGTATTTTTTCATAAAGGGGGCCCAAACTCGGAATGCAATAAAAAAGGGCCTTTACAGTGATTGGAAGGGTATATATATATATATATACTCCTTTTCTCCTCTCCCCCTCCTTCAATACCTCACATACGTGTGCCTTCGTGGAAAATGGTGGCTTTGGGGGTTAAAACTAACCAATCGGCGTTGGATTAATTTTAAAAAAGCAAATCATCAAAATAAGTGTTCTTTTGTATATAATTTTTTTATTTTCCCCCACTTTAATTTTACTTAATCACTGGGAATTTTTAAAAATTTTCCCTTTAAAAGTATAATAATAAATTTTGCAGTACGATACATTTATAAGTTATTATATCAGTGTAAATATATATTTTATTTTTTTATTATGTGAGAATGGACTTTTGTTTTGCTTCCTTTCAATAAATTGATTATTTTTTTCTAAATAATCTTCTGTTCTCAATTTTTTCAATATCCCCCCCCCCTTATAATTTTCGCCCCCCTAGGGGGCCCCTCCAACTCGAGATACGCTGTATTAAAAGGTTAAAATGAAAAAACACAGGCTCATTGCAAAGATCACCAAAGGTCAAAAAACTGGGGCACCAGTTTAAAAACTGCATATATAAATATATTATATATATATATATTTAAAAATTTTTATTTTTTTGTGTTTGTGTGTTTCTATACTTTCTATCAATTAGAAAAATTTAAAGTATTAATTTATTTACATTTCATTAAAAGGGTTTAAAAATTAAAACTTTTTTGTTATTAAGAAAAATATATTACCCATTCATAATATTTTAAAAATTGTATCCCTTTAAAATTCTGAATTTTTTCTTTGCTATCTTTTAAAAATTTTTTTTATTATAAACAAGTTTTATGTTTAAAAGATTGAACAAAATGTATTTTTAATACATAAAAAAAACTTAAATTACATTTATTGTATAATATATAAGTCTAAAAAAAAAAAAATTGCCATACTATTTACTTTAAATCCGATTCTAATTTAAATTGCCGCACTATATTTCTATAGTTATCTCATCGGTAACAAACATGAGTCCCTAAATTTCCTAGGTCATTTATATCTGACATATGAATTCCAATACGGAAAAATTCAATATTATTATTTTCAAAATTTTTTTAATATAAAGAAAATTTTGGAAAAAGATCCTAAAAAGGGTGAGCATCGTAAAGGAAACTATTTTTTGGAAACTGAAATCAGCCCTTCCGTCTTCGGCAATTCGAACAAATAGTCTAGCTGACGATTCTCATGGAATGTCAACGAGACCATCCATTCAGTTCTTGGAAGTAAGCCATGCATATTTTATCAAGTTGGTGGCATGCATTCAATAATCCGGGTCGCTTTTTAAAAAGGAAGGAAATGACTCTGAGGAGATGTATCTCTTAAGCTGTCAGCCGAAGAGAGAAGAGTAATTCTTAAAGTACTAAGCTGTCACTTGAGTTGAATATTACCATGAAAGTGGCAAGGAAGTGATTAACTTCATATTAAAAGTTGTATTGAAATGTAGTAATTTTTAGACGAATAAACTTAGTAACCTTTTATTAACCCCTTCAGTGGTAAATTTTTTTGTTAAAAATGTTCCAAAAAAAGGTCACATTTTTTTAATACATATAACTAAATTTTAAGTTTTAATTTTTACTACTTTTTTTTTCTAATTGGGAACAAAAAATTTTCCCGTTAATCAATGGCACGCGGCCTATTTTAAACCCCCGGGCAAAACGGTTTTTCATTTTTTTTCAAAATAACTTTGAAATATTACGAACAAACGCGAGTGACCGGTGCGCGGGGTGGCGAAAAATCGTTTGTTTTTTTTTCCTTGTTCGTCGTGGTTACAATTTCTAAATTTAAAGGTTTTCTAAAAAAATAGTAAAATTTTGTTGACCTTTTATTTTAAAGGTTATTTGCGTTATATTTACGATTTTTAACGGTTATTTAACATGGCTAGTTCAGCAAAAACTAAAAAAAAAAAATGCAAGATAGTAAGTGTAACAGAAAATTTTCAAATTTGGGTGGATCAAATATGCAGTGGTGGCCAAAAGTGGCACTTTTAATACTATGTTTTAGTTTGTTTGCATAAAAACGATTACGTTGCACAAACTGCTAAGTATTTTATATCATTTTAAAGAGAATTTAATACTAAATTCAATACAAAAAACAAAATTCAAATATTTGCAAAGCATTAAAAGTTATGCTCTAATAACTGTCGATGTACATAAGATACTGATGATAGCAGTGAGTTATCAGAATTTAGTGAGGTTGCCTTTAATCTTTATTACAGTCTTACATCGATGTTTCATTGAGCTGAAAATAGTTTTAAGCTCTTCCTTAATTATTACATGATGCCATGAAACAATTATACCTTAATTAGTTCCTTTTTATTTCATGGGTACATCATTCGAACAAGAGTTTTCAAACGGTGCCACAAATTCTCGATAAGATTGAGGTTATGACTGTTTTCTGGCGAGGATAATAATGACATGTAGTCAAAAAGAAATTACATCAAATACAAGAGTAGATTGGACACATGTGTGACGAGAAAGTAGTATTTCCTTTTTTTAAAATTACATAACAGTTTAGTGACTACATCTGGAGACTGAGACTTTTGTTTAAGATGTCAGGAGACAAATTTAATAAAAAAAACAGCAGTAAATGACCGAAAAAAGTGCACCACATCTGCTAATGAACCGAAAAACCAAAATACTATGTTTCAAAGATAAAAGAATTTCAAGGACATCCATCCAAAAGGGTCTGAGTCCCTTTGGTGGTGCTTCTGTCAGTTCAAAACAATCAGGGATTGATTAGCAGATGTAAGACGAATGTGAGAATTCCACGAAAAAAGCCGTATCTCAACTTACGCAGCGCTAGGGACTACAGTGGGCAATGGAACCATTATGGACAAATGTTTAAAGTCAAGTTATATAGAGGGACGAACTAAAATATCGTTATTCGGTAGTGATAGCCTGAAATATGTAAGACGTAAAATAGCAGAATTTCTACATCCTGACTGCATTTAAGGCAACTGTGAAGTACCCACATAGTTTTATCACTTAGTCATGAATATCATCAGATGGTATCGGTCGCCTTCATATCATCGATTGAACACTGAATGTCATGAAATACATTGACATCGTTCTAGAACCCAAACTTCTGCCTTCCATCAGGGATGTATTTACCAATAATGATTCATTTATTTTTCAGCAAGATTCTGCTCCTTGTCACACAGTAAAGTAATTGAAGGACTGGTACTATTCTAAGATCATTGAGTTGTTCTCTTGGCCAGGAAACAGTCCTGACCTCAATCCTATCGTAAACTTGTGGCACCGTTTGAAAACTCTTGTGCGAATGAGGTACCCATGAAATAAAAAGGAACTATATGATGATATAATTATTTCCTCTCATCGTGTAATATCGAACAAAGAGCTTAAAACTATTTTCGGCTAAATAAAACTTCGATGTGAAGTTGTACTCAAGAATAAAAGAAACCTCACTAAGATCTGGTAACTCACACTGCTATCATCAGTATTTAATGTATATCGACAGTTATTACAGCATATCTTTTTATGCATTGTAAATATTTGAATTTTGTTTTTTGTATTGAATTTAGTATTAAATTCCCTTTAAAATAATATAAAGTACTTAGCATGTTGGGCAAAGTAAAATGTTCTATAAGCATACAAACTTAAAAAAAATAACAATTTAAAAAAGTGTCCTCAATTTTGGCTACCACTGTACATGATTAGTAAAGACGATAAAGCAGTGTATGTTTCAAGTTGTTGAACAGTTGTATGTTAAATTTCATCTGTCAAACGGATTCCAGACATATTTAAATCTTTGAAGAAGCTGTCTGATGATATTTTAACCATATTTTAGTTTGCCTATGCCAGCAAGTTATTATTTTCAGAGATGATTAACAATAAGATTCACTTTTAGAAACCGTTTGGCAGATGACTCCAATTCAGCATTGTTTCAGCTAAAAGTCTTACATTCTTAAAAAACCTTACTGTACAAAATGTATTTTTTCTTACAAAGAGGAGAGGGGCTTTTGACTAAGGAAATTCATTTGGGATCGAACTTGGTGTAATAGTAGTACTCTTTTAGGTGTTCACCCCTCAATGTAATTCCTTCGAATATCCAGTCAATTCGGAGAAATCAGCCTTCGAAATTCATGCTTAGCTTTTATACAGGCTAATTTTAATTTTCCTGGGGATTCGTAAAGCGATTGGTAAAATCGTCTGCTTTTCTATGCTAGAGGTTAGGGGTTCGATTCCACGCGATCAATTTTTCCCTTCATTCATTTAATTATTTTTTAAATTAAATTAATTTATTTATAAGGTTTATTAAATATTATATATTTTTGTAATTATTTTTGAATTTTACAAAATAAAAAAATTTAAATATATAATTTAAATTTTTACTAGTAAAATTATTAAAAGTATTATTAATTAAAAATATTAAAATTATTATTAATTAAAATATTAAAAATAGTTATTAAATAAAAAATATTTAAACTAATTATTAATAATTAAAATTGGTAAATTAAGTATTATTTATTAAAATTCATTAATTAATCACTACTTATACTAATTAATTAATTAATATTTATTATAATTAATCAATCATTATTTATTATAATTAATTATTACTAAGCATTAGTATTAATAAATATTATTAATTTATAATTAAAATTATTAATCTATTATTAAAATTATTGTTATTATTAAAATTATGATTTATTATTACAATTATGATTTATTACTGAAATTATGATTTATTACTGAAATTTTTTTAAATTTGTCTAGAAATTATTTAAATAAATTTATTAAAATTATTTAAATAAATTTTTTAAATTAAATAAATTTATTTAAAAAGGACTTTTTAAATATTTTATAAAATTGAAAATAATTAATTTAATAACATATAAAAAGAGATATTTTATTATAAATTGTAAAATAATTAATTTAATAATAATAAATATTTATAACTGATTTTATATTATATATAATATTTTTTTTTATGTATTTGATTTCACATTATAAAAATATTTGCAACTAATTTTTTTTTGTAAAATATCATTTAATATTTATTATATATTTTATTATAAATATTATTTATTAATATAAAATATATTTATAAAATTTGATATAATTATTTATATATTCAAAATAATTTTTTTTATTTTATAAAATACAAAATAATTCAAAAATATCATTTAATATTTAATAAATTTTCATAAATAAATTTATTTAAAAAAAATAATTAAATAATTAAAAAAAAAAAATTGATAGCGGGGAATCAAACCCCTAACCTCTAGAAGGCAGACGATTTACCAATCAATACGAACTCGTTGGGAAAAATTTAAAAATTTTAAATTGTATAAAAGCAAACATGAATTTCAAGTTTCCCCCGAATTGACGGGCCCATTGAAGGAATTAATGAAGGGTGAAACCCTAAAAGAGTACTCTATTACACCAAGTCTCGATCCCAACTGAATTTTAGTCGTCCCCTCCCTTGTTGTAAAGGGGTTTTTGAGTTGTATTTCTTTTTATTATTTTCCCTTTTTAAAAAAAATCAAAACTTTTTGACGGCTCTCCCTCTTAAACATTTCTTTATAAAATGACACGTTGATTCATGCAGGCCCCCCTTTTGTATTTGTGTATGCATGAACTAATCTTCAGATTAGAAAAAAGGGCAAGAAAGCCCTTTCCTGTTATCCAAAAACTGCATTGTCTAAAGACTGATTTTATAGAGGGGAAAAAATGTAAAAAGGTAAAGCGATGTCGTCGAAAAAATTTTCCCCAACCTCTATTTAATGAATTTCGCTATTTAACAAATTTTTCACCTTTTCTGATTAAAATGGTGAACTCCCTATTTAAAGAATAATAAACCCCGATTTAACGAATCATTTGAACAGCTGAATTTTTTTTATTAGTTTGTTTTAGGGAACAAAAAGGACTTTTTTCCCCTCAAATGACATATCCTTTTTGTTTGAAACAGAAAAAAAGACTTTTCAGTTAAAAAGACAAGACAATAAAGGGGGCAGATTGTTATTAAACTCTGCTGGTGCATTTTGAGTCATGAATGCGTGTAACCTATCTTTTGAGTTTTGAATAGTACAGGGAATTTCTTTTTTATCTCATATCCCAATCCACAAAGCAGGGGATATTTTAGGACTTTAAGAATTATTTTACATTTTTACATTGCTCACTGAAGTTGAGGAAGTTTTTGATTAGTCAGAGCCAATGAATAGTGATTTTGTTGATAAAATTGACAATGAAACTCCCATCAAAACTGTTACAATTTCTAATTCTTTACATTGTTTGGAAACTGTGAAAACATATATCGTATACAAGAAGACGTAAATGACGTGGTATTTTCTTCTCTGAATAAAGTCGAAAAAGAACGTTTTCGAGTCAAGACTCAAAAAGTGTCCCAACATCTATTTGTCAGCATTTTAAAATTTCCAATTAACTGGTGCGAAGTAAAATTCCTTAATAGTATTATTAGCTGTCAAATAAAAGGTGTATAATTTTGTGTAACTGTGAATATTTTTGTGTAGTTGCTTATTATAGGTACTCCAAAATGTAAATGAAAAAAAAATTGTATTTCGTTTGAACTACGATATTGCCCCCAATGCTGGGTTTCGAAAAATTAAATAAACTGAGTTCTGACTGTAACGTCAAATTTAATGACATGATGATTAATTATGATCAAGATTTAGTCTTTTACTCTTTAGATGGACCGGCAGGGTGCCGTGGTTGGTTTGTCGCTGGCCTTCCACATCCTAGGTTGGTTCAATGTCGACCCCGGTCCAAGTTGGTGAATTTTCATGATGCAGAAAATCAATAACGGCCATGTCGTAGGATTATACGGCTTGTAAAAGATCCCTAGAGTATGTGTTTGGCTTGGGTGCTCTCAGCGATATTAAATCCCGGTACAGGTTCTGCATCGGCAGAGCTAAGGTGCCTCCCTCTAGGGAGAAAACTGAGCGTCAGATTACCTGCGGCGATTGGTATCCGCATATAAGTTCAAGCGCAAAAAAGAGATACCAGCTTTCGGGAATGAACTAGGTCTGCAATGGTACAACACCATTCCGCAGCCCATTAGAAATAAATCAAAACTTACTCATCAAAAACTTACTCAAACTTACTTATTCTCATAATTTATTTTTTTCTAGTGAATAATTTCAAATTTATCATATTTAAAAAGAATAAATATGGCGTTCTGAACGAAAGTGTACTGAATCGTTTTAATAATTGTATTGATATCACAGAGAATTTTTAACTCGAAAGAATTCATTAGTTAGAATTACGAGTAAAAGCTTCACATTCCCCATTTAACACTAGTAATTAATTCTTTTAATTAAATTTTCTGCAATTATATTTAAAACATTTATATTTCTAATGACGCATCAGACTGCTTTGAAAAGTTTCTGTGGAAGTGTCTGGAATCCGTTGAATTAAAAATTATTTACTAAAATTTTATAATCTGGATTGAATATATAGTTTTCGCAAAATCCCTATAGCAACATGTTCCCATTCCTATGTTTGGTTAAATTAATACATATGAGACAACGTGTGTCTAGGATTCTTCTCATGATAAATATATTTACAGTTTCTAAGACACGCAGAATAAAACATCCACGTCTGTTTCCCAAATTAAAGCAGCCGTAATTGTTGAATTGTACTGTATTTCTTTCTGAAAGGTTTTAAGCTGTGCTCATTATTTATTTGGCTGGGAAAACAGTTTTCACCATGTCAAAATTTTGAAATATATTTTAAGCAACTGCTTATTTTATTGTACAATTATTAAAAAGGGTGCCTGGTTGAAAAAAATCTCAAAACTTCTCTATCATTTATTCGTACTTGTTTCAAATAAGGATTAAACAATCTATTGAAATCTAGCGGATCAGTACTCAAAGAAATTTTCTGCAAATGTTTGAATAATTTCAAATTACCATTTGCTCAGAACTTATTTTGTGTCCCTTTATTTTGTCAACAAAATACTAATTCTAATCTAATATGCATCTTGTGAATTATATTTTATTTATACAAATGTATGTGATGTCTTTATAGTGCACATATATTGTGTGTAAATGTAATATTTTATCCAGAGCGTATTAATTCCTTTCCGGGAACATAACAGTCATTCCCGGTATTCCTTGTATTGCATCAAAAGTTTGAACAATTGATTCTTATTTAAAACCGATATTTTAACAATTTCTCAAACAAAGGATATTTATAATTTCTAAAATTTATTCTCATTTAAATGCTGAGTTTCAAACCAAATAAAATTTAATAGTCACACAATTTTATGAATATAATAAGAAAACATAACCATTCAAAATTTTTAAAACTCGGTCTAGATTTTTAACTTTTTTTTGAACAACCGGTAGCAGAAAATGTTCCTTCGACTTCAGCTGTTGTTGGAGAAATCATTGCCAAAACCCCACGAGGTTTCATATATTTCGTAATTGATTTTCTGTCGAGACAAATAGCTGTAATCATTGATTTACTATCTTACTCTAGCAAAAACAAAGTTCCGTAATTGAACAACATAAAATCTTTGAGTGGATTGTTTTTAAAATTATTTTTCCGGCCTTATAATTGTTTCTTCCAAAATTTCACTGGTCTTTCTGAACGTACTGTACCACCTTCAAAACACAAATATCTAATGCTGAATTTAATGTATAAGAATATAATTTCATAGATATTTTACAACGTAAATTAACCTATCATAATGTTAATATTTCGAACGTAACGTAATTTAAACAATTATTATAAAGAATAATAATAAATAAAAATAATGTATAAATATATTTAATGAAATAAATTCTACAATTACAATACTGAAAAAAGGTAGTTAATATAAAAAGTGGTATAAATTTCTTCCAGTGCAGATTAAGCCATAGTTAATATTAACTGAATTATTCACCAAAAATTATTTCCTTACTTTTTTTTTAACAGTTACACTTGCCAGAAACAGCACAGAAAAAATTAAAAACAATGAAACGCAGTCCCAAGCATTCGTGCAAAATGATGCATCAAGCTTCAAAGGAGCTCCGAGGGGGAGTTGTCATCACTTGATAGATAGTGAGGGATGACGGAGGAAAAAACACCCCTCCTATAGATAAATGAGTGCATAAACGGGTGGAATAGTAAGAGCATTTCAGAGAGATTTTGGTTCTTAATGCGAAATGAATAATGCAGTTCAACAGAATAAATGCTGTCAACGTGGATAGAGGAATGCACATTATAAATAATGGCAGAAACATTACTATCTACACACATTCCCCTTGTAGCTTACACATACATGTATGCTATAGTACAGTTTGAGGGATTCGCCTTCTCGTAGCCTAACGTTTACCTTTGAAGCGTAAAAATGGCTTCGACAAGTATTCGAAGAGAAATATGATGCTACAAATAATTTTTGAGACACTTGAAAGCCTTAAAAAACCGGAAGAATACTATTTTTGTGTGTGTGTTCGAAATGAAGCGTATGTAAAAATATATGTACTTTTATTTACATCAATATATTTACATACTTGGGACCAAAATTAAAGTTGCCAGCTTGTTTTTCGCAATACATTGGGATATCTGCTACTATTGTTTTAAAAGGTGATGTTAGATTGCATAATTTAGGAAATCATTTCAATTTTTGTCCTCAGTGTCTTTATAATAATGAAAAGGCTCATTAGAAAAAGGAAAGGTAAAAGTAGAATTTGAAGTTTAAAAGTAAAAGTTTTCGAAAACAATTATCAAAGTGTGTGTGGGATTCCGTTTTGTGAAGAAAACACAAGCAGCATACATTGTATAAATTGTAGTTAAAATGACTAAATGGAATCGCAATTAAACATGGAATTGACATGGAAAGCCGTTCGTAGGCTGGAAACTGAACAGTCCCACACGGAATCACTTGTTCAATACAAGTATCCAATAGGGTGACCTCAGATTATGGCAGAAGATTCAGATATCGGATGCAACCACAAGGAATACTTGAAATGATTGCCTAAGAGTCAAAGCACCTGTGGAGGATCGCTATGTGGCTTTGGCGTCCACGAAAAAGATGACTGGCAGGTAGCTATATCAAGACCACACTGGTGAGTCTGGAACACTGTTATCGAGACAAATCGCTCAAAGTAGTCTTTGAGCCCGAAATTAGTGGTGTGTGCTCTAATTAAGTAATTTCACAAGACAGCTCGTCTATCTTGGAACCGTGAATAGACCAAGATTGACACTGGGATCTCTTCAACGACGAATTGCGTTTATGAACACAAAGCGTTTATTAACGAGTTTTCATCTGGAGAGAATCTGGGAAACGCTATCCTTCTGAAAATACCCCAGAACTCGATCCCTTTGATAGCAGAAGCATCCTTCTATAGGGAGGAATAATAATGGACACACATACACCACTCCCTATCGTCTCTGAAGGTTGAGATTTTGAGGCTCTACGTGCGCATTTTTCAGGAAGCTGTGAGAGATCAATTTGTTTTTGTGGATGATAATGCCTTACAATACAGATCTGCGACAATTATCAGAATGAAGAGTCTACTTGTCGTATGGCATTGCTAAGGGGTACTTCAGAACTCAGTCCCATAGTACACTTTTGTATGCTCCAGGAATAGCCATTGCATGTTGACTACTCTCTCCAAGTACCCTTTTGGTGTTAAAATTGGGGGTTAAAAAAAGAATGGGAATTTCTCTGTGCCACAATCGTCTATCAATAGCATTTTTAATTGTATTGGGACAATTTATAACTGTGAATTTTGAATAAAACTTTTATTAGACGAACAGTACAAAATTATTATGTGTACTATTTTGAACAATGTCGCTCTCATTTGCATGGTAGACTGCAATAAAATTGTGTGCAATTTTCTTAGTAACCATTACCAATTCCTGTCTTACATAATAAAGTAGTGTATCAAATATCGATGTATTAAAATTTTTATCGAAATATCTGATTTTTTTCTTGTGTCCATAACCTGAATTTTGTGGGCACCAGAGTCTATCTATCTATCTATCTATCTATCTATATATATATATATATATATAGTAATATAAAACACAAAAGGGAAGAAGTACTAGAACCTAAAGTGCTAAAGCAGGAAGAAATTGGAATTCATCAGACAGAACAAATGTAGTTACAAAAAAAGTCTTTGGACTAAACTGGAGACTGATTATGATTTCTAAAGCTGTCGCTGAATTAGGCCAGAGAATTAGGGTTAGCAATGCTTTATGGATCCAACCTTCCCCGTACAGCAGAAATTTTCGACATAATTGGAGGGGAAAAAAACTCAAGTTGAAAAGTTAAACCTAATACAACACGTGGAAGAAAAACTGCTAATACATTAAAATGAAGCTAAGAAAAGAGAACAATAATGAATGGCTCAAGGAGAGGAATAATAATAATATAAAATTTTTTAAAAAAAACTTTTACGTGTAAAATAATTACTGGAGATCGAAAATTCAACCTTCCACTATAAGATCCCAACCCGAAATGACGTAAAATCACGAATGCTATTGAGACGACTATTCGAGAAGGAAAAATCGTAGTGCCACCTGGATATTTATTTTGCATTCAAACAAACCCCTAAGATTTTTTCTAAAAATAAACTAAATAAAGGAAGTTTTAAAAACGATAATGAACGAAGTTAAGAATAGATAAAATCGAATAAAAATATATTACAAAGTAAATAAACTTGGATGATTATATACTAATCGATATGTTGCAATTAAAATGAGCGCTTAAAATTTTTTTTGTTTTTTTAAAATAAACTAAATAAAAGGAATTTTAAATAAAATAATGAACTAAGATAAAAATATATTTAATTAGAAATAGAAATATATTTATAAATAATTTTAATTGGATAATTGTATTCTAAAGAATTATTGCAAAAATTCACAAAATTACTTTGTTTTAAAATGTTATCAGTAACTAAATCATTGTTTCTGTTTGTATATATATATATATATATATATATATAATTATCCTTAAATAATTTTGATATAATCTAGTAATTGTTATAGATTTCCTTATAACAGGTTTAATAAGGGTACACACGTAAATCTGCAGTAACACACATTGAAAAATAAAATTATCACAGGAGTTCAATTTCATAGTCTCAATTTCACATAAGGCAAGGTAAAACAGCGTCATATTTTTTTATTCCAATGTTTCATCTCTATATCATCCTTGTAGTTTCTTGATATAGTAACCTGGAATATTGTTATTCATCTCATCAAATAATAATTGTGGATAATTCTTGCTTTTTCTAAGAACATTTATTTATGTCAACAAATGTGGTATTATAGCGACATTTGACTACCAAATCAGTAAACAAGGAGTCACTGTCACTTAATTCCCATTATTGAAAATAATTCTTCTCTTGATTACATTCTTTCTGGTCACATTGCGTTTTAGTTAGAAAAACGAACGAAATCGGAAATTTCAATATTTTTCTCTGTTTCAGTATTTTTTGCCTGTAACGTATTGCTAAGCAGAATAAAGGTAACAGTTGCACTAACTTATGTCTGAGTAATGTAGCACTCCAATTTATATTGTATTGCTCCTATTCAATGGGATAAGTGGATTACTTTTTTAATAATTTTGGGATACGTCGTTTTAAATTTATTACAACTTGAATTTAATATTTTACATTTACTCAGTTTTTTTTTTTTATTTTAATATTTTCTATCTGTAAAATCTAAAATATTTAAATAAATCTATAACTTAATCTAAAATACAGAGTGTTGTTGAATTTGAACGACAAATGGAAAGGAGTGATAGTAGGCAGCATGAGGACTACAATTAACCATAGAACAGGGGTCGGAAACAATGTTTAGTTGGAGTAATTCGCAAAAGCAGTTATGAAGGATGAGATTTCTAGTGAAATGAAAAAAATGCAATAAGAGAAAAGGTAAACATTTATTAAACGCAAAATATATTTACGATACGAACAATGAATCACAGGTCGGTAACAGAAAGGCAACGAATAGTGGCTGTCAAAGAAATTGTTCCAAGTTGAGACCACTTCGGGGTTCAAAAAGTCAAAATCGACGGACAAACAATTGTCGGACACGTTCAAACAAATCCGATGTGTTGGCGATGTCAGCTGAAGAGACGAGTGTCTGTGACTTAAGATCTTCCACTGAAATCTTCGGTGTCTCATACATTGGCTATTTCAAGTGACCTTTGAAGAAGAAACCCAAGGAATTGAGGTCCGAGGAGTAGGAGTTTAACGCGTCCAATCCACCTCCCCGGGATAAGTAGCATGGGGGAGGTTATTCCTTGCAATGGAAAAATGTGCAGATGCACCATCGTGCATGAATTACTCGTCCTAGTGCGCAGTGGCCGGGACTGTCTGCAACAACTCTGTACAGGCTTGCTGCAGGAAATCTAGGTATTTTGCGCCAATGAAACATTCATGCAGTATCTGAATGTCCCTGAATTAGTTTGGCCATACCCTTCGTCTGGCACTTCTTCCTCTCACCGGCTACTAGCATTGCAATTTTTTCGGACTAAGCACGGTTTGTGACCCTATGTTCTATGGTGATTTATCATCCGTATGCTGCCTAACATTACCCCTCTGAATTTGCCAGTTGAATTTGGCAAAACCCTGTACATACGAGGGCTGTTCAATAAGTAATAAGACTAAAATTATAAAAATAAAAAACAGAATACCTCCAATCGTCGTCATTTACATGGTCTTTTTCAAAATAACTTCCTCGGCACGTAATGTACTTATCCCAACGTCCTGTCCACTTCTTAAAAACATGCAAAAGTCCGTTTTGTGAGAACTTTACCAAAACAGCTTCCACAGCCTTTACACATCCTTTGTTGCTTGCAAAACGTTTGCCTCGTAATGGTTTCTTAAGTTGAGGAAACAGACAGAACTCGCAAATCAGGACTGTATGGAGGATGTGGTAAAATATCTGCGTTGTTCTGCCTCGAAACATCCAGTACCCAACGATCAATATGAGGTTGCACATTGAAATGGTGCAATAGGAAGCCATTTTGGAGCAATGGACGTTTCCGTTTAACGTGCTGTACCATTGTTCGCAGGACATTCACGTAGTACGAGCCGTTTACAGTAGTACCGGGTTCGACAGCAAAATGATACACCATTCCTTTATAATCAAAAACAATTATGGTCATAACTTAACCAGCCGATTTCGCACTTTTGGTTTTCTTGGGAATAGGTGAAGATCGATGTTTCCATTCACTGCCTTGTTGTTTTATGTGGTTGGATCATACTGTTACAACCAAGCTTCGTCTGCTGAGATGAAACCTTTTAAAATATTGCCACCTTTATGTTCTAGTCTTTAATCACATCGTATCATATCAAGGGTCTCCGATGCTGATTTTTGCATATTTTTGCTTCCATTTCAACAACTGACCGCGTCTTGTAGGCGCCGCAAGCACGCTTCAGTTCGATCACATGATACTCAAAAACATGAGTCTGTACACACCATCTAAGGGTAGTTATGCCATAGAAATTAAAATTACTATGAGTGGTTTCACGCCAGTAAAAATAGTCTTATTACTTATTGAACAGCCTAAGTAGCTATCTTCTTGTCTTACACAATCTTCTTTTCAATTTTATATTTTTCTTAAAATTATTTCGTAATTTTATACAGTTTGCATAAGAGGTGCAGGGAGGAGATTATTCTTAAATATAAAGCGTATGTATTTGAAAATATTTGAATTTACATACTTATTAATAAACCTCAAGAGTAAAAAAAAATGAATCTAATTTCTTAAAACATTTTCATTTCAACTGGCTCATTTTCAATCATAGAACAGGTAAATGTTTACTTTACTGTTATTTACATTTCATTCCAAAAAATTATATCAGTAACCAACATCTGTTCGATCCCAATTTTTTTAGAATTTTAAATGTTATACTTCAAAAACAATCATAAAATATAAACCAAAATTATATCTCAGTTTATTTTGAGTCTTGTTCTTCAACAAATATGTTTTCCCACCTTTTTAAAAAGATTCAAAATGTATCTGTTGAAGTAACGGGATCTCTTAGACACCAATTTTTCACTCGATGTGTCTTGACGAGTTTGTGAATACGCAGTAAAATTCAGTCAGGTTGTAAACGCGGATGGCGGAATCCAAAGTTTATGTTATACAGCTACTTACAAGGCAGTATATTTTTTTCCTTTGTTGTATTTTGATGACTCTAGTTTTATGGAAGAAGTTTGACTCAATTTCGTTTTTATGCGAAAGGAGAAAGTGTTTCTTCTGTTTCTTTGTTAAATCGTAAATTAAATTTTAGAACCTAAACTTTGAAGGGATTTATTTGGTTACAGAAATCAGTTTACTTATTATTTTATAGTAGCATTTGACATACAATTTTTTGTTTATAAATCTCATTTTATTGGGAAAATAATCTAGAAAAGATTTATTTTAACTTTTCTAACCGTTTTCAAGTTTTAACTGGAATAAACTTTTTTTTTTTGTATTCAGTAATTCCTGTCACAAATTAGTTGCTTAGTTTGAATAATTTTGTAAGGTTATTAATAATGATGATCGTATAATTTTGATTATATATATATATATATATATATATATATACACATGGGTGACAAAATAATACGAACACCTATGAAAGAGGAGAAATGCTTTATTAATAGGAGTTGGACCCCCTTTGACTGAATTACAGACTGTATGCGACGTGGGATGGACGCATAGAGGTCATGAACAACTTTTAATGGAATATGAAGCCATTCTTCGTGGAGAGCGGTCTCTAATGCCGAAATCGTAGAAGGTGGGGGGAATCGAGCACGCAGTTTTGACTCCAAATATCCTCACAAATATTCAATAATATTTAAATCAGGTGACTGAGGGGCCAAGAAAAGATGACCTACGTCCCCTCATGCTCTGCAAACCATTCTGCACAATTTTAGCTCTGTGGATAGGAGCGTTGTCGTCTTGATAAAATGGGCATTCTCCGGGAAATAAAGTCTGGACAAATGGATGCACCTGATCCCCAGGATATCGACATAGTGGGCAGCTGAACCTTGCCATGCAGGTAACAAGTGGCCCAGACCGCCAAGATATCACCCCATACCATAGGGACCCCACCTCCATGCTTCACAGTCGGCATGATGCATTCAGGAGCAAATGCTTCTTTGTGTGTTCTCACACATAAACTCGTCCGGTGGTCTGGAATAGGGAGAACGTTGATTCATCCGACCAGATGACTTTTGCCACTGTTGTGGGGTCCACTGTCTGTGTGTTCTACACCACTGGCGTCGCTGTAAAGCATGACGTGCTGTTACCAAAGGTTTACGAATTGCAACTCTTCCATACAAGTTCGAAGCATGCAGTTCCCTTTGGACGGTTCTTGCTGAAATAGGGTTCGAAGATGACTATTCACCTCGACGTTATTTGGGATAGCGATTGCTTGCGCTTTCGGGCCACTATGCGGGTTAAGACTCTTTTATCCCCCCTCGGTAAGCTTTCTTTTCCGTCCACTGTTGTGCTTGCCAGACGCCACATTCCGCACTTTGTATGCTGTCATAACGGCAGATACGTACTTCTTGAAACGCCCCAAATATAAGCTGTTTCGTCACCGAGCAACCAGCGCACCTCATTCCAACAATCATACCTTTTCGAACTCTGACAGGTCCGTCATTATTGCGTTTTTCAGAAATTACAATAGACGCGTGCAACACCTATTGCAGCTGTTGAGCGACTGATACATTACCTTTCGAATCCGCTAGGCGGCGGACTGCAACGAAAAATGACATGCGCGCTGTGCGTCTTTGAAATGGGCCATGCCATTTTCGCGGTGTTCGTATTATTTTGTCACCCATCTGTATATATATATATATATAACACTTTTATGAGATTTCAGTGCGCTATGCTACCATCCACAGCAAATACTTCCCAAGCACCCATTCTCTACTCTTCTCTCTTTAAATCAGTACTAAATTAGTTTTAAAAATCCATGGGGTTTGCATAATCATAAGCCAATCTACAACTTTTCCGTCAGAAATTGCATAAACTTTTTTCTAGTAAATGAATCGTGAATTCATTAGAAATAAGATAATCTTCTGATATAGTGAAGGTAGCTTCCTTACAGAATGGGCATTGGCGTTACAATGTGAGAACCCTTGATTTTTTTACCCGGGAGTGGACTCGCGGGCACAGTCACTCCAGGCACCTGAAACTTAAGAAGTCTCAGAGGTGTTAAATTTCTCTTGACGGCTGAAAGTATCAACATTTTTCAAACAGGTATAATTCTTTTAAATTTAAACTAAATAATTTGAGTCTTTTACACATTATTTACAAAGGATTATGGCTTCAAAAAAGTACAAAATATTTCAAAAATAATCATAGTTATAAAAATTATAAGCATATGAAAATAAGGAATAATTCTGAAAGTAATTTTTGCTGCTATTTTCTAAAATATTAGCCTTGATGTATAAAACTTTGTAGAATTATAAAATGTATCATACTGTTTAAACCCTACATCATTTAAGAATAATATATCTTTTGTGAATTTCAAAATATTTGAAAAATATTGAAAGTTTTTTTAAAAAATTTAAAAATGTAATTTTCTCTATTATTTATTTAAAAAATATAATTTATTATTCTATTTATATAAAACTACTACAGTGTAATAAGGGTACATTTAACTTTATAAATCAACTTATAACTACTAATTAAAACTTTATTTTTAGGAAATATCATGCGCAACATAAAACTTATTTAATATTTCTTATAGAAATGTTTCTTATTTTCGTATGTTTATAATTTTTTAAATTATGATTAGGTTTTAAACATTTTACACTTTTCTACAGCCCCATTACTTTATAAATAATACGGGAAAGTTTAGAATTATTTAATTTAAATTTAAAAGAATTGTACCTGTTTGAAAATCGTTTATATTTTCAGCCCTTTAGAGAAATTGAACCCCCCTGAAACCTCTTTTGATATCGGAAAAGCTCTCTTTTTATTTGTTTTCAATTAACTTGTCAATATCCTCCTATTCTTAAGGAACTTGCGGTGACTGAGTTCACCACGGCCACACTTTTCTTCTAAAACATTTTCTATGAACAGCCTACATTTTTCCTTTGTTCATTTCTAAGTGATTTTGATTGATGTGTGTACGACTTATTATGGATAATAAATGTAAATATACAGAATAAAAAAAAGAAAGGGGCAAACCTGGATATCTATTGGATGAAGTTAAAACTGATCAAGCAAGGGAAGAACCTGATGTAATAATGGATAGTAAACATAGTTGTGAAAGTAAATTTTAAAAAAAGCAATGAACATGAAATGGTTGATTTGAAAGGAAAAGTTTCAAATGTAGCCTAAGAAACTACATCAAGAATGATTTGAAGCCACAATTGTGGCACAAGGCATACTGCGCCTTGTCAAAAAGACAAAAGCAAGAAATAGTAATACACGCTATTTGTTGATCGTCAAAGGACAATAACACTACAATAACTTAAGCAAACATTATTACTACAATGTTAGAGAAAAGTGTCTTTGATTTTAGTCCTTTATTAAAGTCACGCATACTTCAGACATTTTAGTTCAGTTTGATTCAATTTTTGATGTGTAACATCTTTCCTTTTGATTGCTGGATATTTGTCGGAATGATTTCGTGAAAAGGGACGGATGTGGGTAAGAGGAAGTGACGTAAGCGCTCTATTTGTTTGTGAGAGCGCGTGGTGTTGCCTTCGCTACCCCCGCATTCTTTTTACCCATCCTAAAAGCTTACTTTTTTCATCGTTCCTCGAGCCCCCCACCATGGTTGAGAAGCTGACTTGAAATGTCCTGGGTTCTATTCCCAGGAGCTTGCTGCTTTCAAATTAACTTTAAATCACTTTAATTTCCTTAGCAAATTATTTCTCTTGATCAAAATTAAAATTTCACGTTATTTCATTTTATTTTCTTCGTGTACTTTATTTTTATTAGCACATTCAAAACATTGATTTAGCTGTTGCAAATTCTTAGTTTCTGTGCAAACAAGATGCAATATTAAATAAAATTCCTCAAAAAATCAAAATGGATGGCTTAAAATTTAAGTTGGAGATAGTTGAAGCATTATGAGCCTCTCCACCTACTAACAAAAGTATTTTAACTGACGATGAAGACAACAGTGTCTTAATTCTACTCGGAAAAAGATCGAAGCGTTATAATCCACCTTCTATACATGCCACGGCTTTTATCCTGGCCATTCCAGGATATAAGGCTTGACATGTATAGCCATTTTCGATGTGTTGATCGCATTTCAAGGTCTCACAAGAGCAGATATGAAAACCAAAAACAAAACAAAAGATTTTTACAGTAAATTAATAATGAATTAATAAAATAGTTAATTATACATCAATAATTTCTTTATTTATAACGTTTAGTTGAAATAAGATTGTTTCTTCTATCAACTTAATAACTCAAAATATGTATAACTCGTAAAATTACATAGGTGACCTATTTCACAGATAATACCCAACCCGCACGATCGTGATGGTAACGTTTATGTTCCGGGGAGGAGGTAGTGGGGATTTTCTTAGTATTTTTTTCAGTGTCATTGGGGTCCATATAGTATTAATAACCAGAAGATATTAATATTTAAAGATAAAAATAATTCGGGTTTTAAAGGAATATACCGAAGGTGGTTCTGGTCTTTTAAAAAAAAATAACTCGCTTCCCATGATTTTGAGAGGTGATTTTAACTTTAACATAAGTTTGCCAAAAGCTGAGCCACCCATAGCTTTTTGGAATGATGAACTGAAGCGCGAAATGAACACAAATCAAAGTGTTTTGACTACTAACAGTGGTACTGTTATTGATGCTGTTTTTCAACGGTTTTTAAATACATTGAAATCACAAGTATGTACGTCACATTTTAGTTAGCATAAGTCTATTATCTCCCCTCTTTCTTAAATTGAACAAGAATAATTATTTTTGATAAAAAAATTACATTATTCCTTGTGTTAATTAAATAAAATTTTCATTAAAGATATAATTCTTCGATAGAAAATTATTTCCAATCATACTTGATTCATTTTTTTCAGGATATAAGTTACTATTGCATATTTACCACGACAACATGTCCGGTGTTACGCACCATATGCGACTACTGTAAGGCTTTTTTTAAATAAAATTATCAAAGAAAAATTGAAAAGTCTTTAAAAGTAGATTAATATAAGTTCTCTTAATCAAATTATTCACTGGAATTATGATTTTTACCATGTACAATAAATTTATTATTAAAAAAATGATTGGGATAACTCTGTAACCCCGCGTGACAATTAAATAATTTGGGTCTAACTACTTGGGTGCAGATTTATGGGGGGAAAGAGTGAATGCTTGAGAATTATGAGTCAGGGATTAATATCATAGTAGCCTGAAATC
Organism: Trichonephila inaurata madagascariensis; assembly: GCA_019973955.1. NCBI lineage: Eukaryota > Metazoa > Arthropoda > Arachnida > Araneae > Nephilidae > Trichonephila > Trichonephila inaurata. The sequence goes on from BMAV01012917.1 coordinate 23,192, forward strand.
TCTGAAAAGTGTTTAAACAAAATTAATGAAATCAAAATTAATAATCGAGCAAAAGTTTTCTAAAGTAACTACTAATATCGGAAAACATATTCGACCTAAATGTACGAATAAACTTGAGATGGAGGAAGTATGATTTTTACATATATACATTATGCTAGTAGAATTTTAAAAAAATGAAATATTGGATACATTTCTTCATTATTAATAAAAGATCTTTATAGTTTTCTTCCTTTGTCTGTATCTGTAGATAACTTAAAATTCTTTTTACAAAAAAATCATTGAGCCTTTAATAAAGAAATTCCTAAATTAAAACTAAGAATTTTCACGAAGAAATAGCGATATTTATTCTATTAAATCTCAAAAGCAGAAAAAATGGCGAAACAAGCAACGTGTGCTTTTGACAATCCCTTATTAACATATCAATGACTTTGTAAGTGTTTTTATGAAATGAAACATCAATGTAACCTTCATTTACATATAATTCTCTATTTTTCATTATTCTTATAACAATAGATTTTTTAGAAGTCAGTGTTCACTTGTAAACATTCGAATAAGGAGAATGCAATTAAAGATAAATATTTTCTTTGACGTAAATGAAGATATCATGCTACTAACTTTTATGAATAGCTTGATTAACCAAAATATGCATTTGCTTAGCAAAAAAGAGAAAACTTCATTTTTCATTTATTGCTTACGTGAGAGAAGAGAGTTAAATATTTTAAAACGTTTCGAAAATCTCTTCGAAGTGATACAGGATTTTGCACAAGCAAGGTATCAATTCATATATTAATTTTAGGAAACTTTAAAGGCTACAGATAAAATTTTTCCGGATTTTCTTATATTTTTTCTACCAGATTTTTCTATTTTCTTTCATACTTTGAAGTTCCATCACAGTTTATTATTCTTATTCTTATCATTATTTTATTCAATACAGATTAAATAATTCTCGTGCACCACAAGTGTATCACAAGGGACTTATAGAAATAAAAGTATAACAAACAAAACAAGTAATATAAAAAAAAATTCTACTTAGATCATCAAAGAAAAATTTTATTTTAGCTACTTTTTATTAAATATTTACAATTAATATAAATATGTATATACATATGATAGAATCACAACATTAAATGGTAATTAATTTGTATTAATTATCATTAAAGATCGTATTGTCATTCAAAACAATCATGTATACAAAATTTCAGTTCAACTGAATGCATGTGAGAAAAAAAACCTTTTCAAGTTTTGACACAAGCCGCCAAAAGGGTAGCTAAGTCGCCAAAAATGATGCTAAAGTGGGTGTATTAATTCGTTTTAATCACTTAATTTTATTATTTATAATTAAACTATTGTATTGTCATCCAAAATAATCATGTATATAAAATTTCAGCTCAATTGAGCGCTTTAAAATGTATTTTATTAACGATTGAAAATTCCACCAAAATAAATTTAAAAAATATATACAGAGTGTGACCTAATAGTAGGAATTGAATAAAATAAAAAGTAAACAACAAAACAAAAAAAAACTTACAAAAGAATACAATTACGAAACTAAACCATTAAAATGCAGTTACAAAAATAGATAATTGTAAAATTTACAAAAAATTACAAAACCAAATCAATGAAGATACAAAATAAAGCGAACGAAGTTATGCTAGAAACAAGTTGAAAAAATTAGTAAGTTAGTTGATCTCAAGAACAAGCAGTTTGAATTTTAGATATTTTTTTTCTTTCTTGAATTTTGAACAAAAAGAGATAAAACGCTCTACTCTTTACTCACCATCAACATTACAGTCACAAAGTTTGGAAGTACACAGGTTAGATCTGTTGATGTACACTTTAAAATTACCATGACCAGTAAGAAATTGCGTGATTTTAATGTTTGTAAAAGAGTGATCACACAAATATAGTCTTTGTGAAATTTCATCACAGTTAATGAGTGAAAACTACTTATGTGTGATTTTAAGTAGTGCATACACACACACACACACACACATATATATATATATATATATTATTATTAGAAACTACTTTAAGGATATATTTTAATGATTACATATAAATAAACATTTCCACAAAATTCTACTAGTTATGAAAAATAGAATAATTTCGTAAAATATTATTTAAATGATTTAGTTTCTAAAAAGAGACTATTTAAAATTGCCATTTCTTTTCTGTTGATGAAAACGTATAATGCATAAATCTCAAAAATTTATATATCTTCAGCCAGATATATGAACTAAAAATACAACTGTTTCAAAGTTTTATTTGGTGCATATGTAAAGATGTATTTCAAAAACGTATTTTTAAGATTTTTTTTTTTTTGATATTTTTATTAATATAGTTTTAATTATCATTTTCATGACATCATTTTCATGACATCATTTTCATGACATCATTTTCATGACATCATTTTCATGACTTGGCGCCTAATGTGAGGATGTACTCCGTCATGCATAAATATAATGGTTGGCAAACACTGCCGCTACTGTAGAGCAGAAATGGCATGCTGTTGAAGGAGTTCACCGTGTCGTGCCTTTAGGACTTTTGTTAGTAGAGTTTCATAGGGAAAAGGATCGATGATAAACTCAGCAGAGTAAATCCACACCAATCAGTCACGTAATCAAAATGCTGTGATTGTAGATGCAAAATATAAGGAGGGGAAATACCTTATATGAGCTAATTTTGACTATTCACTGCTCCATCTAAATATGCATCTGACCATAGAATTTTCCATGGCCACGCTTTATCAACTACCATTCTTGCCAAAAATTGACAAGCAGATTCAAGGCGTATTTTGTGATCTTGAGGTTTCAGCGATTGCATCACGGATCTTATACGGATAAAACTTTAAAATGCATCGCAGAAATTTTCGTCCAGTAGACACGGAATCTCCGACTGACACAGATCGACACCTCCAGTGTGACACTGATCGACCACTTGCTGAAGAATTGATGAAACTGGTTACTCTTGCAACCAAAACAATGGTTATTTCTTTGACAATTTCAATACCAACTGGTTTCCGTCCGCTGCCGGGCAGCACACCCAAATCTACAGTTTCTTCCTCGAACCAATCCGAGATGTGGGTCTTTTTCGCAAATCCTTTAACGACAATATTCAGACCAAGCAGCTGAGTGGTTGTTGCCGTTCTGTTCAAACAGTTTTACCAGTAAAGCTTGGATATTTTGTTTTGTTTTAAAGAACTTGATTAATGATGACAAAAGCACACACGAATGATTATCTGGCTATGATTGCAAGTTTATATAGATATTTTACGGATTTGTATAAGGAATATTTCATAAAAGCTACCTAGTGGTCAAAATTTGTACCACTTTTTTGTTGCAAAAATCTTTTTTTTCATGGCCCGTATGGCATATATTCCAATTTTCATGAAAATGAGATAAGCAGAACAGGTTCTGCATGCTTCAGAATAGTGTAACTTTAATTTTACGACCACCCAGTAATTTAAATTTCAAATTATTTTCTTTTAAATATTACATTGTTTCTTAGTTTTAATTTAAACATTCTTTTGAAAGAGGAACTCCATGAAATAATTGGTACTTACGTATTATCGCAATCGTATTGGCACCATTATCTGAAATGATGCGCATGGTTGTCAATTTAATGTGCACATCACATACGAAATTAGGGTTGCTAAATTTTATTGAGATATATTGAACTTTGTCATTGTTGTTGAAATAGTAGGTAAGTACCAATTATTTTAACATTCAGTATTATTGAATAATATACATTTTCTAGAATGTATGTACTTCTAATTTAATTGTGATTTTTCCAAAAATATTTATAGTTTCATTTATGTTAATAAAATGAGTTAAAAGTCATCTCAATCGTTATTTCTATATATACAAAATTAGTACATCAAATAAAGTATAAATATTACGTTTACGAAAAATAGTAATAAAAGTTTCTTTAAAAAGAATAAAAAAAAAATAAATCGAAAGAGATAATTTTAATTTCAAACCACAAGCGACTTTACAAAATGTTTCAAAGAATGGTAACAAAAATGTTAAAAATCTTGCTTCAAAGGAAATATTGCTTATATAGACTTTCATTAAAAACTTGCCAGACTTGTAAGAAAAACATTTTATGGGGAAATTATTTACTGCTTACAAGTTTATTACCGAGGCAAGGTAAAGAAAGCTCTTGTATTCTTTATCAAAAAGCGGTATATCTTTAAAAGGTCAGTGCCCTTTTCGGGAAGTTGTCCTAAAATTAGAGTGTAATCTTTTCAGTTTCTGTGACTTTATTTCCATTAGCGAAACTCTGAAAACCGTTCTGTTGGAAGATTTTCTATCGTCTACATGCCTGAAGCCTTAGGGTTTTAACTTACTAAAAGCGAAGACTACAATGGATAATTGCCATTTTACTGAGGAACTTTCTGGAAATACCTACAAAGAATTCTGTTAAAGAAAGAGAATAAATTCTACAATGGAAGTATCAGAAAGTGAAAACTAGAATGGAGCCTTGTAGGCCCCGATGCATAAACTCATAAAATAAATGTAATGCCTTTAGAAAGAAGCGAATTAGATAATTTAAACAATTGTTGGTTGTAACATTTGGAAAAATATAGTTGTAATAAAATTGTTACTTTTTCGTGTTTTATAAATACATTATGTTAACATATAAACATTCAGGACATTTTAAAATTTAGCAATTCATTCACTGTAAAGATTTCTGTTATATATAATTATCAATTTTTATTCTTTTCTTACAATAAAACGAAGAATATCTAAGCAAATTTTTATTTTTTGAATCCGAACGATATTTGTTCTTGAATTCATTGTATTAATATTGATTTATCTTTTCGATGTGTGGCATTAAAAAGTATTCATCTTCAGAATTATTGTAAAATAAAACAGCTCGGTGTTTGAGAGTTTTGTCATTTAGAAAAAATGCAACGAGATTCACTTTAATATTCTAGTAGAGATTGACAGAATTTAATTTTCTTATTGTATCTTGCAATATATTTTAAAAAATTCAAAATATAAATTTAATGGAATGTAGAATAAAGAGAGTAAAGTGAAAATAAATTTTGAAAAAGTGGTACCATTTCTTTTTTTCCAGTGGAGTTGCAGGTTCGTTTTTACCATTCCAGATCTCAGAGATCTGCTATAAATTTAAGCGCTGCACCATGTAGGTAGAATATCAATTGTATTAGATATTAATAAAATCATTAATATATACATTATAGTATATATAATTATTATTATTATCGTTTGATATAATGTAACCAATCAGAGGAGTTTTTCACGGAAGTCACATGATTTTTTCAACGTCCTGTAGTCGTTTAGTATATAAACGACATTTTATGGAAAATTCACGTCATTGCTTGTATTCCTAATGTCGCTACGCTAAAATTATGTCGCTCTTGCTATTTCAACATGTAGTACAAATGTCAGTGGCACTCAGCAAAACTCAACAAATTTGTCAATTTTTGAGGGGATGGAAGTTGACTAATTTGTAACGGACTTTATTTGATAAACACATCCAGATTTACGGACATTTACAGAATTATGAAAAACCTGAAAGGTAGCTAAGATAAACTATTTTGTCAATTATTGAAAGCCATTGCTGAAGAGATTTAATTGTTTGATGAGAGAAAATTGCATGTACTGTGCTATCCGCTTTTGGTTCTACATATCTAAGAAAAATATATTTCCTCATATGAACAATATTTCGAGTCCACAAAAAGTTATTTAACAATTGAATGTTCAGAATCGTATCAAATCGAAAGTCTCAATTACACCCCTAATTTTGAGATATGAAAGTAGAGCGGCACAAGCACTAGTTTTGTATTAAACATTTTATTAAACTATAATGAAAGGAAAGACTAATATTTTATGTTCACTGTTTCTTATTTTGATAAATATTTTAAAAATGCATAATACATGTACAATTTTAACTTTTTTAAAAAATTTGTTAAAGAAATAGTTATATTTTATGCAGTTTATGTAAGAAACACTTTTAAAGGATGTATATTATAAAACTGCAAATCTATATATTTCCCTCTACTTCCTGACTCTATATGCATTATCAAGGGAATCGAATTGTTTCAAAAATGTTCTGCTCTCTGGCACGCTGAATCATATTGGTAGATTAGCTTGGCATGCCACAGCCGAAAAGTTGTCAACACCTTTTACAGAGTAATATACAAAGTTCCACGCGCATAGATAGTTATGTGAAGAAAATATATCAGTGATAATAGTACAAGCAAAACAAGGAAGAAACTCTCATAAAAAATAACGTAAAAAGTATTGTCAGACAAGTAAAACTAAAAGTAAAGAAAACAAAACATTGAGAGTTTGAGATTTAAAAAATCGGCATTAGTCTATCATATTTGTGTATAGTGCACATCAAATGAAAATTGAATTAATTGTAAGGCATTTGATACTAACTTTAAAAGTATTTAGCACTAGTAGCATAACTGCATTACAGGGGAAAGATGAATGTTGTTACTCTATATTGTACAGTATTAATCTTTGTTTTTCAATAATCTTTTTTTGGGGATGGCTAGAAAAACAACTATTTTCCGTAGAAAACTCAAAAAGTGTACTCTTTGTCTTGTACCGATAGTCTTTTGAAAATAAAAAGAGTTCAATGTTAAAACAATTTTGTATTTACTGCTATGAATTGAAATAAACACTAAATACGAAATATACCTCTACAAATTCTTTTGTTTGTTTTTCTTGTTGAAGGCATTTTTAAAAAATTTTATTGTTATTTATTGTTGCTTTTATAAAAAAAAAGTCACTAATCATCAACTAATTTCATCCTTAAGTCCTTATAAATATATATATATCGATACATCAAATATAAAAAGCTATTAAAAATTTAAGTACTTTAATTTAAAAAGTATAAATTATTTATATTTAATTCGATTACATTTTAAGTATAAAATTCTGTATTAGTATTATTGAATAGATGTAACTATTTTGAAATCCTTATCACATTAAATAATTAATGAAAGGTCAAATTTAAGATGAGTGCTTCGCCTTCAAATCATTCTTCTTAGAGGTAATAAAACGATATATTCTAAAACATATTTTTGGTGTCTTTAAAACTCCCCACAAACCTATTCAGATTCAGAAAACATTTAAATGCTTTACAAATATTTTGAAGAATAAAAGGGAAACTTTTAAAAATTTTAAAAACTAAAAGGGAGTTCTAATTATTTTTTAAACTTGGTAGTAAAGTAAAAGGAACTTCTGCGGCATTTTTTATTTTCGTAACGAAATTTTTTCGTTTTCAAAACCCCACTAAGAAATTTTCCCATTTGTTCGTATTAGGTAAATATTTTTCTTCGAGACATTTTTTATGTTTTAGGTTCATAGGTTATGATTGTAAATATTTTTTGTGAGTGCATTTGAAAACATTTTTTTTTCATTTTTATCACCATTAGTGTTAGAGAGTTTAACATAAAATTTCAAAAGCAAAAAAAAAAAAATAACATATAAGTATAAAACAATTTATGATGTTCTTGAAACCGGTTAATGAAACAATGCTATTATTTTAATGCAGAGAAAAAAAAAATATAATAATTTTTTTTGGTTATTTTTGGTTTTTTTAGTAATTAAACCCCCATACATACATAACACGTAAAGACTTATCACCTTCCCCTTATTTTTCATTTTTATTCTTCCTTAAATTGCAACTATAGAAAATATTCATTAAGATCTTAGAAAAAAGTATTTATCAATCTAGCCGACTCTTTTTATTTAAAAAGGGAAGATGTTTTTAATTTTTTTTAAACTAAATTATTTTTGTTTTATGAGGGTTCAAGGGGAAACTATTAGTGAGTTTAAAAAGGGCAGATTGTTTCAATGCGGCAAAATGCCTGAAAGTTTCTGAAATTTCAAAACAACTTATAATATGAAACAGAAGCGTAATATAGATATATAAAGCATATATAACAAAAGGTGGCACAAAAGCTTCATCATCTAGGGCAGGGTTACTCAACCTTCTTTTTCACAGGGCCACATACAGATATTTCACGCAGGCCGCAACATGAGTATATTGTGGAAAAAACACTATAGGGTTAAAGTAGCATTGGACAAACCAAAATTGATCCAAATATTATAAATGACTCATTTTCGGCTTTTATTTTAATACATTATTAACCCCCTTCTGTCAAACATACTTACAAATGCATTTTTCACTGGGCTGTGGGGTAAATTCTATTTCCTTTCATATATGACCAAACCTCTTGTTTACATTCATCTATCAAAAAAGCAAATTGATAGATTTTACTGTTTCTTTGATAGAATTTCTCACTAAATATTTTGCACATTGTTCTTAAATAATTGAATTTCTTAGTGCAATGGGCTATAGCCACTCAGAAAAGACCACCGGTCCGCATGTTGCGTATTACTAATGAAGGGGATCTAGACCGAATAAAATGACAATACGTGATGAGAGGAAATTGAAGTGGATTATGAAAAAAATAGGGAAAACAGACAATTCTACAAACTACAAAAGAGTTCAATTTAAAATCGAAAACGAAGATTTCTCACAGAACAATACGAAGATAACTTTTTATGATTGCTAGTCGAAGACCAAAACACAAACCCTATTTTTCAGCTCTAAATCGAGATATAGTTATGCTTGGGCTAAAGAATCGAAAATAAGCTAAGAAACTAAATTGTAGGGACCGATAAAAGACGTTTTAGGCTTTTTGCAAATGATGGCAGAAAGGAAATTCATCGAGAACAGCATGAAGTTCTTCACTCAGATTGTATACAACCAGTCGTGCAGATTGGAGGTAAAATATAAATGATCTGGGTAGGTTTCGTTGGAATGGGTTCACGCTCCTTATCATTACAAAGGGTAACAGTGCTGGAAATGAGTACTTATTTGATCTGTAAAATGTTTTTCGAACCATTAACGTGTCCAACTACCCTAAAATTGATTTTTTTAAATACAATTGACATTTTTTTTTATAATTTTATTTTACAAGCCATCTTATTAGCTTTATAACAATACCAAGTTTCTTAATCGCTTTTTTAAGTTTCACTTGTATGTAATGGAATCTTTGAACTCGATTTTTATCCACTTTAAACGGTCAAATTTATTCAAAATTTTGCACACTAGTCAAGGACCGATTATTTGGCGACTAATTACATACACCATTTCCACTTGTGGAGACTAAAAGACCCTACCCCTTAAAAAGGTGCAACCTTAAAAATGAGCAAACAAAAAAAGAGTTCTGTATGCGAGAAAGAAAACAAAAAAAAAAGACTCGTGCATGTGAATAAAAATAATTTATGTTCTAACTGCTATATATATGTTTTTATTATATAAAGTAATATGATTAGAAGTGATGATACGAATTTATATTATAGCAATACGTTTAAAAGGTGATAATACCATTGACATTTAATATTTCTTCTTAATACACTTTTATTCGTTAGACTTGTATTTATAGAGATGTAATCTTTGAAACATAACTATATGGGACTCATCCAAGGTCTCGTAAACGGATAGAATAAACACCCTTCAGACCCATTAATTAATATCCATTGAAGAGCAAGACTAATTCCAGCAGCCACATAATTCTGGCTCCAAATATCAAACTCAAGGATAAATTCAACAAAGAATAAATGATAGTTTTAAATACTAAAAAAACAGGCTGTTATTGTAGATCGAACTAAATTTGAAAAATAAATTATAGTTAAAAAACTAAAAAACACGCTTTTATAGTGAATCGAACTAAAAAGTAAAAAAATAATTCTTAATATAAGAATAAAATGATTACCGAGAAAATTAATGTCATTGTGGTAAAAGCGTGGGGGGCTTTTGTACTACATTTTTATACTAACTCAGTATTTCTGAATAGAACTAGTAAGAAATTATAACAATATAAAGCACCCCACGTTTTTATACCAATGTCATTAATTTTCTCTTTAATCACACTTTATTCTTATATTAAGAATTATTTTTCTTACTTTTTAGTTCGATTCACTATAAAAAAGCGTGTTTTATAGCTCCTTTTTTAAACTATACTTTATTTATTTTCAATGCACTAGAACAAAAACTGCAAGTGTTTTACTAAAAGCAGATGATATAACTTTACACAAGAAATCAAACTTTAAAATGCGTTTTACTCGAAACGTGTTTTTTTTTTTCGAAAGCTCAAACGGGGACAGCGATCGCTCAAAAAGTTGTTAAAATAACTTGCTGAATTTTTTTGTGTATGTTCTGTATAACAGTAGAAGTGTTTTGACCTTGAGATTTATCACTAACTATTTTATTGCAAAATTTTCAGTTCGTTATGTGAATATAATCACTGTTTTTTAAGCTATTTCATATAGTAACTGAGATAAAGTGATCTAGTTTTTGTAAGAACTAAAATATCTCTAATTCTGATCGTCATTTCAAAAACGTATAGTAAAATAATAGATCAAAGTAGAAAAATTGAGAATTTCTTCATATACTATTTGTACAGAGAGGGCCCCGTTTATGTAATTTGTTGTCGATTTTTACCCAATTTTTCCCATTTTAGCGTAGTAATAGTCTATTTTCTCTTCTTAAGTTTAGCCTATTTTTCTTAAAACGTACTAAATAAATCTTAAAACCACAAAAAAAATCTCCATGTCTCTGTTTTCTTGTAAAAAAAAAGATGTCGCAAGTAGGGACACCTTAATAGAAAATTGGTTTCCAGATGATGTCAGAATATATTCGGACGATAATGCTACTCCTCATCATTCCAAAACTGTATAGACGTGTTTTAACCATTACTATGGTGTATTTATTCATTTGAAATGACCATCAAAAAGTCCTGATGTTAGTTAAATCAAAAATCTGTGAAATGAACTAGAAAGGAATTTAAGAGAGTCGAATAACCTTCTATATAACAAATGTCAAAGAACTAGAACTATCACTTCACAAAGCATGGTCTTAAATCACTGTAGGGATATGTCATCAGCTTATTACATCACTACCACGATGAGTTAATGCTCTACATCAGGGGTGGGCAGACTTTTCTAAAGTACGGGCTACTTCTAATTTTTCATGTTGTTGCGGTTCCACCTAGTGATGTAGTGTAGTAAGCCAAAAGAAAGTATACTATACAGTCGAACCTCCATTTTATGAACCTCTATTTAGTGAAATTTTTCCTGGAACCGAAAACATTTTACAATTTTCTTCGTAAAATAACCTCCAAAAATAGCTAAGTGCATTATGTATTCAACAGAATTTTCTTTTATGACTCGATTTTTTTCCTCTTTATTTTTTAAAGTACCATGTTTACTCGAATCTAAGCAACAATTTTTTTACCAATGTTAATGCTACTGAAAATTGGGCGTAACTTAGAATCGAAGGGGTAACAAATTGTTGGATGTGGTATTTAGAGTAATTACAGCTTCATGCATGTATTTAAAAGTTTATAATACTGATAAAATAACTAATTATTCACTTCTATTAGTTTTCCTTTAATTTTTTTTTTTAAATTTCATAAAACAGGATTTTGATAAACCATTTTAGACTATTTTCATAATGTCTTTTCGAGAATTCGGGGTGCTTCTCAGAATCGATGGCTATTCGAATAAATGCTTTATATTTTTAGACCTTTGTATGATGGAATAATTATAATAATTATTAGGCTTCACTAATTATTCACTAATACCTAATAATTATTAGGTCTTAGTGAAAGCGATCTACACAAAATGTCTTAGCAACCCACTGGTCAATCGCGATCGACTTATTGCCCACCCCGGCTCTACATCAAACAAAAAGTTGAAGTTTTGGGGATTTGATGAATTCACAGACCTTGAAATTTACCTGACTGTTAAGAAAATGGATTTTAGAGTTGTATGCTCGAATTTTCATGAGCGTATTTGATCCAAGGTTTCTGTTAATGGAAGATAATGCCCATCTATGTAGGGCTGAACTGGTCTACAATTACTTGATAAGTAAGTTTTTTATTTTGTTATTTTTTTCTATTTATTTATTTATTTATTTTGGAACTTGAACAGGCTAGCACAAGTCTAACCCTTTTTTTCTGCGGGCCCCATATGTTTTTTTTTCACTCGGGCCCATCATGTGACTATTTCACGGGGCCCCAAAGAAATTAAGAAGGTCGGGGGGGGAGGAAAAAACCTTGACCAAAATAACACAAAAATTTTTTTATACATATTTTTTTTAAAATTTTTTTTTTATTTTTGTCACTGAATTTTTCTAAATAGTAAGCATTTAAGAATGACTCCTTCACAATTTCAGCATCAGTAAACGGTTTCATATGATTGCCAATAATATAACAAACTTCATAGGATGTCTTTGTTACCGCTGTGACGTTACCACTGACAAAACACTTTGTTAGCAGTTGCAAAGATTATTCATGAAAGCCTTTTATCACCTCTGGAAAGAGATCTTCGAGGAAAAGTGTCATTGAACGATTCTTGTTTGTTGGTATTTTTTAAATGCAACACACTTTCGTGACAAATCAAACAATTACTGATCCATGCTTGTTTTTCCCTCTAGAATAGTCAACTTCACAATCATCTTGAAAAACCTATTTTCTTCGAATATTTTTGCTTGCAAGATACGAGATAGTTAAAAATTAGTTCCACTCATAAATTGGTCGCTCTACCCCTCTGTTGTCTATTAACACTAATCAGAAAAAAAAATATCAATTTGCCCCCGTATGACATCGACAGCAAAAATCAAAATTGATATATTTGATTTCTTAACAAAGAATTTCCCACTAAATTTTTATAAATAAAATGAATTTTTAAAGCAATGAGCCATCGCCGGACCACTTAAAAAGGTCCAGTGGACCGCAGGTTGAGTATCTCGTTGGGGTTAGCAGATCTCTCTATTTCTATCTGCATACGTTATATATGGTCTTTAGTATAGAGCATCTTTAGTGAAGGGAAATTTTGATATAGTAGTTATGTTCCGCTGTGTACCTCAGAGAAACGACCCAGAGCTAAAACTACCATGCTGCAGCAATGGGATCGACTACCTCCTGTTTAGTTTGCTTATCACGTAGTGTAGACATTCTGACTTCTCTGGCTGTGAGAGAAAACCAATATTAGACTCATTTACTTTCAGTTCAATATTACAACCTAGAATTTGGACAGAGCTACACTGGGAGTATTACTGATAACAATGTGTAAATAAAATTACTCTTGAAAAGTAAACCGCTTTCTTGTTTATAAGTATACATTAGTTCCGATCTTCATTAAATTCTATCCATCATGTTTTCAAAAGTTCCACATAATGCTAAAATTGTCTTAATTTTACCCACGACTGTAATTGAATAGGGTCATGTTAAAGATTATCTACAGAAACTGCATTTAATTGTTAAACCAATTAAAAATAACTCTGCAAAGAAATAATAATTTATTTTTATTTAGCACTAAATAAAATATTTTGCTTTACACTCATATAGTGGTACGAAAATAAAAGCTGCTCATAAAACTAAAAGCTAACATTAAAACTATTCAAAACTATAGGACTTAACTTCTCAACTTTGTTCTATAAGTATTAGCAAAATTAATAATTCCGATTTTTAAGTATCGTTAATACATTTTTAAATATATGAGTTATGAAAAAAAGAGAAAAGGGATGTTTATGAAGGCTTCTTTTTCCATAAAAAATGATTTTTAACATAGAATATGCAGACGCTTTTCATAAAAAAAGTAAAGTTAAGAGCAAATCTTATCGATAAAGTTAACTGAATTTTTTCTTTATTTTATAAAAGAAATCTTATTTGGGAAGGAGAGAGAGAGTAGTTCCGACGCGTAAAAGGGGATATGAATCGAACTTCCGCTATAAAAACCAAAGTCATCACAAGCAAAGCAAAGAAAACATTGTTGGGTAAGTAGCCGTATTATAGAAACTTTTGCCTTCGCCACCTGCGTTTACAACCTGGCTAAATTTTACTGTGTATTCGAAAACTTGTCAAGTTCCGTCTGAAGAAAAATAACTGTTCTACTAAAACCCCAGCGTTGCCTTTGGAAAGTTGTCATAAATTCAAAAATATTATATGTGAGTTGTCTTGGAAATAGGGAAGAAAATAAATGAAAAACTGAACCTATAACCTGAATCTCAAGCGCAAAATTCATCAGTAAAGTAAGTATTTTTTTATGTTCTTTCTTAGAATTTGTTATTCTTTTTAATTAATTTAGAAATGTTAGTTATATATTGGGAAAAATCTAAAGCTTTTCGGGGGGCTGTTAATTTTTTTTCGCTACTTAAATATGGTTCCTACTAAATTATTTGCTTTCATAAACTCACAATATGTTATTTATATCATTTTAATAACATACAAAATATGCAGATTTACAAAATATTTTACCTTTCAACATTGGTTTTAAGTACACGGATACAAAAAACATGAAAATAAAAAGTAATTAAATGAAGAAATATAAAAATTGAATTACCAATTTCAAAAACTGACGCCAATTTAAATTGATTTTGAGACAAATGCAATTCAAAAAACATTTTAATAAATTTGCATACACATATTCATACATTTTCTTGTGAATTTTTATTATATATATATAAATTTATATTATAATAACAACTTTCGTGTCAATAATAAACTGTTAACTTAGCCACCGAAGGGCAGTTAACTATTATTTTTCCATTGCAAAATTATGTACTCAGCGTTTTTTCAATTATTCGTTTTGTAACCCATTTCATACGATTGCTGTCCACCAATCGGACGAGCCTTTCAAGGAAATCTTGTGAGTTTGGTATTTTGTATAAAAACCGAAAATCTATGGAAAATTCAGCTGCTTCTTGTCCTCATCATGTAAAACACGAATGTGTCTTGTTTGTGCTATGTGATCTATGTTTGTGACCGTGTTTTATGCATACATAATAAATTGAAGATTTAAAAATTTCCAAGCTTCATCATCTGTTCCGCCACGACACAACCTACACAATATATAAAAGTAAGGATAATTAAGTTAAATTTAAAATCAAATTCCCACATAACACTTAACTCTTATTTTCCATTACATCTTCAAGTATTAAATTAATCACCCAATTATTTCT
The DNA here is from genome assembly GCA_019973955.1 of Trichonephila inaurata madagascariensis. Classification (NCBI taxonomy): domain Eukaryota; kingdom Metazoa; phylum Arthropoda; class Arachnida; order Araneae; family Nephilidae; genus Trichonephila; species Trichonephila inaurata. The sequence goes on from BMAV01012917.1 coordinate 38,210, forward strand.
CCGATACAGATGGCCCAACCTCAAAACACTTCTGATCCCAGATCATTATATTTATATTCTATATGTCAGCATTAACTTTCAAGTATAACCCATAATTACGAAGGTATTTAACATCTGGGCTTAAGTGGTAAAAATACTTAGATTTCACTTTGGCATCGTTTTTCTCTCAGTGACCGAACATGTAGATAGCTCACTGAATAAAAACCATTTTAAAATTAAGATGAATGGGTGAATACATCTTTAGGTAAGTTACATTTTTTATCTTATAGTAGGATTAGAACTTTTATCAATTACTTCTGGAAGGAATTCGCTAAATACTATCAAATAAAGGAAGAGTATCTAACCACATAGCTGGTTAAACCCCACTTTTACACAAAATTAAAAGCTGTTCTAAGTCTCTCAACATTGTTTAGTATACTGCACCCTCCATATTTTTAAATTTAGTGCTTAAATAATCGAAGCCCAGTGGCTGAGCCGCAGCGTATCACACGTCCATGCACAGATCCGAGCTCAAACGCCAGATTAGGATTGGTTGACTCAGCCTTTAATCCCTGCAGTGGGTCGATAAATGAGTACCATACTTGTTAGGAAACTAAAAACTGGGGGTTTCACGTCAGACTGACGACCTGACCGATACATCTGTGCTCAGGCACCTCAGTGCTTAAGCTCATGAAGAGATGGGTCCAATAGGTCTTGGCTTTCATGAGCAGTTTGCGCCACTGAGTTTAATGGGGTTCACCCATGTAATGGGTTCAAATAAAAAAAAAATGCTTTTTTTCATAAATTGCTTCCTTAACATGTCTAGAATTTGGTGGTTAGGTGATTCTTTAAATTTCGAAGTCGTTATAAAGAAGCAGGTGTTAGAAGAGCAGCTGCTTAGAGTGCTGAGTTGGCAATGAAAGGCTGGGCCTATTGTGTACATTCGACTTGATACTATTCACCCTTCTATGTAAATATACGTTCATACAAGTATAGACGAGTTCATACAAGTATAGAAGTTCAAAAATACATAACTACAGTTATTGAATATTTCGTCGAACTTGTTTCAGTTTTATCTTAGCTTCGAAGAGCATTGCCATTAGGTAAATTAAT
>BMAV01012919.1:0-5000 GCA_019973955.1 Trichonephila inaurata madagascariensis
AAAAACAATACTGTCGCAAATGTGACAAAATGCTTTGCCAGGCTTGCTTTGGACTTTTCCACCAAAATTAGAGTGGCATTTAACTCAAAAATGAAATATTTTTTAAACAAGAAAGTATTATTCAAATAAAGTAAAATTGGAATTCAAATAAAGTACTCGGAAATAGCTTTTCATTATTGAAAAGAACACTAAAACACGCAGGTGCAAATTTTATCCCAGTATCCTATTTAGAGGACGGGTCAGATTTCTTATGTAAAATATAATTCTACTCTCAAATTTGAGCAAAGTAAATAAATTGGGATAAAACGGGTTAAGAACAAGTTACATATATCACAAAAAAATTACAACTCTGATACATGAATTTTTATTAGTTGAAAACATTAAATTTTATAGAAAACTGCAAGTGTACCAACATTTTTGTGCCCCAATATATATATATATATAGTTTCTTATAAAATACAGTCGAACCTCTATATTGTGAATTTTTCTATATAGCGAATTTTTTCCTGGAACCTTGAACATTTCACGATTTTCTTCATAAAATAACCTCTCTATAGCGAAGTGCATTTTCTATATAACAAACTTTTTCTTTTGCAATTCAATTTTTGTTCTCCCTTTTTTTTAAAGTATTTCTGAAAAAATTTCAAGTTATTCTTTCTTTAATATATTTTATGATGGTTATAAATTTTGAGCTGGTTTTATTAAATCCTAACTCACTGAGAGCAACAGAATTCTGGACGTTTCATCCAAGAAGTACAGCCCCCTCAGGGGGCTCACCTCCTTTAGGTGAGTTCGGGTTTCACGCTCCCGAGGTACCCTAGTGATCTTTTTTTCCTCTCTTCTCTCTCCCCCTTTTTTTTTCTTTGGACATTTGTTTGCTTTGGGGATAGTTTTCGTTTATGGTTTTTTGTGATAAGTTATCACTGTTTTCTTTAAATAACCACCAATTATTGTTTTCCTTTTTAGTCCTATAACATTGTTTACAAAAATATAAAAATCCAAAAAAAATCATAAGATACATTTTTAAAAATTAAAAAAAATCATATTTTTCCATTAACATAATAACAGGTCGACGGCGTATCAATGCCGATCTGCTGCATACCTAGCCTTTAGCTCTAGGGGTCTCAGTACCACCCTTATAGCCTCTTCCGCGAGGGATACTATTTGGGCAGTGGAAAGAACCCTTGCGGGGGAGAAATTGCGTGCGTCACCGATGACGGCTCTAAGGAACGCTCTGCCTAAAGCGGTCCCAGAGGGCGAGGAACTTGGTTGCGGATGGCTAGGCGGCGGGGACTCCTTCATATCGAGAAATCCTCTTTGACTTCGGCCTTGGACCGTGCCCGGCAGCACGTTATGGGGGTTTCCCCGTCGTCTAACTTTGAAGAATCCTCTGGCGGTTACACTTGGCACGTCAGAAAAGTGTGGGAATTCGGGGCCAGGCGGGGGCCCTGATGGAACTGGAAGGAATCCGTGTAGCCACAAAAATGGAGACAACTAAAAAGAATAGCGATTTGGACCCGGAAAGGCTTTTACCTCCAGCGCCAAAAATTCTCTCCTGGGCTGACCGTGTCGATTCCTCGACACCGTCGACCAGTTTCCATTTAAACTCCTCTCCCATCGAGGAGCAACAAATTAGTAATTCAAGATATTTTATAATTTCAAAGACTGATAATTTTTCTAATATATCACCATTTCTAATTCACAAAGCAATAACAGCTAGTGTAGGTGAAGTAAAAACCATCCGAAAGATACGTTTTGGTGATCTCTTTATCGAAGTGTCGTCATCGAAACAGGCTTTAGCTCTTTATAGCCTAAAGCGATTGGCACACTTCGATATTCAAGTCAAATCTCACGCAACCCTGAATTTCTCTCGAGGAGTAATCTCCGCAGCGGATTTATACAATGTAACCGACGAGGAAATTCTGGAAAATATGGCAGACCAAAAAGTATGCGCAGTCAGGCGAATTACAATAAGGCGGGATGGACAACTGCTTAACACAAAGCACATCATCCTGACCTTCGCTACGCCTGATCTTCCCCAATCCGTTAAAGTAGCATACCTCAATTGTCCCGTAAGACCATATATTCCGAATCCTGGTTCGCGACACTCGTGTTTACCAAAGACAGTAAACCCCTTCGGCAAAGGAAAAGATCACTAAGGCACCTCGGGATTGTGACACTCGTACTCACCTAAAGAAGGCGAGCCCCTGAGGGGTTCATTATTAAAATTTGTGTACAGTATCTTATATATTTGCTATAAAAATAGTGAATAATATGTATTTATTTTATTCAAATTACTTCAACCAATATTAGCTAATTAAATAAATTTCAAGATATCTATAAAATATTTTTAAAGGCTTTCTGAAACAAGATATTATTGACAGGGAAATTAATTCTTATTTTAAATAAAAATTGCAACCAAAAACTTACTTTTGAAGAACCCTTGGATTACTTTTTTTAATCATTGCTCTGTGTTTGACTGGTACTAGCTGAAGGATTTTCACCTTCATCGCTACTTATGGGGCTTGTAGGTACTTCATAACGATGTCTTGGAGAATTATGGGATTTTGTTCATTACTACTGATAGGGTATAAGGAATAGGGTGTTTGATAAGTTGCTGAAGGATTTTGTTCATCATTATTTTTACTAGGGTTTTTTTCAGGGAATATAGGAATCGCTCCCTCTCGTTCCAATTCTACCACAACTTCTTGGACTCTTTCTAAAAATATATATATATATATAATTATGGTATAATTATCTATACTAAAAAAATCTAGGATATTTTTCAAAACCCTTTTTTTTTTTTTTCCCGGGGGAAAAAAAAATTTTTTGGGGGAAAATTTTTTTAAAAATTTTTTTAAAAAAAAAAAAAATTTTAAAAAAAAAATTTTTTTAAAACCTTTTCCCCAATTTTTTTTTTTTAAAAACCCCCAAAAATTTTTTTTTTTCTTTTTTTTTTTTTAAAAATTTTTTTTCCCCCCCCAAGGGGGCCCCCCTTTGGGCCCCCCAAAAAAATTTTTGGGGGGGTCCCCAAAAACCCCCCCCCCCCCCCCCCTTGGGGGCCCCCCCCCCCCCTTTTTTTTTTTTTTTTGGGGTTTTTTGGGGGGGGGTTTTACCTTTAAAATTTTTGGGGGGGCCCGGGGGGAAAAAAAAAAATTTTTTTTTTTTTAAAAAAAAAAAAAAAAAAAAGGAAACCCAAAATTTTTTAAAAAAAAAAAAATTTTTTTTTAAAACCCCCCCCCCTTTTTTTCCCCCCCAACCCGGGGTTTTTTTTAAAAAAAAGGGGGGGTTTTTTTTAAAAAAATTTTTAAAAAAAGGGGGTTGGGGGCCCCAAAACCCCTTTTTTTTTTCCCAAAAGGGGGGGGGGTTTTCTTTTGGGGGGTTTTTTTTTTTCCCCCCCCCCCACGGCCCCCCAACCTTTGGGGTTTTCCCCCAAAAAAAAGGGGGAAAAAAAAAGGGAAAAAATTCGGGCCCCGGGGGGGAAAAAACCGGGAAGGAAATTTTTAAAAAAAAAAACCCAAACCCCCCGGGGGCCCCCTTTTTTTAAAAAAAATTTTTTTGGGGGGGTTTTTTAATTCCCCGGGCCCCCCCTTTTTTCCCCCCAAAAAAAAAAAAAATTTTTTTAAAATTTTAAAAACCCCCAAAATTTTTCCCCCCCTTTTTTTAAATTTTTAAAAAAAAAATTTGTTTAAAAATTTTAAAAATTTTTTTATTTAAAATTTTTTTCCAAAATTTTTTTTAAAAATTTAAATTTAAAAAAAATTTTTAAAAAATTTTTTTTGAAAAAGGGGGGTTTTTATTTTAAAAAAAAAAAAAATTTTTTGGGGGGGTTTTTTTTTTTTGGGGGGGGGGAAAAAAAAACCCCCTCCCTTTTTTTAATTCCTTAAAAAAATTTTTTTTTTGCCCCCCAAAAGGGGGGGGAAGGGGTTTTAAAAAAAATTTTTAAAAAAAAAAAAAAACCCCCCCCTTTCCCCCCCCCCCCCTTTTTTTTTTTTTTTAAAAAAAAATTTTTATTTTTATTTTTAAAAAAAAAAAAAAATTTTTTTTTTTAAAAACCCCCCCAAAAAAAAAAAAATTTTTAAAAAAAAACCCCTTTTTAAAAATTTTAAAAACAAAAAAAATTTTTTTGGGGGGAAAAAAATTTTTTTAAAAAAAAAAAAAACCTTTTTAAAAAAAATTTTTTTTTTTTTTAAACCCGGGGGGGGAAAAATTTTCCCAAAAAAAAAAAAGGGGGGGGGGTTTTTTTTTTGGGCCCCCAAAAAAAAAAATTTTTTTTTTAAAAAAAAAAAAAATGGGGGGTAAAAGGGGGAAAAAAAAATTTTTTTATTAAAAATTTTAAAATTTGGGGGGGGGGCCCCCCCCCCTTTTTTTTCCCCCCAAAAAAAAAATTTTTTTTTTAAAAAAAATTTTTTAAAAAAAAAAAAAAAAAAAAAAAAAATTTTTTTTTTTAAAAAAAAAAAAAAAAAAAAAAAAGGGGAAAAAAAAAAAGAAATTTAAAAAAAAAATTTTTAAAAAATTTTTTTTTTAAAAAAAAAAGTAAATAAAGGGAAAAAAAATTAAAAAGGGAAAAACCCCAAAAAAAAAAAAGGAAAAAAAAAAAAAAATTTTTTTTTAAAAAAATTTAAAAAAACCCCCCTTTTTTAAAAAAAAAAAATAAAGGCCCCTTTTTAAAAAAAAAATTGGGGGGGGAAAAAAGGAAAAAAAAATTTTTTTTAAAAAAAAGGGTTTTTTTTTTTTTTTTTTTTTTTCTCCCTTTTTTTAAAAAAAATTTTTAAAAAAAAAAAATTTTTTTAAAAAAAAAAGGGAAAAAATTTAAAAAAATTTTTTTAATTTTAAAAAAAACCTTTTCCCCAAAATTTTTTCCCCCCCAAAAAAAATTTTTTTTTAAAATTTTTCCCCCCCCCCTTTTTTTTTTTTCCCCCTTTTTTTAAATTTGGTTTTTTTGGGGGGGTTTTTTTTTGGAAAAATTTTTTTTTTCCCAAAAACCCTTTTTTTTTTTT
>BMAV01012919.1:7500-56765 GCA_019973955.1 Trichonephila inaurata madagascariensis
TTTTTTTTGGGGGTTTTTTCCCCCAGGGGAAAAAATTTTTTTTTTGAAATTTTTTTTCCCTTTAAAAACCCTTTTTCCCTTTTTTGGGCCAAAAATTGTTTTCAAAAAAATTTTAAAAAAAAAATTAAAAATTTTTTTTTTTTTAAAAAAAAATTTTTTTCCCTTTAAAAAAAAGGGGGGGGGAAAAAAAAATTTCTTTTTTTCCTTTTGGGGGAAAAACCCCCCCCCTTTTTTTTAAAAAGGGGTTAAAAAAGAACCCTTGGGGGGGTTTTTTTTGGGGCCCCCCGGGGGGAAAAAAAAGGGAAAAATTTTTTGGGGGGAAAAAGGGGGGGGTCCCAAAAATTTTGGGGGGGGCCCCCGGAACCCCCCACATTTTTTCCCCCCCTTTTTTTTGGAAAAAGGGGGTTTTTTTCCCAAAATTTTTTGGGGGGCGGGCCCTTATTTAAAAGGAAAAAACCCCCCCGGGAAAAAAAGGGCCCCAAAAAAAGGGTTTTTCCCCCAAAAAATTTTAAAAAAAAAATTTTTTAAAAAAATTTTTTTTTTTTAAAAAAAAAAAATTTAAAAAATTTTTTAAAAAAAAAAAAATAATTAAAAAATTTTTTTAAAAAAAAATTTTTAAAATTTTTTTAAAAATATTTTTAAAAAAAAACTTTTTTTAAAAAAAAAAAAAAAAAATTTTTTTGGGCCCCCCAAAATTTTTAAACCCGGGGGGTTCCCTTTTGGGAAAAAACCCCCCCTTTTTTTTTTCCCCCCCTTTTTGGGTTTTTGGGGGGTTTTTTTTTAAAGGGGGGGAAAAAAATTTTGGGAAAAAAAAAGGGGGGGGGCCTTTTTTGGGGGTTTAAAATTTAAAAACCCCCCCCCCCCAATTTCCCCTTTTCCCCCAAAAAATTTAAATTTTTAAAAAAATTTTTTTAAAAAAAAAAAAAAAATCCGGTTTTTCCCCCCGGTTTTTTTAAAAAACCCCCCAAAAAAAAATTTTAAGGAAAAAAAGGTTTTTTTTTTAAAAAAAACCCCAAAATTTAAAAATTTTTTTTAAAAATTTTAAAAAAAATTTTTGGTAATTTTTAAATTTTTAAAAAACCAAAAAAATTTTTAAAAAAAAAAAAAAAATTTTAAAAAAAAAAAAATTTTTTGGTTTTTTAAAAAAAATTTTTTAAAAAAAACCCCCCTTAAAAGGGAAAAAAAGGGGGGGAAAAAATTTTTTGGGAAAAAAAAAAAAATTTTTTTAAAAAATTTTGGGGGTTTTTTTTTTTCCCCAAAAAAAAATTTTTTAAAAAAAAAATTTTTTAAAAAATTTTTAAAAAAAAATTTTTTAAAAAAAAGGGGAAAAAGGGGAAAAAAAAATTTTTTTTTAAAAAATTTTTTTTTTAAAAAAAAAAAAATTTTTTTAATTTTTCCCCCTTCCCCCCTTTTTTTTTTTTTTTAAAAAAATTTTTAAAAAATTTTAAAAAAAAAAAAAAAATTTTTTAAAAAAATTAAAAAAACCCAAAAAAAAAAAAAAAAAAAAATTTTTTTTAAAAAATTTAAAAAAAAATGGTTTTTCCAAATTTTTTAAATTTTATATTAAAAAAAAAAAATTTTTTTTCCCCCCCAAATTTTAAATTTTTTTTTTTGCCCTTTTTTTTCCCTTTTTTTTAAAAATTTTTTTTTTCCCCCTTTTTTTTTTTAAAAAAAAAATTTTTTTTTTTTTTTTTTTTAAAAAAAAAAACTTAAAAAAAAATTTTTTCAAAAAAAAAAAAAATTTTTAAAATTTTAAAAGGGGTTTTTAAACTTCTTTTGGGGGCCCCCCAAAAAGGGGGAAAAAAAAAAAAAAAAATTTTTTTGGGGGAAAATAAATTTTTCTTTTTTTTTTTTTTTTTTTTTTTTTTTTTTTTTTTTTTAAGGGGGGTTTTTTTTTTTTTTAAATTTCCCCAAATTTTTTTTTTTTTTAAAAAAAAAAAAAAAAAAACAAAAAAAAAAAAAAAAAAAAAATTTTTAAAATTTTTGGGGGAAAAAAAAAATTTTTAAAAAAAATTTTTTCCCAAAACCCAAAAATTTTTTTTTTTTAAAAAATTTTCCCTTTTGGGGGTTTTTTTTTGCTTAATTTTCCCCAAAAATTTTTTTCCCCCAAAAACCCCTTTTTGGGGGGGCCCAAAAAAAAATTTTTTTAAATTTTTTTTTTTTTTTTTTTTTTAAAAAAAAATTTTTTTTTTTAAATTTTTTTGGGGGTTTTTTTGGGGAAAAATTTTAAAAAAAAAAGGAATTTTGGGAAAAAAAGGGGGGCCCCAAAAAAAACCCCTTTGGGGAAAATTTTTTTAAAAAAAAAAAATTTCTTTTTTTTTCCCCCTTTTTGGCCCTTTTTTTTTTTTCCCTTTGGGGGAAAAAAAAAATTTTTTTTTTTTTAAAAAAATTTTTTTTTTTTTAAAAAATTTTTAAAAAAAAAAATAAAAAATTTGGGAAAAAAAAAATTAAAAAAATTTTTTTTTTTTTGGGGGCCCCGGGGGTTTTCCCAAAAAACCCCCCCTTTTTTAAACCCCCCCCCCCTTTTTCCCCCTTTCCCCGGGGGGTTTTTAAAAAAGGGGAAATTTTTTAAAAAAAATTTTTGGGGGGGGGAAAAAAACCCGGTTGGGGGCTTCCGGGGGGCCCCCCCCGGGGGTTTTTTTTTCCCCCCCTTTGGGGAATTAAGGGGTTTTTTCCCTTTTTTCCCCCCAAAAAAAAAAAAAAAAAAAAAGGGGGGGAATTTTAAAAACCAAAAAGGGGCCCCGGGGAAATTTTAGGGAAAAATTTTTTCCCCTTTTTTTTGGGGAAAATTTTTTTTTTTTTAAATTTCCCCCCAAAAATTTTTTTAAAAAAAAATTTAAAAAAAAAAAATTTTTTTAAAAAAAAAAAAAAATTTTTCCCTTTTTTTAAAAAAAAAAAAAATTTTTTAAAAAAAATTTTTTTTTTTTTTTTTTAAGGGGTTTAAGGGGGTTTTTTCCCTTTTTTTTGGGGGGGGCCCCCCCCAAAAAAAAATTTTTTTTTTTGGGGGAAAAAAAAATGTTTAAAAAGGGGGTTTTTTTTTTAAAAAAAAATTTTTGGGGGAAAAAATTCCCCTTGGGTTTTTTCCCCATAGGTACTTCATAACGATGTCTTGGAGAATTATGGGATTTTGTTCATTACTGATAGGGTATAAGAGGAATAGGGTGTTTGATAAGTTGCTGAGAGGATTTTGTTCATCATTATTTTTTACAAAGGGGTTTTCAGGGGAATATAGGAATCTCCCCTCTCCGTTTCCAATTCTACCACAACTTCTTGGACTCTTTCTAAAATATATATATATATATAATTATGGTATAATTATCTACTACTAAAATAAATCTAGGATATTTTTTCAAAACCGCAATGAAAATAACCACGATTTCATTAAATAAATCAAATTAGATTAAGAACTGGATAAAGCGGTTTTATAAATAAAGTTAATAATGTTTGTTATCTAGTAATAGATTATCAAATAAGTATATAAACAAAAATTAAGAAATCAAGAAATTGTTTGGCTAATCCTGCCCTAAACGGAAGGAGTTCGAGAAAGGCTGTAACAACAATCTAGCCAAAAAAACTGTGATAAGAACAAGAGTGCACAGGATCCTCGGCTGTACTTTCTTATGCAAAGGCATCCGTAAAGATAGTTATTGGCCATTTTTTGCTAAAGCAAAATATAACAATTATTTTGTGACAAGAAGGTATTATTCAAATAAAGTAAAATTGGAATTCAAATAAAAGTACGCCGAAATAGCTTTTCATTATTGAAAGAACACTTAAAAAAAACACGCAGGTGCAAATTTTATCATGGTAACTATCCTATTTAGAGGACGGGTCAGATTTCTTATGTAAATATAATTCTACTCTCAAATTTGAGCAAAGTAAATAGAATTGGGATAAAACGGGTTAAGAACAAGTTACATATATCACAAAAAAATTACAACTCACCGACACATGAATTTTTATTGGTTGAAAACATTAAATTTTATAGAAAACTGCAAGTGTACCAACATTTTTGTGCCCCACATATATATATATATAGTTTCTTAAAAAATACAGTCGAACCTCTATATTGTGAATTTTTCTATATAGCGAATTTTTCCTGGAACCTTGAACATTTCACGGTGCCTTCATAAAATAACCTCTATAGCGAAGTGCATTTTCTATATAACAAACTTTTCTTTTTTGCAATTCAATTTTGTTCTCCCTTTTTTTTAAGGAAAGTATTTCTAAGAAAAAAATTTCAAGTTATTCTTTCTTTAATATATTTTAAGTGGTTATAAATTTTTTGAGCTGGTTTTTGGCCAATCCTAACTCACTAGAGAGCAACAAATTCTGGACGACAGCCAAAAGTACAGGCCCCCTCAAGGGGACTCACACTAGGTGAGTTCGGGTTTCACGCTCCCGAGGTACCTAGTGATCTTTTTTCCTCTCTTCTCTCTCCCCCTTTTTTCTTTGGACATTTTGTTTGCTTTGGGGATAGTTTTCGTTTATGGTTTTGTGATAAGTTATCACTGTTTTTCTTTAAATAACCTGAAAATTATTGTTTTCCTTTTTAGTCCTATAACATTGTTTACAAAAATAACAAAATCAAAAAAATCACTTAAGATACATTTTAAAATTAAAAAAAAAATCATATTTTCCATTAACATAATAACAGGTCGACGGCGTATCAATGCCGATCTGCTGCATACCTAACCCAGCGCACAGCTCTAGGGGTCTCAGTACCACCCTTATAGCCTCTTCCGCAGGGATGCTATTTGGGCAGTGGAAGAACCCTTGCGAGGGAAAATTGCGTGCGTCACCGATGACGGCTCTGGGAACGCTCTGCCTAAAGAAAGCGGTCCCAGGGCGAGGAACGAGAAGTTTGCGGATGGCTAGGCGGCGGGGACTCAGCTTCATATCGAGAAATCCTCTTTGACTTCGGCCTTGGACCGTGCCCGGCAGCAGCACGTTATGGGGGTTTCCCCGTCGTCTAACTTTGAAGAATCCTCTGGCGGTTACACTTGGCACGTCAAGAAAAGTGTGGGAATTCGGGGCCCAGGCAGGGGCCTGATGGAACTGGAAGGAATCGTGTAGCCACAAAAATGGAACTGGCAAAAGAATAGCGATTTGGGCCGGAAGAGCTTTTACCTCCAGCGCCAAAAAAAAAAAAAAAAATTCTCTCCTATGGGCTGACCGTGTCGATTCCTCGACACCGTCGACCAGTTTCCATTAAACTCTCTCCCATCGAGGGCAACAAATTAGTAATTCAAGATATTTTATAATTTCAAGAGACTGATAATTTTTCTAATATATCACCATTTCTAATTCACAAAGCAATAACAGCTAGTGTAGGTGAAGTAAAACCATCCGAAGATACGTTTGGTGATCTCTTTATCGAAGTGTCGTCATCAGGAAACAGGCTTTTGGCTCTTTATAGCCTAAAGCGATTGGCACACTTCGATATTCAGAATCAAATCTCACAAGCCTGATTTCTCTCGAGGGTAATCTCCGCAGCGGATTTATACAATGCTTAACCGACGAGGAGATTCTGGAAAATATGGCAGACCAAAAGTATGCGCATTCAGGCGAATTACAATAAGGCAGGATGGACAACTGGCAGCACACAAAGCACATCATCCTGACCTTCGCTACGCCTGATCTTCCCCAATCCGTTAAAGTAGCGCCTCCAATTGTCCCGTAAGATACATATATTCCGAATCCCTGGTTCGCGACACTCGTGTTTACCAAGACAGTAAACCCCTTCGGCAAGGAAAGAAGGTCACTAAGGCACCTCCGGGATTGTGACACTCGTACTCACCTAAAAGAAGGCGAGCCCTGAGGGTTCATTATTAAATTTATTGGCCACGAGAGGTATCTTACATATATTTTGCTATAAAAATGAGTGAATAATATGTGTATTTATTTTATTCAAATTACTTCAACAATATTAGCTAATTAAAATAGAATTTTCAAGATATATCTATAAAATATTTTTTAAAGGCTTTTCTGAAACAAGATATTATTGACAGGGAAATTAATTCTTATTTTTAAATAAAATTGCAACCAAAAACTTACTTTTGAAGAACCCTTGGATTTACTTTTTTAATCATTTGCTCTGTGTTTGACTGGTACTAGCTGAAGGATTTTTCACCTTCATCGCTGCTTATGGGGCTTGTAAGGTACTTCATAACGATGTCTTGGAGAATTATGGGATTTTTGTTCATTACTACTGATGGGGTATAAGGAATAGGGTGTTTGATAAGTTGCTGAAGGGATTTTGTTCATCATTATTTACTTGCGGGGTTTTCAGGGAATACGGAATCGCTCCCTCTCGTTCCAATTCTACCACAACTTCTTGGACTCTTTCTAAAAATATATATATATATATAATTATGGTATAATTATCTATACTAAAATAAAAATCTAGGATATTTTTCAAAACCGCAATGAAAATAACCTGATTTCATTAAATAAATCAAATTAGATTAAGAACTGGATAAAACTAGTTTATATCAAGTTAATATGTTTGTTATCTAGTAATAGATATCAAATAAGTATATAAACAAAATTAAGAAATCGAAATTGTTTGGCTAATCCTGCCCTAAACTTGAAGGAGTTCCGAAGAGCTGTAACAACAATCTAGCCAAAAAACTGTGATAAGAACAAGAGGTATACCTAGGATCTCGACTGTACTTTCTTATGCAAAAGAAGACATCCGTAAGATAGTATTGGCCATTTTGCTAGAAGCAAGAAAAACGACGTGGCTGTCAAAGAAAGGCTACAAAAGGAGAAAATAAAAACAATACTGTCGCAAATGTGACAAAATGCTTTGCCAGGCTTGCTTTGGACTTTTCCACCAAAATTAGAGTGGCATTTAACTCAAAAATGAAATATTTTAAACAAGAAAGTATTATTCAAATAAAGTAAAAATTGGAATTCAAATAAAATTACTCGGAAATAGCTTTCATTATTGAAAAGAACACTAAAATTACGCAGGTGCAAAATTTTATCAGTATCCTATTTAGAGGGACGGGTCAGATTTCTTATGTAAAATATAATTCTACTCTCAAATTTGAGCAAAAGTAAATAGAATTAAGGATAAAAACGGGTTAGAACAAGTTACATATATCACAAAAAAATTACAACTCTGATACATGAATTTTTATTGGTTGAAAACATTAAATTTTATAGAAAACTGCAAATTGTACCAACATTTTTATTGCCCCACATATATATATATATAGTTTCTTAAAAAATACAGTCGAACCTCTATATTGTGAAGATTTTTCTATATAGCGAATTTTTTCCTGGAACCTTAGACATTTCGATTTCTTCATAAAATAACCTCTCTATAGCAGAAGTGCATTTCTATATAACAAACTTTTCTTTTGCAATTCAATTTTGTTCTCCCTTTTTTTTAAGTATTTCTGAAAAATTTCAAGGATTATTCTTTCTTTAATATATTTTATGATGGTTATAAATTTTGAGCTGGTTTTATTAAATCCTAACTCACTGAGAGCAACAGAATTCTGGACGTTTCATCAAGAGTACAGCCCCCCCCTCAGGGCTCACCTCCCACTGGGTGAGTTCGGGTTTCACGCTCCCGGGGTACCCTAGTGATCTTTTTTCTCTCTTCTCTCTCCCCCCTTTTTTTTCTTTGGACATTTGTTGTTTGCTTTGGGGATAGTTTTTTCGTTTATGGTTTTGTGATAAGTTATCACTTAACCTTTAAATAACCACCAATTATTGTTTTTCCTTTTTAGTCCTATAACATTGTTTACAAAATATAAAAATCCAAAAAAAAATCATAAGATACATTTTTTAAAATTAAAAAAAATCATATTTTCCATTAACATAATAACAGGTCGACGGCGTATCCAATGCCGATCACCGCGCATACCTAGCCTTTAGCTCTAGGGGTCACCAGTACCACCCTTATAGCCTCTTCCGCGAGGGATACTATTTGGGCGATTGGAAAGAACCCTTGCAGGGAGAATTACGTGCGTCACCATTGGTGGCTCCTAAGGGAGCAGCTCTGCCTAAAGCGGTCCCAGAGGACGAAGAACTTGGTTGCGGATGGCTAGGCGGCGGGGACTCCCCTTCATATCGAAATCCTCTTTGACTTCGGCCTTGGACCGTGCCCGGCAGCACGTTATGGGGGTTTCCCCGTCGTCTAACTTTGAAGAATCCTCTGGCGGTTACACTTGGCACGTCAGAAAAGTGTGGGAATTCGGGGCCAGGCGGGGGGCCCTGATGGAACTGGAAGGAATCCGTGTAGCCACAAAAATGGAGACAACTAAAAAGAATAGCGATTTGGACCCGGAAAGGCTTTTACCTCAGCGCCAAAAAAAAATTCTCTCCTGGGCTGACCGTGTCGATTCCTCGACACCGTCGACCAGTTCCATGGCTTTCCTCTCCCATCGAGGAGCATAAATTAGTAATTCAAGATATTTTATAATTTCAAAAAAGACTGATAATTTTCTAATATATCACCATTTCTAATTCACAAAGCAATAACAGCTAGTGTAGGTGTGAGTAAAACCATCCAGTACGTTTTGGTACAGTCTCTTTTATCAGAGATGTCGTCATCGAACAGGCTTTAGCTCTTTATAGCCTAAAGCGATTGGCACACTTCGATATTCAGAGTCAAATCTCACGCAACCCTGAATTTCTCTCGAGGTAATCTCCGCAGCGGATTTATACAATGTAACCGACGAGGAATTCTGGAAAATACTCGGCAGACCAAAAGTATTATGCGCATTCAGGCGGAGTACAATAAGGCCGGGATGGACAACTGCTTAACACAAAGCACATCATCCTGACACTTCGCTACGCCTGATCTTCCCCAATCCGTTAAAGTAGCATACCTCAATTTGTCCCGTAAGACCACTTATATTCCGAATCTGGTTCGCGACACTCGTATTTTACCAAAGACAATTAAACCTTCGTAAAGGAAAAGATCACTAAAAGGCACCTCAGGTTGATTGTGACACTCGTACTCTCACCCTAAAGAAGGCGAGCCCTGAGGGGTTCATTATTAAAATTTATTGTACAGTATCTTATATATATTTTGCTATAAAAATAGTGAATAATATGTATTTATTTTATTCAAATTACTTCAACAATATTAGCTAATTAAATAAATTTCAAGATATCCTATAAAAATATTTTTTAAAGGCTTTCTGAAACAAGATATTATTGACAGAGTAATTCTTATTTTAAATAAAATTGCAACCAAAGAAACTTACTTTTGAAGAAACCCTTGGATTACTTTTTTAATCATTGCTCTGTGTTTGACTGGGTACTAGCTGAAGGATTTTTCACCTTCATCGCTACTTATGGGAGAAACTGTAGGTACTTCATAACGATGTCTTGGGAGAATTATGGGATTTTGTTCATTACTACTGATAGGGGTATAAGGAATGGTGTTTGATAAGTTGCTGAAGGATTTTGTTCATCATTATTTTTACTAGGGGTTTCAGGAATATAGGAATCAGCTCCCTCTCGTTCCAATTCTACCACAACTTCTTGGACTCTTTCTAAAAATATATATATACATATATATAATTATGGTATAATTATCTATACTAAAATAAAATCTAGGATATTTTCAAAACCACCAATGAAAATAACCTGATTTCGTAAATAAATCAAATTAGATTAAGAACTGGATAAAGCAGTTTATATCAAAGTTAATAATGTTTGTTATCAGTAATAGATGCTCGATAAGTATATAAACAAATTAAAAATCAGAATTGTTTTGGCTAATCCTGCCCCTAAACTTGAAGAGGTTCGAAGAGCTGTAACAACAATCTAGCCAAAAAAAAACTGTGATAAGAACAAGAGGTATACCTAGGATCTCGACTGTACTTTCTTATGCAAAAGAAGACATCCGTAAAAGATAGTATTGGCCATTTTTGCTGAAGCAAGAAAAAACGACATTATTTTAATCAAAGAAGGGCTACAAAGGGAAAACCAAAAACAATACTGTCATAAATGTGACAAAATAGCACCAGACTGGCACTGGACTTTTCCACCAAAATTAAATTGGCATTTAACTCAAAAATGAAATATTTTTTTAAACAGAAAGTATTATTCAAATAAAGTAAAATTGGAATCAAATAAAAGAATTACTCGGAAATAGCTTTTCATTATTGAAGAAAGAACACTAAAACTACGCAGGTGCAAATTTTATCCCAGTATCCTATTTAGAGGACGGGTCAGATTTCTTATGTAAAATAATTCTACTCTCAAATTTGAGCAAAGTAAATAAATTGGGATAAAACGGGTTAGAACAAGTTACATATATCACAAAAAAATTACAACTCTGATACATGTGAATTTTTATTAGTTGAAAACATTAAATTTTATAGAAACTACAGGGTGTACCAACATTTTTGTACTACATATATATATATATAGTTTCTTAAAAATACAATGATCGAACCTCTATATTTGTGAATTTTCTATATAGCGAATTTTTTCCTGGAACCAGGCATTTCACGATTTTCTTCTTAAAATAACCTCTCTATAGCAGAAGTTAAATTTCTATATATAACAAACTTTTCTTTTGCAATTCAATTTTTGTTCTCCCTTTTTTTTTTTAAAGATATTTCTGAAAAAATTTCAAGTTATTCTTTCTTTAATATATTTTATGACTGATGGTTATAAATTTGCAGGCTGGTTTTATTAAATCCTAACTCACTGAGAGAGCAACAAATTCTGGACGTTTCATCCAAAATTTACTGGCAGCCCTCAGGGCTCACCTCCACTGTAGGGGTGAGTTCGGGTTTCACGCTCCCGAAGGTACCCTAGTGATCTTTTTTCCTCTCTTCTCTCACCCCCCTTTTTTCTTTGGACATTTGTTTTGCTTTGGGGATAGTTTTTCGTTTATGGTTTTGTGATAAGTTATCACTGTTTTCTTAAATAACCACCAATTATTGTTTTCCTTTTTAGTCCTATAACATTGTTTACAAAATATAAAAATCAAAAAATCATAAGATACATTTTTAAAAATTAAAAAAGATATATTTTTCCATTAACATAATAACAGGTCGGCAGCGTATCAATGCCGATCTGCTGCATACCTAGCCTTTAGCTCTAGGGTCTCAGTACCACCCACTTATAGCCTCTTCCGCGAGGGGATACTATTTGGGCGGTGGAAAGAACCCTTGCGGTGGAGAGAATTGCGTGCGTCACCGACATTGAGGCGGCTCTAAAGACGCTCTGCCCTAAAAGCGGTCCCAGAGGGGCGAGAACTTGGTTGCGGATGGCTACAGGCGGCGGGGACTCCTTCATATCGAAATCCTCTTTGACTTCGGCCTTGGATATTGCGTGCCCGGCAGCACGTTATGGGGGTTTCCCCGTCGTCTAACTGAAGAATCCTCTGGCGGTTACACTTGGCACGTCAGAAAAATTAGTAGATTCGGGGCCAGGCGGGGGCCTGATGGAACTAAGGAAGGAATCCGTGTAGCCACAAAAATGGAACAACTAAAAAGAATAGCGATTTGGACCCGGAAGGCTTTTTACCTCAGCGCCAAAAATTCTCTCCTGGGCTGACCGTGTCGATTCCTCGACACCGTCGACCAGTTTCCATTTAAACTCCTCGCCCATCGAGGAGCAACAAAATAGTAATTCAAGATATTTTATAATTTCAAAGACTGATAATTTTTCTAATATATCACCATTTCTAATTCATAAAGCAATAACAGCTAGTGTAGGTGAAGTAAAAACCATCCGAAGATACGTTTTGGTGATCTCTTTATCGAAGTGTCGTCATCAGAAGAGCAGGAGCTTTAGCTCTTTATAGCTAAAGCGTTTGGCACACTTCGATTATTCAGAGTCAAATCTCTACGCGCAACCTATGAATTTCTCTCGAGGAGTAATCTCCGCAGCGGATTTATACAATGCTTAATGACAGGGAAATTCTGGAAAATATGAAAGACCAAAAAGTATGCGCAGTCAGGCGAATTACAATAAGGCAGGATGGACAACACAGCAACACAAAAATACATCTGACCTTCGCTACGCCTGATCTTCCCCAATCCGTTAAAGTAGCATACCTCAATTGTCCCGTAAGACCATATATTCCAGATCCTGGTTGCTGACACTCATGTTTACCAAAGACAGTAAACCCCTTCGGCAAAAAGGAAAGAAAGATCACTAAGGCACCTCGGGATTGTGACACTCGTACTCACCTAAAGAAGGCGAGCCCCTGAGGTTCATTATTAAAATTTATTATTTATATATTTGCTATAAAAATAGTAGATAATATGTATTTATTTTATTCAAATTACTTCAATAATATTAGCTAATTAAATAAATTTCAAGATATCTATAAAATATTTTAAGGCTTTTCTGGGGCTGAGGGGCCTTGGTAGGGAGGTGGTTTTGTTTTGATAATTTGGAGGCTGTTTTGGGGCGCTGGTTGGCGATAAGAGCTGCTGAACTTTGACTGGTACTAGCTAGGAAGGATTTTTCACCTTCATCGCTACTTATGGGGCCTTGTAGGTACTTCATAACGATGTCTTGGAGGTATGGGATTTTGTTTCATTACTACTGATAGGGTATAGGAATAGGGTGTTTGATAAGTTGCTGAAGGATTTTGTTCATCATTATTTTTACTAGGGTTTTTCAGAATATAGGAATCGCTCCTCGTTTGAATTCTACCACAACTTCTTGGACTCTTTCTAAAATATATATATATATATAGTATGGTATATTATCTATACTAAAAATAAAAATCTAGGATATTTTTCAAAACCACGTGAAAATAACCTGATTTCATTAAATAAATCAAATTAGATTAAGAACTGGATAAAGCAGTTTATATCAAAGTTAATAATGTTTGTTATCTAGTAATAGATATCAAATAAGTATATAAACAAAATTAAGAAATCGAAATTGTTTGGCTAATCCTGCCCTAAACTTGAAGGAGTTCCGAAGAGCTGTAACAACAATCTAGCCAAAAAAAAACTGTGATAAGAACAAGAGGTATACCTAGGATCTCGACTGTACTTTCTTATGCAAAAGAAGACATCCGTAAAGATAGTATTGGCCATTTTTATAAAGCAAGAAAAACAACGTGGCTGTCAAGAGGGGTACAAAAGAAAACCAAAAACAATACTGTCGCAAATGTGACAAAATGCTTTATAGACCTTTGGACTTTTCACAAAATTAGAGTGGCATTTAACTCCAAAAAATGAAATATTTTTTAAACTAAAGAAAGTATTATTCAAATAAAGTAAAAGAATTGGAATTCAAATAAAGGAGTACTCGAAATAGCTTTTCATTATTAGAAGAACACTAAAACACGCAGGTGCAAATTTATCCCAGTATCCTATTTAGAGGACGGGTCAGATTTCTTATGTAAATATAATTCTACTCTCAAATTTGAGCAAAGTAAATAGAATTGGGATAGAAACGGGTTAAGAACAAGTTACATATATCACAAAAAATTACAACTCCTGATACATGAATTTTATTAGTTGAAAACATTAAATTTTATAGAAAACTGCAAGGGTGTACCAACATTTTGTGCTTATATATATATATATAATAGTTTCTTAAAAAATACAGTCCGAACCTCTATATTGTGAATTTTTCTATATAGCGAATTTTTTCCTGGAACCTTAGACATTTCGATTTTTCTTCATAAAATAACCTCTCTATAGCGAAGTGCATTTTCTATATAACAAACTTTTTCTTTGCAATTCAATTTTTTGTTCTCCCTTTTTTTTAAAGTATTTCCTGAAAAATTTCAAGTTATTCTTTCTTTAATATATTTTTATGATGGTTATAAATTTTGAGCTGGTTTTATTAAATCTAACTCACTGAGAGCAACAAATTCTGGACGTTTCATCCAGTACAGCCCCCTCAAGGGGCTCACCTCCTAGGTAGTTCGGGTTTCACGCTCGAGGTACCCTAGTGATCTTTTTCCTCTCTTCTCTCTCCCCTTTTTTTTTTCTTTGGACATTTGTTTTGCTTTGGGGATGGTTTCGTTTATGGTTTTGTGATAAGTTATCACTGTTTTCTAAATAACCACCAATTATTGTTTTCCTTTTTAGTCCTATAACATTGTTTACAAAAATATAAAAATCAAAAAAATCATAAGATACATTTTTAAAATTAAAAAAATCATATTTTTTCCATTAACATAATAACAGGTCGACGGCGTATCAATGCCGATCTGCTGCACATACCTAGCCTTTAGCTGGGGTCTCAGTTACCACCCTTATAGCCTCTTCCGCGGGGATTACTATTTGGGCAGTGGAAGAACCCTTGCGGGGAGAAGATTGCGTGCGTCACCGATGACGCTCTAAGGAACGCTCTGCCTAAAGCGGTCCCAGAGGGGCGAAAGGAACTTGGTTGCGGATGGCTGAGCGGCGGGGACTCCTTCATATCGAAATCCTCTTTGACTTCGGCCGCTGGACCGTGCCCGGCAGCACGTTATGGGGTTTTCCCCGTCGTCTAACTTTGAAGAATCCTCTGGCGGTTACGCGGCACGTCAGAAAAGTGTGGGGAATTCGGGGCCAGGCGGGGGCCCTGATGGGTGGAAGGAATCGTGCTTAATACAAAATGGAGACAACTAAAAGAATAGCGATTTGGACCCGGAAAGGCTTTTACCTCCAGCGCCAAAAAAATTCTCTCCTGGGCTGACCGTGTCGATTCCTCGACACCGTCGACCAGTTTCTAAACTCCTCTCCCATCGAGGGCAACAAATTAGTAATTCAAGATATTTTTATAATTTCAAAGACTGATAATTTTTTCTAATATATCACCATTCTAATTCATAAAGCAATAACAGCTAGTGTAGGTGAAGTAAAAACCATCCGAAAGATACGTTTTGGTGATCTCTTTATCGAAGTGTCGTCATCGAAACAGGCTTTAGCTCTTTATAGCCTAAAGCGATTGGCACACTTCGATATTCAGAATCAAATCTCACGCAACCCTGGATTTCTCTCGAGGTAATCTCCGCAGCGGATTTATACAATGTAACCGACGAAATTCTGGAATATAACTTGAACCAAAAGTATGCGCAGTCAGGCGAATTACAATAAGGCGGGATGGACAACTGCTTAACACAAAGCACATCATCCTGACCTTCGCTACTGCCTGATCTTCCCAATCCGTTAAAGTAGCATACCTCAATTGTCCGTAAGACCATATATTCCGAATCCTGGTTCTACCGCGACACTCATTATTTGCAAAAGACAGTAAACCCCTTCGGCAAAGGGAAAAGATCCACTAAGGCACCTCGGGATTGTGACACTCGTACTCACCCTAAAGAGGCGAGCCCCTGAGGGGGTTCATTATTAAAATTGTGTACAATTATCTTATATATTTGCTATAAAAATAATTAGATAATATGTATTTATTTTTATTCAAATTACTTCAACCAATATTAGCTAATTAAATAGAATTTCAAGATATCTATAAAATATTTTTAAAGGCTTTTCTGAAACAGATATTATTGACAGGAAATTAATTCTTATTTTAAATAAAGTGCAACCAAAAACTTTTACTTTTGAAGAACCCTTGGATTACTTTTTTAATCATTGCTCTGTGTTTGACTGGTACTAGCTGGAAGAGTTTTCACCTTCACATGTCGCTACTTATAGGGCTTGTAGGTACTTCATAACGATGTCTTGGAGATTATGGGATTTTTTGTTCATTACTACTGATGGGGTATAAGGAATAGGGTGTTTTGATAAGTTGCTGAAAGGATTTTGTTCATCATTATTTTTACTAGGGTTTTCAGGGAATATGGAATCGCTCCCTCTCGTTCCAATTCTACCTACAACTTCTTGGACTCTTCTAAAAATATATATATATATATAATTATGGTATAATTATCTATACTAAAATAAAATCTAGGATATTTTTTCAAAACCGCAATGAAAATAACCTAGTTTCATTAAATAAATCAAATTAAGATTAAGAACTGGATAAAACAGTTTTATATCAAAGTTAATAATGTTTGTTATCTAGTAATAGATATCAAATAAGTATATAAACAAAATTAAGAAATCGAAATTGTTTGGCTAATCCTGCCTAAACTTGAAGGAGTTCCGAAGAGCTGTAGCAACAATCTAGCCAAAAAAACTGTGATAAGAACAAGAGGTATACCTAGGATCTCGACTGTACTTTCTTATGCAAAAGACATCCGTAAAGATAGTATTGGCCATTTTTTGCTAAAGCAAGAAAAACAACGTGGCTGTCAAAGAAAGGGCTACAAAGGAAAACCAAAAACAATACTGTCGCAAATGTGACAAAATGCTTTGCCAGGCTTGCTTTGGACTTTTCCACCAAAATTAGAGTGGCATTTAACTCAAAATGAAATATTTTTAAACAAGAAAGTATTATTCAAATAAAAGTAAAATTGGAATTCAAATAAAATTACTCGGAAATAGCTTTTCATTATTGAAAGAACACTAAAAAACACCACACTGGAGTTACAATTTTATCCCAGTATCCTATTTAGAGGACAGGGTCAGATTTCTTATGTAAATATAATTCTACTCAAATTTGAGCAAAGAGTAAATAAATTGGGATAAAACGGGTTAAGAACAAGTTACATATATCACAAAAAAAATTACAACTCTGATACATGAATTTTTATTAGTTAGAAAACATTAAATTTTATAGAAAACTGCAAATTAATACCAACATTTTTTGTTACTTACATATATATATATATAGTTTCTTAAAATACAGTCGAACACTCTATATTGTGAATTTTTTCTATATAGCGAATTTTTCCTGGAACCTTGAACATTTCACGATTTTCTTCATAAAATAACCTCTCTATAGCGAAGTGCATTTTTCTATATAACATTTTCTTTTTGCAATTCAATTTTGTTCTCCTTTTTTTTAAAGTATTTCTAAGAAAAATTTCAATTTATTCTTATTTTAATATATATTTTATGATGGTTTATAAATTTTTGAGCTGGTTTTATTAAATCTAACTCACTGAGAGCAACAGAATTCTGGACGTTTCATCAAGAAGTACAGCCCCTCAGGGGCTCACCTCCCTTTAGGTGAGTTCGGGTTTCACGCTCCCGAAGGTACCCTAGTGATCTTTTTTCCCTCTCTTCTCTCACCCCCTTTTTTTTTTTCTTTGGACATTTGTTGTTGTTTGCTTTGGGGATAGTTTTCGTTTATGGTTTTGTGATAAGTTATCACTGTTTTCTTTAAATAACCACCAATTATTGTTTTTCCTTTTTGAGTCCTATAACATTGTTTACAAAATATAAAAATCCAAAAAATCATAAGATACATTTTAAAAATTAAAAAAAATCATATTTTCCATTAACACTTAATAACAGGTCGACGGCGTATCAATGCCGATTGCACATACCTAGCCTTTTAGCTCTAGAGGTCTCAGTACCACCCTTATAGCCTCTTCCGCAGGGATACTATTTGGGCAGTGGAAGAACCCTTGCGGTGGAG
Organism: Trichonephila inaurata madagascariensis; assembly: GCA_019973955.1. Classification (NCBI taxonomy): domain Eukaryota; kingdom Metazoa; phylum Arthropoda; class Arachnida; order Araneae; family Nephilidae; genus Trichonephila; species Trichonephila inaurata. The sequence continues at coordinate 24,934 of BMAV01012919.1, forward strand.
AAATTGCGTGCGTCACCGATGGCAGCTCTAAGGAACGCTCTGCTAAAGCGGTCCCAGAGGGCGGAAAGACAGTTTGCGGATGGCTAGGCGGCAGGGACTCCTTCATATCGAAATCCTCTTTGACTTCGGCGCTGGACCGTGCCCGGCAGCTTTTGGGTATAGGGGGTTTCCCGTCGTCTAACTGAAGAATCCTCCTGGCGGTTACACTTGGCGTCAGAAGAAGTGTGTGAATTCGGGGCCAGGCGGGGGCCCTGATGGAACCCTGGAAGGAATCCGATGTAGCCACAAAATGGGGAGACAACTAAAAAGAATAGCGATTTGGACCCGGAAAGGCTTTTACCTCCAGCGCCAAAAAAAAAAAAAAAAATTACTCTCCTGGGCTGACCGTGTCGATTCCTCGACACCGTCGACCAGTTCGGCTAAACTCCTCGCCCATCGAGGAGCAACAAAATAGTAATTCAAGATATTTTATAATTTCAAAGACTGATAATTTTTCTAATATATCACCATTTCTAATTCATAAAGCAATAACAGCTAGTGTAGGTGAAGTAAAAACCATCCGAAAGATACGTTTTGGTGATCTCTTTATCGAAGTGTCGTCATCGAAACAGGCTTTAGCTCTTTATAGCCTAAAGCGGTGGCACACTTCGATATTCAAGTCAAATCTCACGCAACCTACGATTTCTCTCGAGGGTATTCTCCGCAGCGGATTTATACAATGTAACCGACGAGGAAATTCTGGAAAATATGGCAGACCAAAAGTATGCGCATTCAGGCGAAGATACAATAAGGCAGGATGGACAGCTGCTTAACACAAAGCACATCGTACGGCCTCGCTACGCCTGATCTTCCCCAATCCGTTAAAGTAGCATACCTCAATTGTCCCGTAAGACCATGTAATTCCGAATCCTGGTTCGCGACACTCGTGTTTACCAAAGACAGTAAGCCCTTCGGCAAAGGAAGAAAAGAATCACTAAGGCACCTCGGGATTGTGACACTCGTACTCACCTAAAGAAGGCGAGCCCCTGAGGGGTTCATTATTAGGGCCCAGTACAGTATCTTATATATTTGCTATAAAAATAGTGAATAATATGTATTTATTTTATTCAAATTACTTCAACCAATATTAGCTAATTAAATAAATTTCAAGATATCTATAAAATGATATTTTAAAAAGGCTTTCTGAAACAAGATATTATTGACAGGGGAAATTAATTCTTATTTTAAAATAAAATTGCAACCAAAACTTACTTTTGAAGAACCCTTGGTTACTTTTTTAATCATTGCTCTGTGTTTGACTGAGGTACTAGCTGGAAGGATTTTCACCTTCATCGCGCTACTTGGGGCTTGTAGGTACTTCATAACGATGTCTTGGAGAATTATGGAAGTTTTGTTCATTACTACTGATAGGGTATAAGGAATAGGGTGTTTGATAAGTTGCTGAAGGTTTTGTTCATCATTATTTTACTAGGGTTTTTTCAGGGGTATAGGAATCGCTCCCTCTCGTTTCCAATTCTACCACAACTTCTTGGACTCTTTCCTAAAATATATATATATATATAATTATGGTATATTATCTATACTAAAAATAAAAATCTAGGATATTTTTCAAAACCGCAATGAAAATAACCTGATTTCATTAAATAAATCAAATTAAGATTAAGAACTGGATAAAAGCGAGTTTATATCAAAGTTAATAATGTTTGTTATCTAGTAATAGATATCAAATAAGATATAAACAAGTAGAAATCGAAATTGTTTGGCTAATCCTGCCCTAAACTTGAAGGAGTTCCGAAGAGCTGTAACAACAATCTAGCCAAAAAACTGTGATAAGAACAAGAGGTATACCTAGGATCTCGGCTACAATACTTTCTTATGCAAAGACATCCGTAAAGATAGTATTGGCCATTTTTTGCTAAAGCAAGAAGAAAAACGACGTGGCTGTCAAAGGGCTACAAAGGAAAACCAAAAACAATACTGTCGCAAATGTGACAAAATGCTTTGCCAGGCTTGCTTTTGGACTTTCCGCAAAATTAGAGTGGCTAGGTACTTCATAACGATGTCTTGGAGAATTATGGGATTTTGTTCATTACTGATAGGGTATAAGAGGAATAGGGTGTTTGATAAGTTGCTGAGAGGATTTTGTTCATCATTATTTTTTACAAAGGGGTTTTCAGGGGAATATAGGAATCTCCCCTCTCCGTTTCCAATTCTACCACAACTTCTTGGACTCTTTCTAAAATATATATATATATATAATTATGGTATAATTATCTACTACTAAAATAAATCTAGGATATTTTTTCAAAACCGCAATGAAAATAACCACGATTTCATTAAATAAATCAAATTAGATTAAGAACTGGATAAAGCGGTTTTATAAATAAAGTTAATAATGTTTGTTATCTAGTAATAGATTATCAAATAAGTATATAAACAAAAATTAAGAAATCAAGAAATTGTTTGGCTAATCCTGCCCTAAACGGAAGGAGTTCGAGAAAGGCTGTAACAACAATCTAGCCAAAAAAACTGTGATAAGAACAAGAGTGCACAGGATCCTCGGCTGTACTTTCTTATGCAAAGGCATCCGTAAAGATAGTTATTGGCCATTTTTTGCTAAAGCAAAATATAACAATTATTTTGTGACAAGAAGGTATTATTCAAATAAAGTAAAATTGGAATTCAAATAAAAGTACGCCGAAATAGCTTTTCATTATTGAAAGAACACTTAAAAAAAACACGCAGGTGCAAATTTTATCATGGTAACTATCCTATTTAGAGGACGGGTCAGATTTCTTATGTAAATATAATTCTACTCTCAAATTTGAGCAAAGTAAATAGAATTGGGATAAAACGGGTTAAGAACAAGTTACATATATCACAAAAAAATTACAACTCACCGACACATGAATTTTTATTGGTTGAAAACATTAAATTTTATAGAAAACTGCAAGTGTACCAACATTTTTGTGCCCCACATATATATATATATAGTTTCTTAAAAAATACAGTCGAACCTCTATATTGTGAATTTTTCTATATAGCGAATTTTTCCTGGAACCTTGAACATTTCACGGTGCCTTCATAAAATAACCTCTATAGCGAAGTGCATTTTCTATATAACAAACTTTTCTTTTTTGCAATTCAATTTTGTTCTCCCTTTTTTTTAAGGAAAGTATTTCTAAGAAAAAAATTTCAAGTTATTCTTTCTTTAATATATTTTAAGTGGTTATAAATTTTTTGAGCTGGTTTTTGGCCAATCCTAACTCACTAGAGAGCAACAAATTCTGGACGACAGCCAAAAGTACAGGCCCCCTCAAGGGGACTCACACTAGGTGAGTTCGGGTTTCACGCTCCCGAGGTACCTAGTGATCTTTTTTCCTCTCTTCTCTCTCCCCCTTTTTTCTTTGGACATTTTGTTTGCTTTGGGGATAGTTTTCGTTTATGGTTTTGTGATAAGTTATCACTGTTTTTCTTTAAATAACCTGAAAATTATTGTTTTCCTTTTTAGTCCTATAACATTGTTTACAAAAATAACAAAATCAAAAAAATCACTTAAGATACATTTTAAAATTAAAAAAAAAATCATATTTTCCATTAACATAATAACAGGTCGACGGCGTATCAATGCCGATCTGCTGCATACCTAACCCAGCGCACAGCTCTAGGGGTCTCAGTACCACCCTTATAGCCTCTTCCGCAGGGATGCTATTTGGGCAGTGGAAGAACCCTTGCGAGGGAAAATTGCGTGCGTCACCGATGACGGCTCTGGGAACGCTCTGCCTAAAGAAAGCGGTCCCAGGGCGAGGAACGAGAAGTTTGCGGATGGCTAGGCGGCGGGGACTCAGCTTCATATCGAGAAATCCTCTTTGACTTCGGCCTTGGACCGTGCCCGGCAGCAGCACGTTATGGGGGTTTCCCCGTCGTCTAACTTTGAAGAATCCTCTGGCGGTTACACTTGGCACGTCAAGAAAAGTGTGGGAATTCGGGGCCCAGGCAGGGGCCTGATGGAACTGGAAGGAATCGTGTAGCCACAAAAATGGAACTGGCAAAAGAATAGCGATTTGGGCCGGAAGAGCTTTTACCTCCAGCGCCAAAAAAAAAAAAAAAAATTCTCTCCTATGGGCTGACCGTGTCGATTCCTCGACACCGTCGACCAGTTTCCATTAAACTCTCTCCCATCGAGGGCAACAAATTAGTAATTCAAGATATTTTATAATTTCAAGAGACTGATAATTTTTCTAATATATCACCATTTCTAATTCACAAAGCAATAACAGCTAGTGTAGGTGAAGTAAAACCATCCGAAGATACGTTTGGTGATCTCTTTATCGAAGTGTCGTCATCAGGAAACAGGCTTTTGGCTCTTTATAGCCTAAAGCGATTGGCACACTTCGATATTCAGAATCAAATCTCACAAGCCTGATTTCTCTCGAGGGTAATCTCCGCAGCGGATTTATACAATGCTTAACCGACGAGGAGATTCTGGAAAATATGGCAGACCAAAAGTATGCGCATTCAGGCGAATTACAATAAGGCAGGATGGACAACTGGCAGCACACAAAGCACATCATCCTGACCTTCGCTACGCCTGATCTTCCCCAATCCGTTAAAGTAGCGCCTCCAATTGTCCCGTAAGATACATATATTCCGAATCCCTGGTTCGCGACACTCGTGTTTACCAAGACAGTAAACCCCTTCGGCAAGGAAAGAAGGTCACTAAGGCACCTCCGGGATTGTGACACTCGTACTCACCTAAAAGAAGGCGAGCCCTGAGGGTTCATTATTAAATTTATTGGCCACGAGAGGTATCTTACATATATTTTGCTATAAAAATGAGTGAATAATATGTGTATTTATTTTATTCAAATTACTTCAACAATATTAGCTAATTAAAATAGAATTTTCAAGATATATCTATAAAATATTTTTTAAAGGCTTTTCTGAAACAAGATATTATTGACAGGGAAATTAATTCTTATTTTTAAATAAAATTGCAACCAAAAACTTACTTTTGAAGAACCCTTGGATTTACTTTTTTAATCATTTGCTCTGTGTTTGACTGGTACTAGCTGAAGGATTTTTCACCTTCATCGCTGCTTATGGGGCTTGTAAGGTACTTCATAACGATGTCTTGGAGAATTATGGGATTTTTGTTCATTACTACTGATGGGGTATAAGGAATAGGGTGTTTGATAAGTTGCTGAAGGGATTTTGTTCATCATTATTTACTTGCGGGGTTTTCAGGGAATACGGAATCGCTCCCTCTCGTTCCAATTCTACCACAACTTCTTGGACTCTTTCTAAAAATATATATATATATATAATTATGGTATAATTATCTATACTAAAATAAAAATCTAGGATATTTTTCAAAACCGCAATGAAAATAACCTGATTTCATTAAATAAATCAAATTAGATTAAGAACTGGATAAAACTAGTTTATATCAAGTTAATATGTTTGTTATCTAGTAATAGATATCAAATAAGTATATAAACAAAATTAAGAAATCGAAATTGTTTGGCTAATCCTGCCCTAAACTTGAAGGAGTTCCGAAGAGCTGTAACAACAATCTAGCCAAAAAAAAACTGTGATAAGAACAAGAGGTATACCTAGGATCTCGACTGTACTTTCTTATGCAAAAGAAGACATCCGTAAGATAGTATTGGCCATTTTGCTAGAAGCAAGAAAAACGACGTGGCTGTCAAAGAAAGGCTACAAAAGGAGAAAATAAAAACAATACTGTCGCAAATGTGACAAAATGCTTTGCCAGGCTTGCTTTGGACTTTTCCACCAAAATTAGAGTGGCATTTAACTCAAAAATGAAATATTTTTTAAACAAGAAAGTATTATTCAAATAAAGTAAAAATTGGAATTCAAATAAAATTACTCGGAAATAGCTTTCATTATTGAAAAGAACACTAAAATTACGCAGGTGCAAAATTTTATCAGTATCCTATTTAGAGGGACGGGTCAGATTTCTTATGTAAAATATAATTCTACTCTCAAATTTGAGCAAAAGTAAATAGAATTAAGGATAAAAACGGGTTAGAACAAGTTACATATATCACAAAAAAATTACAACTCTGATACATGAATTTTTATTGGTTGAAAACATTAAATTTTATAGAAAACTGCAAATTGTACCAACATTTTTATTGCCCCACATATATATATATATAGTTTCTTAAAAAATACAGTCGAACCTCTATATTGTGAAGATTTTTCTATATAGCGAATTTTTTCCTGGAACCTTAGACATTTCGATTTCTTCATAAAATAACCTCTCTATAGCAGAAGTGCATTTCTATATAACAAACTTTTCTTTTGCAATTCAATTTTGTTCTCCCTTTTTTTTAAGTATTTCTGAAAAATTTCAAGGATTATTCTTTCTTTAATATATTTTATGATGGTTATAAATTTTGAGCTGGTTTTATTAAATCCTAACTCACTGAGAGCAACAGAATTCTGGACGTTTCATCAAGAGTACAGCCCCCCCCTCAGGGCTCACCTCCCACTGGGTGAGTTCGGGTTTCACGCTCCCGGGGTACCCTAGTGATCTTTTTTCTCTCTTCTCTCTCCCCCCTTTTTTTTCTTTGGACATTTGTTGTTTGCTTTGGGGATAGTTTTTTCGTTTATGGTTTTGTGATAAGTTATCACTTAACCTTTAAATAACCACCAATTATTGTTTTTCCTTTTTAGTCCTATAACATTGTTTACAAAATATAAAAATCCAAAAAAAAATCATAAGATACATTTTTTAAAATTAAAAAAAATCATATTTTCCATTAACATAATAACAGGTCGACGGCGTATCCAATGCCGATCACCGCGCATACCTAGCCTTTAGCTCTAGGGGTCACCAGTACCACCCTTATAGCCTCTTCCGCGAGGGATACTATTTGGGCGATTGGAAAGAACCCTTGCAGGGAGAATTACGTGCGTCACCATTGGTGGCTCCTAAGGGAGCAGCTCTGCCTAAAGCGGTCCCAGAGGACGAAGAACTTGGTTGCGGATGGCTAGGCGGCGGGGACTCCCCTTCATATCGAAATCCTCTTTGACTTCGGCCTTGGACCGTGCCCGGCAGCACGTTATGGGGGTTTCCCCGTCGTCTAACTTTGAAGAATCCTCTGGCGGTTACACTTGGCACGTCAGAAAAGTGTGGGAATTCGGGGCCAGGCGGGGGGCCCTGATGGAACTGGAAGGAATCCGTGTAGCCACAAAAATGGAGACAACTAAAAAGAATAGCGATTTGGACCCGGAAGGCTTTTACCTCAGCGCCAAAAAAAAATTCTCTCCTGGGCTGACCGTGTCGATTCCTCGACACCGTCGACCAGTTCCATGGCTTTCCTCTCCCATCGAGGAGCATAAATTAGTAATTCAAGATATTTTATAATTTCAAAAAAGACTGATAATTTTCTAATATATCACCATTTCTAATTCACAAAGCAATAACAGCTAGTGTAGGTGTGAGTAAAACCATCCAGTACGTTTTGGTACAGTCTCTTTTATCAGAGATGTCGTCATCGAACAGGCTTTAGCTCTTTATAGCCTAAAGCGATTGGCACACTTCGATATTCAGAGTCAAATCTCACGCAACCCTGAATTTCTCTCGAGGTAATCTCCGCAGCGGATTTATACAATGTAACCGACGAGGAATTCTGGAAAATACTCGGCAGACCAAAAGTATTATGCGCATTCAGGCGGAGTACAATAAGGCCGGGATGGACAACTGCTTAACACAAAGCACATCATCCTGACACTTCGCTACGCCTGATCTTCCCCAATCCGTTAAAGTAGCATACCTCAATTTGTCCCGTAAGACCACTTATATTCCGAATCTGGTTCGCGACACTCGTATTTTACCAAAGACAATTAAACCTTCGTAAAGGAAAAGATCACTAAAAGGCACCTCAGGTTGATTGTGACACTCGTACTCTCACCCTAAAGAAGGCGAGCCCTGAGGGGTTCATTATTAAAATTTATTGTACAGTATCTTATATATATTTTGCTATAAAAATAGTGAATAATATGTATTTATTTTATTCAAATTACTTCAACAATATTAGCTAATTAAATAAATTTCAAGATATCCTATAAAAATATTTTTTAAAGGCTTTCTGAAACAAGATATTATTGACAGAGTAATTCTTATTTTAAATAAAATTGCAACCAAAGAAACTTACTTTTGAAGAAACCCTTGGATTACTTTTTTAATCATTGCTCTGTGTTTGACTGGGTACTAGCTGAAGGATTTTTCACCTTCATCGCTACTTATGGGAGAAACTGTAGGTACTTCATAACGATGTCTTGGGAGAATTATGGGATTTTGTTCATTACTACTGATAGGGGTATAAGGAATGGTGTTTGATAAGTTGCTGAAGGATTTTGTTCATCATTATTTTTACTAGGGGTTTCAGGAATATAGGAATCAGCTCCCTCTCGTTCCAATTCTACCACAACTTCTTGGACTCTTTCTAAATATATATATATACATATATATAATTATGGTATAATTATCTATACTAAAATAAAAATCTAGGATATTTTCAAAACCACCAATGAAAATAACCTGATTTCGTAAATAAATCAAATTAGATTAAGAACTGGATAAAGCAGTTTATATCAAAGTTAATAATGTTTGTTATCAGTAATAGATGCTCGATAAGTATATAAACAAATTAAAAATCAGAATTGTTTTGGCTAATCCTGCCCCTAAACTTGAAGAGGTTCGAAGAGCTGTAACAACAATCTAGCCAAAAACTGTGATAAGAACAAGAGGTATACCTAGGATCTCGACTGTACTTTCTTATGCAAAAGAAGACATCCGTAAAAGATAGTATTGGCCATTTTTGCTGAAGCAAGAAAAAACGACATTATTTTAATCAAAGAAGGGCTACAAAGGGAAAACCAAAAACAATACTGTCATAAATGTGACAAAATAGCACCAGACTGGCACTGGACTTTTCCACCAAAATTAAATTGGCATTTAACTCAAAAATGAAATATTTTTTTAAACAGAAAGTATTATTCAAATAAAGTAAAATTGGAATCAAATAAAAGAATTACTCGGAAATAGCTTTTCATTATTGAAGAAAGAACACTAAAACTACGCAGGTGCAAATTTTATCCCAGTATCCTATTTAGAGGACGGGTCAGATTTCTTATGTAAAATAATTCTACTCTCAAATTTGAGCAAAGTAAATAAATTGGGATAAAACGGGTTAGAACAAGTTACATATATCACAAAAAAATTACAACTCTGATACATGTGAATTTTTATTAGTTGAAAACATTAAATTTTATAGAAACTACAGGGTGTACCAACATTTTTGTACTACATATATATATATATAGTTTCTTAAAAATACAATGATCGAACCTCTATATTTGTGAATTTTCTATATAGCGAATTTTTTCCTGGAACCAGGCATTTCACGATTTTCTTCTTAAAATAACCTCTCTATAGCAGAAGTTAAATTTCTATATATAACAAACTTTTCTTTTGCAATTCAATTTTTGTTCTCCCTTTTTTTTTTTAAAGATATTTCTGAAAAAATTTCAAGTTATTCTTTCTTTAATATATTTTATGACTGATGGTTATAAATTTGCAGGCTGGTTTTATTAAATCCTAACTCACTGAGAGAGCAACAAATTCTGGACGTTTCATCCAAAATTTACTGGCAGCCCTCAGGGCTCACCTCCACTGTAGGGGTGAGTTCGGGTTTCACGCTCCCGAAGGTACCCTAGTGATCTTTTTTCCTCTCTTCTCTCACCCCCCTTTTTTCTTTGGACATTTGTTTTGCTTTGGGGATAGTTTTTCGTTTATGGTTTTGTGATAAGTTATCACTGTTTTCTTAAATAACCACCAATTATTGTTTTCCTTTTTAGTCCTATAACATTGTTTACAAAATATAAAAATCAAAAAATCATAAGATACATTTTTAAAAATTAAAAAAGATATATTTTTCCATTAACATAATAACAGGTCGGCAGCGTATCAATGCCGATCTGCTGCATACCTAGCCTTTAGCTCTAGGGTCTCAGTACCACCCACTTATAGCCTCTTCCGCGAGGGGATACTATTTGGGCGGTGGAAAGAACCCTTGCGGTGGAGAGAATTGCGTGCGTCACCGACATTGAGGCGGCTCTAAAGACGCTCTGCCCTAAAAGCGGTCCCAGAGGGGCGAGAACTTGGTTGCGGATGGCTACAGGCGGCGGGGACTCCTTCATATCGAAATCCTCTTTGACTTCGGCCTTGGATATTGCGTGCCCGGCAGCACGTTATGGGGGTTTCCCCGTCGTCTAACTGAAGAATCCTCTGGCGGTTACACTTGGCACGTCAGAAAAATTAGTAGATTCGGGGCCAGGCGGGGGCCTGATGGAACTAAGGAAGGAATCCGTGTAGCCACAAAAATGGAACAACTAAAAAGAATAGCGATTTGGACCCGGAAGGCTTTTTACCTCAGCGCCAAAAATTCTCTCCTGGGCTGACCGTGTCGATTCCTCGACACCGTCGACCAGTTTCCATTTAAACTCCTCGCCCATCGAGGAGCAACAAATAGTAATTCAAGATATTTTATAATTTCCAAAGGCTGATAATTTTTCTAATATATCACCATTTCTAATTCATAAAGCAATAACAGCTAGTGTAGGTGAAGTAAAAACCATCCGAAGATACGTTTTGGTGATCTCTTTATCGAAGTGTCGTCATCAGAAGAGCAGGAGCTTTAGCTCTTTATAGCTAAAGCGTTTGGCACACTTCGATTATTCAGAGTCAAATCTCTACGCGCAACCTATGAATTTCTCTCGAGGAGTAATCTCCGCAGCGGATTTATACAATGCTTAATGACAGGGAAATTCTGGAAAATATGAAAGACCAAAAAGTATGCGCAGTCAGGCGAATTACAATAAGGCAGGATGGACAACACAGCAACACAAAAATACATCTGACCTTCGCTACGCCTGATCTTCCCCAATCCGTTAAAGTAGCATACCTCAATTGTCCCGTAAGACCATATATTCCAGATCCTGGTTGCTGACACTCATGTTTACCAAAGACAGTAAACCCCTTCGGCAAAAAGGAAAGAAAGATCACTAAGGCACCTCGGGATTGTGACACTCGTACTCACCTAAAGAAGGCGAGCCCCTGAGGTTCATTATTAAAATTTATTATTTATATATTTGCTATAAAAATAGTAGATAATATGTATTTATTTTATTCAAATTACTTCAATAATATTAGCTAATTAAATAAATTTCAAGATATCTATAAAATATTTTAAGGCTTTTCTGGGGCTGAGGGGCCTTGGTAGGGAGGTGGTTTTGTTTTGATAATTTGGAGGCTGTTTTGGGGCGCTGGTTGGCGATAAGAGCTGCTGAACTTTGACTGGTACTAGCTAGGAAGGATTTTTCACCTTCATCGCTACTTATGGGGCCTTGTAGGTACTTCATAACGATGTCTTGGAGGTATGGGATTTTGTTTCATTACTACTGATAGGGTATAGGAATAGGGTGTTTGATAAGTTGCTGAAGGATTTTGTTCATCATTATTTTTACTAGGGTTTTTCAGAATATAGGAATCGCTCCTCGTTTGAATTCTACCACAACTTCTTGGACTCTTTCTAAAATATATATATATATATAGTATGGTATATTATCTATACTAAAAATAAAAATCTAGGATATTTTTCAAAACCACGTGAAAATAACCTGATTTCATTAAATAAATCAAATTAGATTAAGAACTGGATAAAGCAGTTTATATCCAAAGTTAATAATGTTTGTTATCTAGTAATAGATATCAAATAAGTATATAAACAAAATTAAGAAATCGAAATTGTTTGGCTAATCCTGCCCTAAACTTGAAGGAGTTCCGAAGAGCTGTAACAACAATCTAGCCAAAAAACTGTGATAAGAACAAGAGGTATACCTAGGATCTCGACTGTACTTTCTTATGCAAAAGAAGACATCCGTAAAGATAGTATTGGCCATTTTTTGATAAAGCAAGAAAAACAACGTGGCTGTCAAGAGGGGTACAAAAGAAAACCAAAAACAATACTGTCGCAAATGTGACAAAATGCTTTATAGACCTTTGGACTTTTCACAAAATTAGAGTGGCATTTAACTCCAAAAAATGAAATATTTTTTAAACTAAAGAAAGTATTATTCAAATAAAGTAAAAGAATTGGAATTCAAATAAAGGAGTACTCGAAATAGCTTTTCATTATTAGAAGAACACTAAAACACGCAGGTGCAAATTTATCCCAGTATCCTATTTAGAGGACGGGTCAGATTTCTTATGTAAATATAATTCTACTCTCAAATTTGAGCAAAGTAAATAGAATTGGGATAGAAACGGGTTAAGAACAAGTTACATATATCACAAAAAATTACAACTCCTGATACATGAATTTTATTAGTTGAAAACATTAAATTTTATAGAAAACTGCAAGGGTGTACCAACATTTTGTGCTTATATATATATATATAATAGTTTCTTAAAAAATACAGTCCGAACCTCTATATTGTGAATTTTTCTATATAGCGAATTTTTTCCTGGAACCTTAGACATTTCGATTTTTCTTCATAAAATAACCTCTCTATAGCGAAGTGCATTTTCTATATAACAAACTTTTTCTTTGCAATTCAATTTTTTGTTCTCCCTTTTTTTTAAAGTATTTCCTGAAAAATTTCAAGTTATTCTTTCTTTAATATATTTTTATGATGGTTATAAATTTTGAGCTGGTTTTATTAAATCTAACTCACTGAGAGCAACAAATTCTGGACGTTTCATCCAGTACAGCCCCCTCAAGGGGCTCACCTCCTAGGTAGTTCGGGTTTCACGCTCGAGGTACCCTAGTGATCTTTTTCCTCTCTTCTCTCTCCCCTTTTTTTTTTCTTTGGACATTTGTTTTGCTTTGGGGATGGTTTCGTTTATGGTTTTGTGATAAGTTATCACTGTTTTCTAAATAACCACCAATTATTGTTTTCCTTTTTAGTCCTATAACATTGTTTACAAAAATATAAAAATCAAAAAAATCATAAGATACATTTTTAAAATTAAAAAAATCATATTTTTTCCATTAACATAATAACAGGTCGACGGCGTATCAATGCCGATCTGCTGCACATACCTAGCCTTTAGCTGGGGTCTCAGTTACCACCCTTATAGCCTCTTCCGCGGGGATTACTATTTGGGCAGTGGAAGAACCCTTGCGGGGAGAAGATTGCGTGCGTCACCGATGACGCTCTAAGGAACGCTCTGCCTAAAGCGGTCCCAGAGGGGCGAAAGGAACTTGGTTGCGGATGGCTGAGCGGCGGGGACTCCTTCATATCGAAATCCTCTTTGACTTCGGCCGCTGGACCGTGCCCGGCAGCACGTTATGGGGTTTTCCCCGTCGTCTAACTTTGAAGAATCCTCTGGCGGTTACGCGGCACGTCAGAAAAGTGTGGGGAATTCGGGGCCAGGCGGGGGCCCTGATGGGTGGAAGGAATCGTGCTTAATACAAAATGGAGACAACTAAAAGAATAGCGATTTGGACCCGGAAAGGCTTTTACCTCCAGCGCCAAAAAAATTCTCTCCTGGGCTGACCGTGTCGATTCCTCGACACCGTCGACCAGTTTCTAAACTCCTCTCCCATCGAGGGCAACAAATTAGTAATTCAAGATATTTTTATAATTTCAAAGACTGATAATTTTTTCTAATATATCACCATTCTAATTCATAAAGCAATAACAGCTAGTGTAGGTGAAGTAAAAACCATCCGAAAGATACGTTTTGGTGATCTCTTTATCGAAGTGTCGTCATCGAAACAGGCTTTAGCTCTTTATAGCCTAAAGCGATTGGCACACTTCGATATTCAGAATCAAATCTCACGCAACCCTGGATTTCTCTCGAGGTAATCTCCGCAGCGGATTTATACAATGTAACCGACGAAATTCTGGAATATAACTTGAACCAAAAGTATGCGCAGTCAGGCGAATTACAATAAGGCGGGATGGACAACTGCTTAACACAAAGCACATCATCCTGACCTTCGCTACTGCCTGATCTTCCCAATCCGTTAAAGTAGCATACCTCAATTGTCCGTAAGACCATATATTCCGAATCCTGGTTCTACCGCGACACTCATTATTTGCAAAAGACAGTAAACCCCTTCGGCAAAGGGAAAAGATCCACTAAGGCACCTCGGGATTGTGACACTCGTACTCACCCTAAAGAGGCGAGCCCCTGAGGGGGTTCATTATTAAAATTGTGTACAATTATCTTATATATTTGCTATAAAAATAATTAGATAATATGTATTTATTTTTATTCAAATTACTTCAACCAATATTAGCTAATTAAATAGAATTTCAAGATATCTATAAAATATTTTTAAAGGCTTTTCTGAAACAGATATTATTGACAGGAAATTAATTCTTATTTTAAATAAAGTGCAACCAAAAACTTTTACTTTTGAAGAACCCTTGGATTACTTTTTTAATCATTGCTCTGTGTTTGACTGGTACTAGCTGGAAGAGTTTTCACCTTCACATGTCGCTACTTATAGGGCTTGTAGGTACTTCATAACGATGTCTTGGAGATTATGGGATTTTTTGTTCATTACTACTGATGGGGTATAAGGAATAGGGTGTTTTGATAAGTTGCTGAAAGGATTTTGTTCATCATTATTTTTACTAGGGTTTTCAGGGAATATGGAATCGCTCCCTCTCGTTCCAATTCTACCTACAACTTCTTGGACTCTTCTAAAAATATATATATATATATAATTATGGTATAATTATCTATACTAAAATAAAATCTAGGATATTTTTTCAAAACCGCAATGAAAATAACCTAGTTTCATTAAATAAATCAAATTAGATTAAGAACTGGATAAAGCAGTTTATATCAAAGTTAATAATGTTTGTTATCTAGTAATAGATATCAAATAAGTATATAAACAAAATTAAGAAATCGAAATTGTTTGGCTAATCCTGCCCTAAACTTGAAGGAGTTCCGAAGAGCTGTAACAACAATCTAGCCAAAAAAAAACTGTGATAAGAACAAGAGGTATACCTAGGATCTCGACTGTACTTTCTTATGCAAAAGAAGACATCCGTAAAGATAGTATTGGCCATTTTTTGCTAAAGCAAGAAAAACGACGTGGCTGTCAAAGAAAGGGCTACAAAGGAAAACCAAAAACAATACTGTCGCAAATGTGACAAAATGCTTTGCCAGGCTTGCTTTGGACTTTTCCACCAAAATTAGAGTGGCATTTAACTCAAAAATGAAATATTTTTTAAACAAGAAAGTATTATTCAAATAAAGTAAAATTGGAATTCAAATAAAGTACTCGGAAATAGCTTTTCATTATTGAAAGAACACTAAAAAACACCACACTGGAGTTACAATTTTATCCCAGTATCCTATTTAGAGGACAGGGTCAGATTTCTTATGTAAATATAATTCTACTCAAATTTGAGCAAAGAGTAAATAAATTGGGATAAAACGGGTTAAGAACAAGTTACATATATCACAAAAAAAATTACAACTCTGATACATGAATTTTTATTAGTTAGAAAACATTAAATTTTATAGAAAACTGCAAATTAATACCAACATTTTTTGTTACTTACATATATATATATATAGTTTCTTAAAATACAGTCGAACACTCTATATTGTGAATTTTTTCTATATAGCGAATTTTTCCTGGAACCTTGAACATTTCACGATTTTCTTCATAAAATAACCTCTCTATAGCGAAGTGCATTTTTCTATATAACATTTTCTTTTTGCAATTCAATTTTGTTCATCATTACTACTGATAGGGTTTGTAAGTGTTTGACAAGTACTTGCTTCAGTTCTTATGAAATTCTGTTCATCATCACTAATGATAAGGCTTGTAAGTGTTTGACAAGTACTTGCTTCAGTTCTTATGAAATTCTTGTTCATCATCACTAATGATAGGGCTTGTAAGTGTTTGATAAGTACTTGCTTCAGTTCTTATGAAATTTTGTTCATCCCTACTGATAGGGCTTGTAAGTGTTTGACAAGTACTTGCTTCAGTTCTTATGAAATTTTGTTCATCATCAATAATGATAGGGCTTGTAAGTGTTTGATAAGTAGGGGAGACCTGTGTACCTAGGGCCACTTTTTTTCAATGCACAAAAACAGAGCCACTGGCCTCTTTAAAAATGTGAAACTGATATGCATTCATCATTATACTAACTACCATCCAAAAGGAGTTAATATAAGTACTTAAAATAATAAATTCTGTGAAATAAAAGGTTTTTTAAAAAATTCAAAAATGGTACAATGATGTCATTGTACCTAGAGCCAGCAGCTGCTGTACCTAGGGCCTTTCCCACGAACTTAGATTTCGCTCTGCAATCAATAGAAAACAAACATACACACATGAATTTAGTATAAGAATCAATATTTGCTAATATATTGATTTACCATGCAACTATTTAATTTGCAATGCCCCAAATTATTAATGAATTACATGTATTTTCACAACATTAGAATTTTAAAACTCGTTACAATGAGGCTGCATACATTGTTGCTCTGAAGCACAAGATTTTTTTTGGGCAATTTGAACACAATATTTCTGTTGTCAATTTTATAAGTTTTCTTCTTTATCAAAAGAAACTTTTTGATCGTCAATATTCTTCTGAAATTTAACACTATAGTGTTCTTTAACATCTATTTTCTGCCACATAAAATGTTCATTTTTTAGCCTTGTATTTTGTTAAACAAAATCCCCCCTTTCAATAGTACCTCTTTCATCAGCTGTAGAATTTGCATCATCAGTGCAATGAGAATCTTTAATATCTGACAATTCTTTGGATGAGTTGCCCTTTAATTTCAAACTCAGGTTATTTTCACAGGTTTTCTTTTCTTTTTTTTTTTTTTTGGGAATTTATAGCATGATATTTTTGTGATTTCTTCCTTTTCTGAAGTGTCAGTCAGATTCCACTTTCCTTTGGTTTTCGACCACCTTTTTTGGATTTACTTCGAGAATTATACTTTTAAAAAATTTTTAAAATTATGCTTCTGTTTTTATAATTATAGAATTCTTTTATTAAAAATTTTTATGTTTGTGTAAACAAAATAATAATCCTGAATAATAACAATAATGGTAGCAAACATATTTTTTATAAATCAAGCATATTGAAAGTTTCAGAAAATATACACTCTTCTCATTTGAATAACATCCAATTATAATAAAAAACTTGACTAAATCAAAATGGTTCAGATAATTAAAACCACTTTCTTCCTTATATTATAAAAACTTTTTTTAATAAAATAATAACAACGAATATTAATTGCAATTGTACCTAGGAACATGGCCCTAATTTCCCTTGTAGTAAAAGGGGAAATGCATGCATTGAAGCGATTTATGATTGATGATTTAATTTTGAAAATAATTGAATGTTTAGTCTGCATGGATGGCATGCAGTTGTTTGAGAATAAAGAATCAAGTGATGATTTTTTATAAAGGAATGTCGCAGTGGGATATGAATAAGCATCAGCATCACATTAGATGGCATGTAAGAAAAATAGTTTGAGGAGAGCAAGTTACATATAAAGTGGAGTTAAATAACATAATAAACGATATTCAACAGAATTTTCATCATCAAACCTTAAATATTTTCCAAAATTATTCAGGCATTTATTTTCAATGTAACACTAAATATAGAATGTCATGTTTTTAAAAAATCCTTTGGTTGCTTTTTGAACCAATTGCGTATGCCAACCTTGATTCCATTGCCCATTTGAAACGGGTGTCCCCAGAAAGCTTTTTTCACCTTACTGAAAATTAATACTGTGATGCTTTTTAAAAAAAATACAGCAAACTTATTAATCAACTTTTAGATTATACTTATAAAAAAATTTGCATGTACAGAAATAAACAATCAAGAGTTATATATATATATATAGGTCAATTCTCTACTAACAAGAGATCACATCCAAACAATAACACTCGACAAACACATAGACAGCAGGAAAATCACACAATGAAGGACAAAAGAGTCATCGAGGTAATAAATATAAAATGGATGCTGCAGTGCCATGAACATTACTGACTTAGGACAGTTATTATATAAAAATTAAATTATATAAAAGTGGGGTTGAACATGTTTTTGGCCAGCCAACCTTCCCCTTTTTGTAAATAACACTGAGCAAAACCAATAGGAAATAATGGATAGAAATATCTAAATCCATTACAAGATAGAGGTAATCTTACCTAAAAATTGCACTTACAAATGCAAAGCCCGCGCTAAATCTGAGTGGAAACATTCAATTTGTTGCCAGATTCTATACCCTAATACAGATTTAAATCAAAAGAGTGGCTGAAATGTAGCACTTAACAAAAGATTAAAAATGGAAATAAAAATTAATAATAGTTGCATATTATAGCATAACTATAATAACACCAGAGTAAATATGAATAAAATAATAGTAAGTAATTTCTAATCTAATATTAGACTATGGAGATAACTATAACAAAATATTTGTTTATAGTAATAAGCTATTATCAATCTCATAATTTTAATCCTAACTATTTTGAATAGCTTTATTTATATAACTATTAATAAAATAAATTTCTGATTTAAGCAATATTTAGTAAAATGTGTATAGTTATTTATATATATATATATATATAGAACTTCGCATCAAGACTACCACCACGCGATAATCATCAAGCACATGAATGCTTTATAGTTTTTGAGATCTCTTTATTATGCAAGCTTTGAAAGTTTTATAGATGGAATATATCTATATGAGCATCTCATCAACTTTTAAAGATAAAGAAGCAGGACCCTTTTCTGTTGTAAAATTTATGAAATAACACAGCAGGTAATAACTCTATTTTTTCCTTTGCATTACTGCAGAATTCTCTGCCGTAAATAAAACTAAATGTTCAAAAGGTATTCTACATTTTTAAAATTTTTCCAATGGAATCCTCAAATTTGGAAGTACAAAAAAGGTCACTATGAGTTATAGATATTTTGTAGGATCAAAATTATCACAGTAGATATAAATTATAGTTTGTACCACTACTGCCATCAGCAGGGGCGGCTCTAGGGCCGGACAAACCGGACCCCTGTCCGGGGCGACAAATTTTAGAGGCGGCATTTGGATAAAGTTGAAATATATTCTTTTTGGTACGAAAAAATTTGATATATTTTCATAAATATTGTCAATTTGGTATTTCATTTGATGTATCTAATTTCTTAACTTTATACTCTGTATGCTTAAAGTCAGTTTCCTTTTATGGTGCAACTTGAAGGGTTCGAGGCCTGAGCTTATAATAAATCATGAAATTTTAATAAAATGTCCCCGTAAGACATCCACACACCAAAAAAAGAGGACAGGGATAGTAGGAGATTTTCGAAGATAGAAAGCCACAAGAGATGTTTTATTTTAGTCTTGAATGCAGTTACTTAGTTAAAGTAAACGTTTGTGACTCCTACAACCAGCAGACTGTTTGTCGAATGGGGTGTGTTCGCAAAAATGGGAAATTCCCTTCTCTTACTTTTTTTGTCTTTATTTTCGAATTATTTTTGTATTTTTAAAAACTGAAAATAATATACTTCTAGTGAGGTACACCTCCAAATAAGGCACAATTATATTGGTACCAGTTCTCTTTGAAGAGGGACCATATATATTCCTCTCTTTTTAAAGGGATATTTTATTTAAGTGACCTTGAAAAGTTTAAAAAGATAAGATCAAAGGAGAGAAATAAAAAAAAATATTCTTTCTTAAATCTCAGGATTTCAAAGATATAAGCTTTTAGAACTTTCTTAAAATTTTTTTAAATTCTTTCTAAATATTAAAAAGTTTAAATTTTATCTTCTTTTTTTATTTAAAGAGAGATAAATTTAGTTATATTATTTGTTATTATTATATTATTGCATGTACTATTATTTAAGAAATAGTATTTTTTGTGTTAACTAAAAAATAGAATTTTATTTTGGAAAGAGAAATATAACGTATTTCTTATGGTTATTTTAAATATACTGCAATATATTTTTAAAGTATTTTTTTTAGTTTTAGTGTTTTGTTATAAAATTTGCTGAAAGCATTTTTTTTTTCTGTGGGAGTTGTAAAAATAAAATATCTTTTTGAGTTGAAATTTAAATAAATAAGTTCTATCTTTTGTGAGTGCTATAACAGATATATATGTAGGTTTGTTTAAAAAAAAGTGAAATGTTTAATTCCGCCGTCATCATTTTAATTTTGAAAATTCTACTTTATTAGAATGTCTTACCCCACGTAGTTGCCAATTCTAAATATATTTGACATTGTAAATTTCAACGAAAATAAAATAGGGGCTTCTTATATTTTCTGTTTTAAAATTACGTTAAGATTTGGAAAAATCTCAAACATATCGATTTTAAATTCAAATGAACCCATTTTTGATTAATTCAAATTTTTGCATCAAAGCAAAACAGTATATAAGCTATTTTATATATTTCTCCTATCTAATTCAAATATTTTTTAAAATATGCGATTATTTAAATTTATTCGATAATTTTAGATTGCACTCGTGATGCCAGTAAGATCTATATATATGTACTGAAAAATCTAATCCTAATGAAGTTACCAGTGAAATTCATTAAAGAGTTCTTAGGTTTTCTTCCAATTGTATTGACTAGAAAAGAACTTTCAAATATAATATTTGAGAAATTTAAAAAAATTAGTTTGCTAGATATGTGGGGGCAAGCTTATAATAGCAAAGACAATATGAGAGGCAACAATTCACGTGACTGGTAGCCACTCTTTAAATTTCATCGTTAAAGAAATGGCAAAAGCATCCTTAAAAGCCTGTAATTTTTTAATGTGCCATATTATCAAAATAAATCAAGGGCATAACTTTTAAATCCACTAAGTGTAACTACCTGGGAAAGCCGAATAAAGTTTATAAAACCCTTAAGGTATCCGACTACGTTCAGAACCGGGATTTTTCAAAAGCGCACAAACGCGCGAATATTTTTTTAAATATTTAATGTCACTCAGATTAGAATACACTCATAAAATTGCTTTCAGAATATTATTACAATAAGAAAATTACTTAAATTCAACATTTTGGTGAAAAAGGAACTTAGAATTACCCTTTTTCAAAACATTGTCCTTTTATGAAAAAGGCTTATAAAACAATATTTTGTTTATATGTAGCTAAGACTTCTCCAGAAGGCCTGAACGACGGCTTTTAAAAAAAAATTACATTATTTTCATAGTTTCCACCAATTGAAATAACTCTATCAGTGTTTTTCCGTTAAAATTTCTCCAGTCTGATTTATTAAAGTATGGATAAATCCATCTCTAATTAGTATATTTGAAAAATAATAGTTCAGGTTCTGTACAGACGTCTGAGCTATATATAGGCAAAATATTATTATTACAGAAACATTTTCCATAAAAGAAGAAAATATTTGGAAAATAGATAATTCTATATTCATTTTTTGCCAAAATATTGCTTTAAATCATTTTTTATTGTAATAATATTCTTAAGATAATTTCATGCGTGTATTATAACCTAATTGACCCTAAATATTAAAAAAAAAAAATATTCGTTTGTACGCATTTGAAAAATCACGGCTACGAACGTAGTCGGATACCTTAAGATGTCAACTAAGAGATATTTATGATGCTTTATTTTGTGTTTATAAAAATGCTGAAATTGACTACTCTATAAAAGATGAGATATGTCCGGATTATTAAACTCTTTTAAAAAATTTTCAAGTTTATGTACTACATTATTATTTGGTATAAAATCTTAAGTGTATTAAGTAAGATATTGCAGACAAAAGTCCAAGGTCTATTATCTGCTATGGAACTCAACAAATTCTTGAAAGATTCTTTGAAGGATCTTCGATAGGATATCACTTTCTATGAAATATCTGAGATGCAATAGGAGTGGCAGATGGGGGACTTATATCCCCGCTAACTTAGAGATGATGAGTCACTCACACAGTTTGACGAAGAAATTTTAATTTTTAAAAAGAAGGGAGAAATGACCTGATGAATAATCCTAAATTACAACTCGAGGTATTTTTATTTATTTTTTCTTACGATTGATCCAGCAGTTAAGACTTTAGAATGTACATTTAATCTAATGAGTAATCACTGCAAATGTGTTTGGAATTTTTATACAATACGTATAATTTAAAAGATATCCCTAAAGTTAAGAAAATAAAAATTAGAAAAAATATTAATCGATGGAGTATCAACGGATATAAATGCGCGTTTGATCTAGTAGATGAAACACTGCCAGTTTCGGCTTTGTTAGGCAAAAAAAAAATTGAGGCTTAAAAACTTATTTCAACTTAAGGTATCCGGCTACGTTCGGAACTGTGATTTTGGAAAAGCGTGTAAGTGGATAATATTTATGATATTTAGTGTCACTTAGATTAGAATACATGTATAAGATTGTTTTAAGGACATTATGGCAAAAAAAATTTTAAATACAACATTTTGGCAAAAAATTGACTTAGAATAACCTTTTTTCCAAATCTTCTCCTTTTGTAAAAATGCTTCTATTGTTTAATATTTTGCCTGAATATACCCTCATACCTCTGTACAGAGACTCAACTAAATTTTTTTGAAACGCATAATTTGGGAAGTCTTTTTTATCCAACGCCGGGGAGGAATTTTTTCAGGAAAAACGAATTTTTGAAATGGTTGTTTTTTTTGCCCAAGCGCAATAGCGTTTTGCCGGGGCCGCTTTGCCCAGCAATTCCGATGTGAATGAAAAAAGGTTACGAAAATTTAAAAACTATAATCCACTAGAAACTGTGTTGTGATTGAATGAGTTGAAGGGTTTCGACGGGTAAGGGAAACATTGGTCCTTTAAAAACCGGAGAAAAAACTGAGTGTGGGGGATTGTGGGAAAAATTTTGTCTGTATACCCAAAAAATGAAATTTTGTTTCTTCGGAGAAAGTTATTTCAAAGAAGATATTTCTGATTCCGAGAGTCCAGCGCTATTCATCAGTCGAAGTAAGAAAACGATTTCCCCTTTCTTCTTATTTTGATATCAAAATTAATGTTTTGTTAAAATTTTCGACAATTAAAAGTCTTAAAAAGGGCGAAAAATTTTTCTGGTCCCCCGAGGAGCTGGGGTTAGATATACCCCCGAATCCAAAAATTTTAGAATTAAAAAATTAATTGAGAGTAGTGAAATCTTTGAAGCTGATAAGGGGTTTCTGCAAAGTGTAATTTATGGGTGTTTTAGCTGAAAAAACGCTAAAATTGGAAAAAAGAAAAAAATTTAAAAATTTGAATCTGAAAAGGTAAGATTGAATTGAAAAAAAATTAAAAATTTGAACAGTTAAAAAAAAAGATTGAGTTAACTAATGCAAGGTTAAAAGCCCCCCCGAAATAAAAAGTGAACATTTTTGAACCCGTCCCATTTGAATTTTCGAAAACCCTTGGGTAAAAAATATCAAAAAACCCCCAACAATACCTGTCCCTTCTAATAAAAGAAGCATTTAATTTATTTTTTTTAATCGTTAGAAAAAAACTTTTAAAACCAAAAATGTGGAGGGGTAAATTTAAAACAGAAATTTTAATTTAATATGTTGGGAGAAAAAGGGGGGAAATTTAATGATTTATGTTAAACAAAAGGAACTGGATAATTATGAAAAAAAACAAGCAGTTAGTTTTTAAAAACAATTTCAACCAACACCTCGAGTATTTGCTTTAAACAGTTTCGGAGATTAAAAAACTAGCGAATGAGAATTATGTTCAGTTTTCTTCTAGGAATTTAAAAATGTTTGATTATTATTGTAAATTTAAAGAAATGTTAGAAAAGTTTAAAAAAGGTTATCCCATTTAAATTTTTTTTCCGATCAGATAATTAATTCCCTTGATCAAGAATTGACCAGTTATATTAATGTAAAATTTGGGAAAAATTTTTAAACCAGATAAGCTTGGTCATAAATTTGGGTTTTTGTTTTATGTCTTCTAAAGTTTCAAGTAGAAATGGGTTAAATATGGGTTTTAGACAAAAAAAAATTTTTAAAATTGGCGTCGACAAAAAGGGGGGTTTTTAAAGGTGTAACTAGTGTTTTTTGTCGGTTTCAATGAAACAAAATGTTCATATTGCGTGAAAATCATGCTATTTTTTTTTGTGCAAAATTCAAAAAATTTTTCCGAAAATGATCGAATTGAGTTTGTTAAAAACAGCGACTATGTTTTCTGTTTTTTTAAGGTAGGTTGTACGGCGTCGAATTTAAAAAAGAAACCTTGTAAATTATGCGCTAAGAGGCACCAATGCTCGTTACTTTTCCCCAAAAACAAAATACAATTTTCTACCAAAAAAAAACAAGTCAATCTTTCCATCCGTCAACAGAGTAAAGGGTTTAAAAATGCCGATGCCGAGTGTTCAACCCTTTCCCGCTTCCCCCGAAGGGGTTTTCCCGGAGAAGATAGTAACGCCGTTTTGCCATTAATCAACATAAAAGGGGGAAGCACTAGCGTTTTTTTTGAGTTCCGGGGAAGTGTTTTGAAAAAGATTCATATGGCGAAAAAAGGAAAAATAAAAAGGTCTGCTTGATGCCCGGTTCTATGCCCCGAATCTTATTCCCAAAAATTAGGATTAAGAAAAGAAAAGTAAATATTCTGGTCACGTGTTTAAATGACCCTCTTATTGTGTTAAAATTGTATAACTAGGGAAAATCTCAAATTTTCGATGGTAGTTAAAAAAGAGAAAAAAAAATGTTAGTTGTAGGTAAAATTACTGATTTAACTCCATTAAAAAATCATAAATGTAAAAAAGATTAATTCCTGAAAATATAAATTTAGCAGATGATTTATTTTATTTTCCCGGGTCCCATTGATTTTTTTTTGGGTGCAAAAATTTTTTTGGGGTTATTACGAAATTGGGCAAATTCGTTCTGAAAATTCCAACCTTATTTTTCCAAAATCTTTGTTTGGGTTCGTAGCTTCGGGGAGCAATATTTTTGCAAAATACTGAAGGACGGGTTCATTTGGATTTTAAAGGAGATTTAAATCAAAATTTTAAAAAAATTTTTTTGGGGATTTGGGAAAAAACGTTTGAGGTAGAAGAACTAAAAAAAAAATTTTTGTGGGGTATTTTTAAAAACGCATTCAAAGAGATGATCAGGGTCGGTATGTGGTTAAATCCCCTTTTAAAAAGAACCAAATTATTTAGGTGAGTCGGGGGACATCGCCTAAAACGATTGAATGCGCTGGGGACTCAATTAACCCAGAAAATCCCCAATATTTAAAGTTGGGAGATTTTATCCCGGAATATGGGTTTTCAATAAAAGAGGTTGTCGTAGAAGACAACCGGGGAGATTCCCTTATTATATGCCACCCCAAATGGCATTCTTAGACCAAAAAAGAGCACAACGAAGTTGAGGGTATTTTTTTAATGCTACCAATCCTACAAGTAATGGGTTATCGTTGAATTCCATACAATATAAGGGAGGACTGGTTAAAATGACCTTTTTTTACAATTATGTTTAAAATTTTAGAGAGCATCCTTATGCCTTTACGGCAGATTTTGAATATGATGTACCGAATGATACTCATCCATGGGGCCAACACCCTTTTTGCTTAAATTTTGGGGAAAAGAAAGCCCAGAAGATCCGGTGAGAACCTTTGAGATAAAAAACAGTCACATATGGCACGGTGAGTCCCCCCCTTTTTAGCAACGGGAACTTTACTGCAATTGTCGAGAGATGAAAAAGAAGAGTTTTCCTTTTGGCTGCACCTGTTCTCAGAGAAATTTTTAATTTTAAACGACTTCCCTTTGCGGCGCTGCGTCTTTAATGGAACCCAAAAACCCTTTGAAAAAATTTCAACTTTCCGGCATTTTGAAAAAGGAGGAATGGAATTCACAAAGGGGGGGTAGTAGCCACCCGGAACTGGCTTAAAAACCATCATCGGAAATTATGAGTTCGAAAATAATTAAAACCCAAGACGTTAAGTGTCCTGGAAGTCACAAGGGGATTTTTTTCTTTTTTCAAAATCAAAAGGGGAGTTAAAAGATTCCTACCCCAAGAGATGTGTCCTTTCGACAAAAAAGGCCAGACTTTTTGGGACCCTTGGGACAAATTGGGTCCAGTAGTCCAAACCAAAAAGATCTTCATGCAGGGGTTTTTGGGAGTCTTAAAATCGACGGGATGGGTTGCCTTCTGAGAGAGCCAAAGAATGGCATCGTTTTCTTTTAGGACCCTTTAACAGCGTAAGCATATCTACATTGGAGATGTATTGTGCATCCTCAAGCGACAAGGGGGGAATTTACGGCTTTTCTGATGCTTCAGAGAAATGTTACGGAGCAGTGATATATTGCCGTTCTTCGCCAGATGACCAAAAAGTGAAGCTTTTTAACAAATTTGGGGAATAGCGCCTGTAAAAAGTATCACAATGCCCCGACTCGAGCTGTGTTTCCGCCGTTCTTTAAAACAAAGCTGATGAAAGAGTTGAGACGCCTTTCAAATGAAAACACCCCCGGTTTCCGGGGAGTGACCGACTATTTGTCTTGGAATGGATCCCGAAGGGGCTAACGTGCTTAAAACCTTCATGGCAAAAACGAGGGTTTCCACAACCAACCTTTGACTAATGCAAACAGTGGCATCATGTTTTTTTCGGAACAGAACCCAAACTGGGGCCTCGTATCCAGAGGTCTGGGCCCCTCGAGTCCACAACAACTCTTTGTGGTGGGGGAAAGGACCTACTTTTTTGCGACAAAAATTTTCCCGGGAAAGGGGAAAATCCTTTCATCAGTGACTGATAGTGATGGTTTCTGGAATTTTAAAATAACCCAAAACACTGTGTTAATTTAAATTTTGACAAAAAAATCAACATTTATAACTGACCCGAAATATAAGTAATTACACTAAAATAATTCGAATGTTAAGTTTTATTTTTAGGTTCATAGGAAATTGCAAAAGGAGAAAAAAAGGAGAGGACCTTTAGATGTCCCGGAGATGAACCGAGCGGGGATCACTTTTTAAACAGAATTGTGCAACTACAGCAGTTTAAAAGGGGTATAAAAAGGGTTTAAAAGGGAAAAACCCTAAGTGTCTGGGAGAAAGTGTAATAAAAAAATTTAAATCCTTTTTTTTAGATCAAGGGGTGGTATTTTTTAGAGTTGGTGGGAAATTTTAATAGTGATTTGAACTTTTTAATCAAATTTCCCATAATATTTAAACCCTTAAACCATAAATTAACGATTTAATTGTGAATTTTTCACTTAAAAAACTTTTCATCTAGGTCCACAGGCCCTTTTAAGTGAGACAGAGATTTTTTGGGCCCTTAGAGGACGTAATGTATGTAGGGAAAAAAAATTACATGATTGTCTTGTATGTTTTAATGTGAAATATAACTTTGGGAAAAAATAATGGGTTCCTAAAAAAAAGAAATTAGGGGGAAAAATTTTTCCTTTTTATTGCAGTGGCGTGGACCCTTTTTTGGATCGTTTTGGGGTCCCAAAAAAGAAAAAAGCATAAAGGTAGTTTTTTATAAAACATATGTTTAATTTTTTGTTTTTTCACTAAAGCTGGCATTTTGAATTAGTGTCGATTTAAAACTCAGGCATTTATTTTGCCTCATTAAAAAGATTTTTGCTAGAAAAGGGAAAACCCTTTCTTTAAAATTTTTTGACAATGGTAAAACATTTATAAGGGGCTAATGCCCAACTCAAAATTTTTACAATATGGTGATAAATCCTGATCCTGAATTGTCTGGTTTCTTAGTAGATGAAAATATAAATTGGAAATTTTTCCCTCCCAGAGCCCCCAAATTTTGGCAGCTTATGGGAAGCTGGGGGGTAAAGTCATTCAAATTCCATTTTAAACGTGAGGCAGGCAATTTAGGTTTACTTTGAAGAGTTTCCCAACCATTATGACCAAATTGGGGAATTTTTTAATTTCCCCTCCCTCTTAACCCCCGTCCCCGGAAAATAGATGATTTGTCGGTTTTGACCCCCCGGGACGGAATTGGAAACCAATTACTTCCCTTAGTTAACCCAAAAATAATGCATATAGAAACTTTTAAAAGATTAGACCAGACCAGAAAAAAAAATTTAAATATGCATTTATTTAGGGGAAAATTTTCTACAAAAGGGGGGGCTAAAAATTTTGTAAAAATTATCGGGGGGTTGGATTCCACCAGGCGTCTGTCCGCGCCTTTTCGTTCCCCCTCTGACCTTCCCTCTCTCTGTCTGTCTTCCCCCCAATCGTCCTTTTTCGTCCCGTCTGTCGTCTCTTTATCCTCGAACCGCCTTGTCCACTTTTGGGGGCCTTTCCCTTTTGGGGCCACGTCTTAAAAAGGGTATAGGAAGGGAAGGAAAAAGGAGATAACGTACATCCATTCCTACAATACAAAAAATTTAATTTTTTTTGGCATTTCTTTTTTACATTTGCTAATACACTATTTTTTCTTTTTTAGATATCATGGTTACAATCAAAGAAAAAAACGATCAGCAACATGAAAAAAAAAGAAAAAAAACAACATCGCAAAGTTTTCAAAAAAGGGGAGAATTCCAAATAAACAACCAAAACTTTAAAAAAGGGAAAAAAGGGATCAAGAGTAAAACTAATCTAAATTTTTTCTTAACCTAATGACAAGGTTCCCCAGGGTTTTTTATCAACCTATTTTAAGTCATTACGAATATAAATGATAAATGGTTTTTAAGGGGAGAAATAGTCAAGGGGTGGAAACCTAGGAGGGCACACTTCTTGGCGACAAAATTTTCAATTTTTTGATAATTTTGATATTTTACCTTTCGAATGAAAGTGGCAAGAAAGAAATGATTGCTTTATTAATGAGTGAATGATTGAAAATATTTCAATACGGTTGTCCGAAATATGAAAATAATTTGTTTGAGAGAAATGGAGATCGTTATTTCATCAGCCTAAAGCGTTCACTTCGGTTACCCCACTGTTACATTTTAGAAGCGACGATTTTTCTTG
Source organism: Trichonephila inaurata madagascariensis (assembly GCA_019973955.1). Lineage (NCBI taxonomy): Eukaryota > Metazoa > Arthropoda > Arachnida > Araneae > Nephilidae > Trichonephila > Trichonephila inaurata. The sequence continues at coordinate 53,882 of BMAV01012919.1, forward strand.
TAGAAGCAGTTTTAGAAATCACGTTTTCTTTGTTAAAACATGACGAATGGATTTTCTTCTGAATAAAAGGTAAGAAAGTAATGATTGTTTTTTGTATGAATGAAGGATTGATAGAATCTTGGAATGGATGTCCGAAATTCGGAAAGAATTTGAATTTAATTCCTGATTTTTGATTTGTTGTTTCCCATGTTGTCTTTCGTCTCTTGACGCCATTTTGAAAAACGCGGTTTCTTCCTTGGTGCCATTTGGCGAAACATTTTCGTCGCCAAAAACAGTAGTGTGCTGTTCTAGGATTTTACCATAGTCAGCGGATGAGTGAAAGAGAACGATCTAGGTGTAAAAGCACAATAAGAGGCAAAAAAGAGTAAATTCAAAATGTAAAAGTGGTACTTATGTTTTAGCATCACTACAACAAAATTAGCGTGACATGAATTGCACCATATCAAAATAACAAAAAGAATCTAACCTGTTTTATATTGAAAAAACCCAATCAGTTACAGGTTTTGGGGAAATGATGCAATTCAAGTGGCTAATATATAATAATTTTGCTGCAGTGACGATAATACCTGGGCCGGCTCTAGCAGTTTTGCCGCCCCGGACAAAAATGGAAAATGCCGCCCCTCTTTCCAAAGCAAAAAAATATAATTAAAAAAGATTAATTGTTCACATAAATACACACCTAAAAACTTGAATGATTCTTGTGAATAAAAAGGCAGTAAGTATAACAACTATATATATTATTTTAAGTCTTAAAAAATACAAAATCATTCGAAATTAAGAACATAATTTCCTGTTATTATTTGAAATGAGTTAAGTGTAAGAGAAAGGACTATTTTTACTAGCCAATTTCTTCGAAAAAGAGTCTACCGATGTTGGGAATCCCAAGCATTTATTTTACTTACAGTAACTACTCTTGAGACCAAAATAAAACACTTTGAGTGGCTTTCTATCTACCAAAAACTCTATTTACAATTGTCTGGTTTTGGATCGCTGACACAGGACATCGTATAGGTGAAAAGAATGCCCATTGTGATCCCACTCCGGGACAGAGAGAAAGTTACTAGTGAAAGATGTGTAATCATATCAGATTTCATGAATTAACATATCTTCCAGTCTCGAACCCTTTAAATTTCAACAGAAAAGAAAACTGGCATTAAACATGCAAAAAAAAAAAAAATAAGATGAAATAAATGAAATACCAAATTCCCACCCAATAATATTTCAGAAAATTTATTAAATTTTTTTTATAACAAGAAATATTTCTCAAATTTGATCCAAATGCCACCCTTAAAATTTGCCTCCCTGGGCAGGGGTCCGGTTTGTCCGGCCCTAGAGCCGCCCCTGCCAATACATAAGTACCATAACAGTTGACACCAGTAATTCAAACAAGGTTTCTTTTGGATTTGGTATAGATGCTATTAATAAAGTTTATCCTGCTATTGAATTAAAATAATAATTAAAAATAAGCATGGAAAACCTTGAAAGAAGACTTTCTTAAAAAGGATCAACCTTACTTTTTTCTGTAGTATGTAATTCCTACACATTATCATTAAAATTTACATATTACATTACTGAGATGTGTTTGATATGCTATTTTTTGATAACTTCTTATTGTTCGATAAACTCAATCAAAGGTGACTAAAACAATTGTGTTAAGGTATCCGACTACGTTCGGAGACTTATTTTTTTAATTTTCTAAAAATCCCTAAAATTTTTGCATTTTTAATTTCATTTTTATGCACTATAATAAAAAATACAGTTAGAAATAGTATACATACATAACAATTTACAAAAATTTTAACTTTTAAAGAAATTTTAGTTAAATTTTGAATTTTTTCAAATGCTCTATTTTTAAAAAAAATTTATATTTTACAAAAAATTGCTGCAGCAATTTTTAAACAAAGTCTGGAGGCTTGGGCTAAAAGTTTTAAATTATTTCTTTTGAATCAAAAGTTAGAGCTAATCAAACTACGAACTATAATTTCATTTATATTTTCGATACTTTTATAAAGGAAATCAACAAAAAAATCACTACAAATTGTTCAATTCCTTAGCTTTTCGTCCACCTCTAGGTATACTATTAATAACATTTGTGTAAAAACTCATGCAAGTATTCTACTGGTTATTTAGATATCACATTTTTAATACAAGAAATTTAAAAAAATTTTAGAAATAATTTAAACTTAAATGCATTTAAAATAAACTATTACTAGTACATACTTAAAACTCTCCTGATTTATATAACACACCTTAAGAATTTGATATTTTATTAATTTTTTTCTTTCTTTGGGCCCTATTTTTTTTTCTGGCTGATTTCGAACGAGGTAAAGAATGTCGTTTCGAGGCATTGACTCGAATGATGTCGAAAGATTTGTAGTTACGCAAGGTATAGTAACCTGCATTTGTGCCAAAAGCTTTCAATACCTCCAACAAACCATTGAAACCGTTATTAAAAATAATAACGGCAATATAAGCACCCAAAGAGAATGTTTTTTCAGCTCAATTAAAGTTTCCTTTGGAACAATTTGCCACAAACAGCCATTGAACGACTCATTTGCATTTTGGGTTTTACCGTGGAGACACTTCTGTAACAATTGTTTATCACACAACTTCATGTACTCGGATTTAACTACATTTAAATTTTTTGCAGAAAGACCCGCACTTTTTTCTAAAAATCGTTTGCCGATTGCGTTTGAGCGCTGGTATGCACACCAACTATCAGCTCCTATTGAACACTGTTTATGCATGGGGTTTTTCACGGCTTGAGCAACAGTGAAAAATGCGCATGGTAGACTTTGTATTGCCTCGATGTTATAAGTATTACTTTTAATGCCAATGCCATAGTAGTTTTATTTTTTTCGATCATAAAATTTTGTGAGTTTTT
>BMAV01012920.1:0-98612 GCA_019973955.1 Trichonephila inaurata madagascariensis
GCCCGGGCGAAGTTCAAAAATCCTCTGCTAAGGGGAAAAACAAGGGAACGTGGCCGGAGGGTCCAGACATTCTGGTTTGAAGGATATAACGCGTAGGTCACCACATCATAGGGAAGACTTTGTAAGAACGTATAGGACTTCAAACACTGGAACGTCAAAGAGCCGGGTTTTTTAATCGAAATTAAATATTTATTATATTTTAAATGCGGTCTGGGTAGAAGTGTATCAGTTTCCAACAAAACGTTGTTGAGAAAAAACGGGGGCAATTTTTAAACCCTAGAACTGAGCAATAATCCTACAATATTTTTGTATATAATATTGTAAAATTTTTGTATAAATAGTGTAAATAATTTGCATTTGGATTGCAAATTTATTTATTATTTATATTTATTTTTTTAAAAATTCATTCACAAACGTTTCGACCCTTACGCTATAGTAAATTCAAGGAACTTGGCGATAGAGCCAAGTTGGCATAAAAGGCAACTGAGTGGAGTTCCCCCCTTATTCTTCAAAATTTGGGGAGAGATCCCCCCTTTCGCTGTATGACGCATGTTTTTTTTCCCCGTAAGTTTCCTCCGAGTCTAAAAATAAGCAATCCCCCGAAACAGTCAGCTTTTTCAACCAGCGATTAGTGAGTATTGTTTTGACTAGGATTAATAAACTTTTTTGACCGTGATTAAGGATTAGGTCGGCTGTGCTTGTGAATAATCTTTTACATACGAGTATTTTAGATACTAGTAATTGTGTCTGAGTGCTGCTGAAGGTGTGAAGAACTTCAAAGATTTACACTAGGACACTGGGAATATTGCTGTTGAATCCTGTATTTCAAGGATTGGAATTTCAACAATAAATCCACATCGCTCTTAAAGAACTGTTGTTTTTCTTTGTGACGGTTTTGCATATAAAATCATCTAACCCGATCTACTTAACAATATATAGTTTCACCATCTGAAATGGATGTTCATTATTTCATTACACCATAAACATAGCACAATAAATGATTATAATTCTTTACAAAAAGCTAGATGAAATTGTTTCTTCTATCTATTTTTACTCCACAAATAAAATGCATACAGTCCCATCAAAACATTTCGAACCCACCCTTCCCCAAAGACATGGAATCACTTTCGATTGTCTCAATGGATTTACTGTTTCAAATCGTTTTGCTTTCTTTCACTAGTCGTTTTGAGAAAACACGCCACTTTATTTCGAATCGTTCTATTCTAGTGGTAAAATGAGATACATTTCTCTTGCAATGGAACAGCCCATTTCCACAGAAGGTCAACGGCCGAATAGTTCGAACATTCATTCTCGATTGGACGAGGAAGTTTTCAAGAAATCTGCTGTGATTAAATATTTAGTACCTCTGTAGCGAGTCCACTATCTCAGCAGGAGAAATGTATTAAATAGAAACGTACCTCCAGGAGGTATAATTTTTTCTTCGTACAGAGTTATGATTCATTTTTTTTATGTAAGGTATTCTTTATACTTTAATGTGAGAGAAGGATCCTGAACTTTTCCATTGCCTATGATCTGAGAACATTAAACTTGTGTTTACAATCAAGCCATTAAGTTACAAATTTTTAAGGTTATATATACATTCCAAAAGAGAGAGCTATATAATTTGTTTTGATTTTTTATTAATGTCTCACTCTGAAGAAACACGATGGCAAATGGTAACAACCTCGGAAGTTTGAACCATGGCCAGGTGACGAGGACGATACCCGAACTGCCATCACCCTCTCCAAACTTCCACACCAGGCCCACGAGAAGACTTAGAACCTCGACATATTCAATGTGTTTCATCCATTATACAGGGCGAATTTTGGGGGATGAGTTTCGGGTACTTCACACAAGAATATATGTATCTGAATTATTTATGTAGTAACGGACATTGTTTTATTATTTCGTATATTTTTTTAAATGATACGTTTGGATTTTTTTAGAATTTTTCCAGGAAGAAATGAACAATACAATAAAAATGAATCGTATACACTGGTGTGCAAAACTTAAGCAACAATGTAAAAATTTAGCAGATAACTATGAGAGTACAGAAAAAGGTGGTCTGGAGAATCAGTAGAGGGAACACGTAAGTCAGTAGAAACGTCATGAGTATGCAAATATCAGGAACAAAACGTCAGAAGCGATGTGAGCGTACGCAAAACGCATGATATTAAACGCGCTGCTCAACAGTGCCAGAATGAAATGAAGGACGGAACGCAATTCACCATATTCTCTGCAAGTGCCAGTGAGGTCGGTTCGTGAATATGGCTAGAAGAAATCATCTGGATGACACTTCACACGTGGAAGAATAATGATCGGAAAGCTGGAGGGGAGGGGGCGTACTGTCACCAATTAGCCAGCTGCGAGAGTTCCGGAATCAACAAAGTGTCGTTTCGCGCGCTTGGAAGCGTTCCAAACCACAGGTACAGCTGTTAGAAAAGTTGGGTAGCCCAGCCCGTCCGAGGACGACAACTGCAGAGGATGACGCGATATATATCATCCTGCAAGCGAAAAAAGTTCGACAGCCGTCAGCAAGCTCCATTGTTTAGAAACTCTGTACAGCAACAGGTCGACAAGTGTAGCGGTTTACTGTGGCCAGACGCCTTCACAAAGGGGGGCCTGTTCACCCACCGTCCTGAACGCTGCCTCCCGTTGAAAGATGGCCACCGAAGCCACGTTTACAGTGGGACGAGAGAGCACAAAAACTGGACAACTTGATCAATGGAGTCGTGTTCTCTTTACGGATGAGAGTCAGTTCAGTACCAGAAGCGATTCTCAACACGTTGATTTGGAGAGATCGGGACCCGGTTTTATCCGTAACATGGGAAAAGACTTTATCGTTACGGTGGTCCTGAGTTCTTGTCTGGGTTGGCATTATGCTGAACAGCCGGGAACTGAGCTTCCCATTTTTCGACAGAGGGTCTGTAACGGGGATCGCTATTGTGAGGGGAGGTACTTCTTCCCCATCTGCATCTTTTCCGAGGTGCCATTGGCCCGGAACTTCATCTTTATGGAGGACAATGCACTGCCACATCGCACTCTTGCTGTTGAGCTGCTGGAAAGTGAAAGATATCACTCAGAATGGATTAGCCCGGCGTGCTTTCTGCAGATTTAAATCCCATCGAACATGTGGTGAGCTTTGGGGAGACGTATTGCCACACGCTCACATCATCCGGGAGTACAACCCAACAACTCAAACAGATGTTGATTGAGGAATATAGGCACTCCTACCTCAAGAAATGTGCACAAAGCTGGTTCTGGTATGCGGAGACGGTGCAAAGCAACCATTGTAGTAAGGGGCATATACCATATTAGGAACATCTGCTTGTTGTTCTTCCTGTTGGATGAACAATCATGAGTCACGATACTATGCGTTCAATAAAGCTTGTTTTGTTTGATTCCATACCGTATGCGTTGTATTCCTTTTTCAGCGCCGATGCTTTCGTCATCGCTACGTACATAATACTTTCCCTCATTTCAGAATTTCATGTCTCTCAGATGATTTTTCGTGAAGTTATGGCAATAAACCCACCTGTTGCTTAAGTTTTGCACACCAGTGTATATTCGTCCAAGAATTTCTTTATTTTTCCAAAATTGTATATTCTACATATAAAACTGGTGCAGTCTAGTGTGAAAATCAGCAAATATAAGAAATAAGATCCACTTTATTGGTTCAGATGTGTGTTCATTTTTATTCTAATTGGTTCGACTGAATTTTCGCTGATCTGCCGATAGGAAGTTAAAATTTTTAAATAAAGAACTGTTCACCATTTCTACCATAGATTATATGTGCTTATTTATATGTATCATTCTACTATGTGATAAAATTTCATAAATTATCGTGTTTTTTAAAAAAAGATTTACTGTCCCATGTTGAATCTTGATATAGATTTTATATATATAAGCCTTGAACATTTAAATAAGTCTCCTTGAATATCTTATTGAAAGCGTGCGTATATATATATCCGTATTAATCAGTAGTTATCAGTATATCGATTACAATAATGAAATAATTTAACATTTATACATTTTTTCTGCTGACATAATATTTTATCAGAAATTATGACTATTGGATTTCTTATGAATATCACACACCCCTTTGAAGTTACATAACGGCTATTGGTGACGAGTCTCTTAATTCTGAACATCAGTCGAGTGAAGCTGAGCTGGTATCTCCTTTTCCAAACTTCCACACTAAGCGACGAGAGGATTTTGAGTCCCGATTGGTTAAACGGGCATCAGCTCTCATACACGACATGCCTTCAATGGTACAAAGACTCCAACTCAGCACGACACACAAAACGCTGGCTAAGAATAGCTGCTGTTGTCACGAACAGTATGGCCGTGGGCCTAATGGTTAGAGCACCGGACTCTGTCAAATACCCTCCAGTACCCCGGGTTTGCTCTTAAAATCGAAATCCAAAAGTCTTGTGGGTTGAATCAGGTGCAGAGAACTGGAAAATTTCCCTCTAATTCGTTCCATGCCTAAATTTGGAGTGGACATAGGTGGTGTCCCATCTATCGTCCTTCGGGGGAAAATTTACCGGCTAAATGACTGTCACCTTTTGGTGCTCAAGGCTAAGGCCGACGACAGGCGTATATCAGCCCCTTGCCCCGTAATTTCGAGGGGGTCGATCTATATATCAGACCCGGTCGGCCAACACGAACACTATTGTAACACCCTAAATTACGTAATATTATGACGGTACAAAAAATCCAGAATTTAATAATAAATTGTGTAAACTACACAAAAATAATTTTTTAAATAAATTTTACAGACGACTCTGAGTAGAACCGAATGGATGGTGAAAGTAAATTTTTATGGAGGAAAGTTCTTTATACAGGAAAATATTTTACTTCTGAATTTGTTTAAATTATGTTATCGCGTATGCATTGTTTAAAGCATATTGAACAAGAACTTGAAACTGTAAGTATTGAACACGAAGAACTTGGGAACAGTTTATTTTCAATCTCTAGTTGTTCAGGGCATAATATACTGATAAACAATAGGTGAGTTATAGTATTTTATTATACATCACTAGCTGATAGGGAGAGAAGAAAGAAATCATCTTGAACATTTCTCTCTTCCTGCTGGCACAGAGTACAAAAAGATTTCTATGATTTTGTAAAGTTAGGGATTAGATAAATATAGTTTATATAGATATATAGACTCATGATAGTATATATGCACAGCTATACAAGCACATATCTCCATACAGTACATGGGCTGTACGCAAATAGTAAAAGGCTAAAAGTACCCTGTTGATGAAGAAAAAAATTCAGTCATTTATGAAAATCAGCAAGACATCGATATGAGATTTGCTTTTTGTGATTAGTCAAAAAATGTTTCAGACGCCAACATGATTTGTTCTGTCATTAGTCGAATGAGGATTTATTATGTAGATGCATATGTTAAATGTTAAGATAAGCTTTTAAAATTTGTGAACATCGTATTCGCCTTTCACTACACCCGCACTCAGAGGAAAAAACCGGGAATATGCTTAAGTTCATTTTTTTCCGTCTCAAGTTTATTCTCTAACCTGGGTTCAAGTTAAGACATTTTGACTGGTCTCAAATCTGGGTTCACATTTGCGCAGTAAGCGATTTTGCGTTTGTTAATTCCCCCTCCTTTTTGTTTATATATATTTCAGCTCTTAAGATGGATAGTTAAATATAAAAATCAATTCATCAACTAGATGATTTAGAAACATTGAAGAATCCGCAAAATAGAGGAAATTAGTACCGAGTTTAAGCACTTAGTTGTGGATAAATTTGTTTTCACCAATGAAATTAAATTAGTAGCAGAAACTCGCGTTGAGTCACCAGAAAAAAAAAAATAGGGGCAAAATGGTGAACCCCCAACTGGCGTTTCATAGCCCTCTTTTTGGGTGAAAAAAGGTTGAAAAAGTTGATTACGATTCGTTTGGGAAGTGACCCGACTTGTTTCAATGTTCACACTTTAAATTTCGACGCCTCCAATTGAGGAACTTCTCGGTCATCAGCTTCATAAAAGAGATGAATATCTGCACGAATAAAAGAAAAAAGTAAAATTCGCGTGGCGTAGTCTGGGGTTTTCAAGAATGGTCCCCGAGCGTTTCCCAGTCCGATGAGAAACTCCTTCAACAGTTGCCAAAAAGGCCAAAATAAGGGGCCAACCCCCGAATGAAAATAATAAGCTGAAAACTCATGTAGCCCAGTGTTTCCAAACTTTCATTACTTCGCCCCAATATTCAATCATACATTTCATCGCACCCCCCTTCAAGCAATAATAATGTATTGAATTCGATAGTACAATACTTTGACGCTAAAGCTACTCTGTACACACACACACACAACTTTAACATATTAAGTGCTTCCAAGGTATTTAAATTTCCTCAGTCAGTGTGTATTTTAAAACCCCGACTTATATATACGTTTTTCCCAAAAAACGAATTTTTTCTGTTCACTGATATCTATAAAATTTTTCCCAAAGGCTTTGGAATGCAATAAAATGAAGCTTGACAGGGTTTGCAAGGATTTACTTATTTCAGACTATTTGCTTTTTTATTCCTTCCTCCTCCCCAATACATCACATGCGCACCTACATGGAAAACGGCATTGGGAATCGAATCGCGTAACTTTTAATGGGCACAATTCAGAGTTTAATTCTAAACCGTACAAATTATCATGATAAGTGATAATTTTTGTATATAATTTTAGAGGATTTCTCTCTCTCCTCCTGCCCCCCTCAATACCCTAAATACGTTTGTATACGTGCAAAAAGATTACATTGGTGAGCGAATCGTGGGGAAAATTTTTTTAAACGGCAGTTAAAAGGGTTAATTAGAAACCGTGCAAATTTTAAGATGCGTTAAAGGGTTTGATATAATTTTATATATGAAAAGCCGTTACTGGTAATTATTAAACTTAATTGTTATCCTCTTTTTGCGGCCCGCGTGAAATAACTAACATATGGTTTGGGCCCGTGTGATATAGAAAAATATATGAGGCCCCAAAAAAAGGGTTTAGCACCCCCGATTTCATCATAATACAAGGTCAACGTTAGTCACATTATATAAGCCGTATTGCGAAAAAAACGACACCAATTTTGAAAAATTCCGGGAAAGGGTGGAAAAAAGTGGAAAGTTTGAAATCACATATCAAATTATACAAATAACAGAAAAAATCTTTTGTATCTTTTAAAAACATTAATTTTCAGGCCTGTGATAATCAATTGAAAACTACCCTTTTTTTAATCGTTCAAAATTTTTTATAATTATTATTACCCCCCCTTCCCTTTTCTCTATTACAAATACGTTGGGGACAGAAATTCAAACATTAAAACTGGGGGGGTTAGCATTTTCGTATTTTGGGTGGTCCTTTCATTTTTATATATTGTAATCAAATTAGATCTAGAGTTTTATAATTACTTCATTTGAAAATCATGAAAATTACTATTTTAAGTCAACAGGCACTTCTTCGAGAATTAAAAAATTTTCACATCTTTTTTAAAAAATTTAAAAAATTGATGGTTTTTTAACGAGTCTATCATTAGACTCTTTCCCAACTACAAAACCAGTCGATATTTGTTTGTTTTTTAAATGAAAGTTTCTTTAAATAAAATTTTTTTCCCGTTCTACTTCTAAATTCGAATTGGTTCCCATATTAGCTGAGCGTACCCCCCCCCTCTTAGAATCCCTTTAAAAACTTCGTTTTTTTGTTGTTTTAAATTTTGGGTTAAGAGGTGTTTTGGGATATGCCACCCCAATCACCGGAACATCAGATCAAAAGGGCCACAAATTCAAGCGGCTAAGGGCTGCCCGGTAGCCAGTGATCAAAGGGATGGGTAGTGGCTGGCCTTGTCACAGTTCGACCCGTACCACTAAAAACCCGCTGTGGGGGCAGCGATGCACGTTAAATCTCTCGGAGCTCAAACGTCCTTTCCCTTGGGTTGTGGTAGTTGGGGGAGAGGGATGCCAGCTGGTGTCATCCTATCACTGATATGGTTCAAAAAGACGTAGTCTGTCGCCAAAAACCCTTGTGTAGCTGAACAGTGCGCGTTTTATTCCTCACTCACTACTCGTGGCTAAGGGCTAGAATTTTTTCGCCTGTAGTTAGATTTCTTTGAGCACCATGCAGGTGAAGTACGATTTTTCGGTTCCTTCCCAGTTTTGAGGGGGGGAACACCCTGGGGGGGGGGTCAGGGGTCTCACCTTTTTCCTCTTGCCAACGTCACGAGAAGACTTGGACTGGACCGCTATTTTTTGTACCCCCCTGCCCCGAAGGCACTATAAATTTCACCCATGCCCTTTTCCCGGGCGGGCACAAACCCTACGGCACTGCGTCGGGTCCTAACTACTATAGGGATGTGTGGTGAATTGAGGCAAATGCTTTTTTTGGGCCCTTAAACGTAAAAAAATTAGACTTTTTAATATTTGCCCCCTTTTTAAAAGGGGAAACCTTTGGGTTTTTAAGGGGAAGTTCATTTCGAAAAGAGGAGTTCACATTTGAGTTATGGGGTTTTGGGACTAACCCAGTGTTTCTAAAGGGGGGGCGCGCCCCTGGGCGGAAAACCCCTTTAAAGGGGAGAGCATATCGAAAAAAAAAAGGTTTAAAAAAATAATTAATTTACGGGAATAAAAAAAAAAAATATTTTCTGATAAAAAAAAAAAAATACAGATTTACATTGATATGATTTATATATATATCCTTTTAAAAAAAGGGCAAAAATAAAAGACTACTTTTTAACGCCATTATATCTTGATCCTATAACTAAATAAAAAAAAAATTTTGTTTGCTTTTAACCTACGATGAGAGATTTTTTATTACGTTTCTTTTAATCTAAAAATTTTTTTACTTTTTCTGGCTTTTTAAACTTACTGGTATGGTTACCTGACCCTTTTTTTAGGGAAGTTGTAAATTATATAATTTGTTGGTTTTTTTTTACAATGTGAAAAAGTTTTATGATAAAGGATAAGCATATTGAGCATTTTAAAGGGTTAATTGACCCAAATTTATTTTTTTAAAAATACTGAAACATATAATACAAAAATCGTTAATTCTGGGAAAACTGTTTATTTGTTACCAATAACCTTGACAGAGAATCCTCTAATATGACAGCCTTAATGGGAGCTATAAAATGAATTGATAAATAACCTCCTTTTGGGAGTGGGTGCGCTTTTAGAATCTAAGGTACCGTAAAATTCCCGGCGTATAGCGCGCACCGGCATATAACGCGCACCCACACTTTCAAGCTGCATTTTTTAATTTTTCAGTATATTAGCCGTATAACGCGCACCCCCATTTTTACGAAAAATCGAGAAATGTACGTATGGAATGCTGGTATGTTTTTAAGCCATTTTATTCGAGGTATATCCCAGAATTTTGAAAATAGCATATTTTAGAATCACAGAATCCTTTTAATTTCATTTGGCATGTCGTTTCTTTCTCAAATAAAATAATAGTCCACTTTTGTAGAAGTCTAATTTTTCTTCTATGCTTATTTTTCCTTATTTTTGAAACTATCATTTTTATACCCGGCGTATAACGCGCACCTCTAAATTTCTATTTTAATTTTTGTGCGTTAAAGTGCGCGTTATACGCCGGATTTACGGTACTTGTTTAGACCGAGTTCCCGGCACGACCACAATTTTTCAAAAATATTTCTTGAACATGCTGTACTTTTCCCTATGAATAACTTAGTGGTTTTAATTGTGATGTTGTACGAATTTGATTATGGTTTATAAATGTAAAATGAGCAGAATATAAAAAAGAATTGAGCATCTGTGATCTCTGAAAGGAAATTGAAGCTGATCAAACAAGGGAAACACTTGCTGAAATAATGCATATTAATCATGTAAGCGAAAGTAAATTTGAGAAAGTGCTAAATAAACATGAAACGAAAGGAAAAATTCAATAGCTACATTAAGAACTTTATTAAGAAAAATATGAAGCCATAAGTGTACCGCAAAATGCACTTCACCCTGTCAAAAAGACACAGGCAAGAAAAGTTCAACAGGATATTTGTCGATCATCAAAGGACATTAAAATTACAATAACGGAACAAATGTGATAGTTTTTAGTTTCGTAAATAACTTACCTGTAATGTTAGGCAAAAAGTGTTCGTGATTTATGTCCTTTATTAAGGTCACGTACATTTGGAATAATTTTAGTTCAGTTTTATTGGATATTTTCAAAATATGAAAGACAAATAGAAAAAACCCCTGAAATAGGTAAGTATATTTTCTAGTTAAATTATTCACTGAAATTGTGATTTTATCTTGTATATTGAAAATAATTAATAAAAAAGAATTGGGGTGCTTCTACTCCCGCGACCATTAACGTTAGTATGGAGTAAAAAATTGAGTTAGTATCGAGGTCGATCCCGGGCTTTCTCCCCTTTAAATATTAAAAAATAACACAATTGTTATTCATTAGAATTTTATATTTTTTTATTACTTAACATTTATATTCTAAATGCTAATTCTGCGAGGCTTAAAATTACAGTTCATTCAAAACCGTTTATAATATGAGTATTCATTTCAATAAATCATTTTACATTTTTGTATACATTGTCATGCACTTGGTTTTAATTTTACAATTAAGCTATTATATCAAGAATAATATATTATCATTTTTAAAAAATAAACTCGTGTTAAGAGTGGCATTTCCAGCCAGAGTATAAGAATAAGTTTACTAAGTATCAGTGACTTCCATGGGCTTATGTCTTGGTAGAGCAAAGGTTTTCAAAGGAAGGCTAAAAATTAGAAATTGACACTCAGAGTTATTTTTGATATTTAGCTCAGATCTATATTTTAGCTCAAAGTAGCCATCGCAGAAAATCAGGATTCACAAAGGTATGCTGTTAAAAATGGTAATAGTATACTTAAATGCTTTTTGTTTTCTTAGTGAAAAATCTTCAAAGCATCCACCTCTCTTATCCAGAATTCAAAGTATTTATTACAAAATTTTGCTCTTTAATTTCTGTCACTGGATGTGAAATCTATGAACATCCTCTTTTCGGCAGTTGAAAGCCCTTCTGAAGCATTTTGAAGTTTGGATCCCTAACCAATCGTAACTTGCTATCACTGCCCTCGTCTTGTGTGGTACTTGTTGGATGCTCTATTATCGTCGAATGCTCGCGATTTAAAAAATATACCTGGCGATTTTGTTTCAAATCCACTGCCGTAAATACTTTATTACCGTGAATTACAATTAACGCGCGGAATTATGAAATGCATTCAAGAGAGATCTGGTGAAGCCAATCGATTCTGCCAAGACTTAATTAGAATTGTACGAGGAACAGCATTTTTACAGCTGTTTTGCAGACGTGCCCGTTAGGTCAGTTTCCTAGACTCATGAACGTTCAGCGAAAAATGCCAGATGTAATGGATATGATAAAGAGCAACACAATATATAGCTATTTTTATAATGACATTTGTACTTTTAGAAATGGATCTTGGAAGGAAATAAATCTTTTTAATTAAAATATTAGGCTTCTCAATCTGTTTCAATTTAAAAAATTAGAGATAGAAAAATACTATAATTTAACCTGTTACTTAAAGTATAATTTACTTAAAAATATATATTACTTAACAGTAAATATATATAAAAAAATTAATACTATCTTTATTAAATACTAAATTAAGAACAAGTTTAATAAGTATAGCGACTTCATGGGCTTATACCTTGCAGAGCAAAGTTTTCAAAGTTTTTTAGAAATTTATTCCCCAAGTTCTTTTTCTATATTTAGCTGATATCTATATTTTGTCTTCTAAGCAGCCGTACCGCATTTCTCTTGAATATAAGTTCCAATTTAAAATTGTGAGAGCAAAAATAAATAATAATTATCCTATTACTTAATTTTTTTGCTTAAAAAGTAAATATATACAAAACTCTTTAATACTTATGTTATTTAATTCGTATTTTATTTATAATTAAGATCGTGTATTGTATTTTAGCGTCAAAGTGCATTATTGTATCCAGTAATTTATTTAATGTATAAGGGGCGCGATAAAATTGGGTGATTGAAAAGGGGGGCGCCAGTATTGAAAGTTTGAGAAGCACTGGACTAAGCGGATCGTCAGAGCTCACGAAAAATCAAAAACACAAAAGAATACTTCATAACATAGGAATGACTCATATTTGATAAAAGCTTTGGGAATCAATAGAACTCTTGCATTTCAAAATGTATATAAGAATAATAAGATCAATTCAAAAAATATTTAGCATGTTCACAGTTGTCCAGTGTCCGCGGTTCCGTTTAACTAATTCCGCTTCGCGCATTGGAGTCGATTTCCGTCAATTCTCTATTCAATAAAAGAAATATCCTCCACAAATTTCAGGTATGTGGGTCTAACAGTTGCAAAACAGGAATGTTTATCGATGATGTCCCTTAATTCCCATAAACCTCTTTGAAAGGTCGATTTTCACAAAAAGTGTTCTTAGAGGAATTCTTCTCCATGAAAGTAACATGCCTACCAAATTTCAAGTCTTTTGATCTAGCAGTTTAAAAACAGAAATACTTACCGTCACACGCCCATGAAGCCCTCACAACGCCCCTTAGAGTCAATTTTCCCAAAATCCCTGTCTTAGCCTTGGAGTTGCAAGAAACGCTTACCAAATTTGGTGCTGTGTGAAGCAAGTAATAGTCTGTGAAACGGGAATATTTTATTTATATCTTAAACGCTCCTTAAGCCCTCACAACGTCTCTTAGGGGTTGAGTTTCGCAAAATCTGACCTCTACTTCATGAAAGAATCATACCTACCAAAGTTCAAGTCTGCAAGTCTAAGAGTTCCGGAGATATCGTGATGTGTGAGTCGCTTTTTTCCTTTATATATTAAATAAATAGATTAATAAACACTATTTCATCCTGGAAATATGTTGAAAGCATTTTCGTAGCATATTCGTATCTCGTAGATCAAGTGACGCGGAATTAATCTCTGACTGGGCAGTTCCTTTCTTTAGTGGGACAAGTAAAAGGACTGGTTGCGGATCAGTGGTCATTTATTGTTTTCTATCCTCGCAGAAAGCTCTTCCGAACTTCTTGGCGTTTCCTTTGGCGACGTAGGAATTCTTCCGATCGAATGGACAGTGAGAAATGATGGAAGTAAATTCATTCGGAGAGGAGAAAGAATTTCTGGGGTCACAGTTCGCTAAATATTCAGCGAGAAATTAACTTGAGTAAGATGAGCACAAATCATGACATTGTTGAAAATGCTTAAAATAGTTAAACACTGTTAAGGTGTTTTTTTGTTGTTTTTTTTTAATATTTAATGTGATTTGTACAGAATTTTTAAAAACTCCAAGTCATTAATACCCAATCTATTTAGCGCTTTTTTCTCAAGCATGCTACCTAAATTACAATGTTAAGGAAAAAAAGCCTGCTTCAGACATCTCAAGATGTACGTGATCTTACTATTATTTCAAATATTGATTCCATTTGATTTTTGAATCATTTTTAAAAATCCTAGAATATATGAATTAGGATATTGTATTCGTCTAAAAAAATTTCTTAATACTCTTACTATTGATATGAATTCATTCAAAAGGTTTATATTAAAGTAAAAAATTTTATGCAAGTTTGATGTCATAGAAATACTCTCTTGTGATGTAGCAAATAATTGTTTTTATTATAGGAAATGCTTTTTTTAAATTCAGTGGTAATAAAATAAATAGCAATGTCACAGGCATAAATACGTCTAATAAATGAACGGCAGCGAGTTCCTTTTGAGAAATCCGAGTTGTCAAAATCGCCCTGAAACACAGATAATCCAACCTGAAAAATGGGTTCTTCCAGCCAAGTGGCATAGGTATCGGATCCTGGCTGGCTTTGTCACGAGTTCGAACTCAGTACCACTGAAGACTCTCCATGTAGGGCAGCGATGCACCCCCAAATTTTTTCGAAGCTAAACTTTTCCCCCGTTGGTGGGTGTGATTTTAGGCGGGGATGCCAGTCGGTCCCCCCGTCCTTGACCATCCCAAAGGACGTGGTCCGTCGCCAAAAGCCCTCGTGTAGCTGAACAGTGCGACGTTAATATTCACTCACTCACTCAACAAAGTTTTGAAACCCCTAGTGCAGCTGAACGGGGTGAGGTAAATATTCACTCACTCAACAAAGTTTTAATCGAAAGAGTGGCTCTTTAAAATTGAACATTGAATGGTAGCACAGCTTATCACTAATGGTTGAATACTCTTGTAGAATCTAAAAAATAACAATTGGTGAAAGCTTCTTTCCCACACTAACGCAAAACTAATGATTTTAATAATGCCATTGCATTAAAAGTTTTGTATTTTTGTTATCCGTTCTGATCTTGAGTATACTTCAACCTTATATAATCTAAATTGAAATTCTCGCGAAAGTATGAACTAGGTTCATGAAGTGTAAAACAAATAGTTAGAAATTCCTCATGAATTTTTATTTTATAACACCGAAATACGTCTACAACTTTTAAGACAATCTCAGTAGCGCACACAGGAATTTTTCAAGGGGGTGGGAGGGTCTGAAAAGTTCACCATTCTTTATCATCTAGTTTTGATTTTGTCGTTTTTTCAGGAACAAAACACAATAAAAAACTAATTATTGAATAAATAATTAGAATTAATTAATAAAATTAATCATTATAACAAATATTTAATTAAATTTTACGTATTATATACTTAGAATTATATAACCACTCGGAAAAAAATCAAGGGCTTTGGGGGGAAGGGGTCCGGACACCCACAATCTCATTAGAAAAAATCCTTTTTAGTTGCAAGATTTTTCATCTTCTAAATGTTGAAGTTTTTGATACTTCAAGCTTGAAATCTCTACGAGATATTTCTCTCTCTCCTTTGTGATCTGTTTTTTTTTTAAATAAAATTCCATTAATAATATGACTGACTGAGTTATTATATTAGGCAGTATTAATTTCGCGTTATCGGCGAGGAATTGGAGAAACAATTTATTTGATACCAGATAGAATTGTATTATAAGTAAATTTGCAATATTTTTCTCTCAATATAAATAGTTAAAAAAATGTATATATTTCCTGAAGACCTTGACAACTTTAATACGCGACTTTTAAAAATTTTTTAAATAATGGTTTACTGCTTTTGAATTCTTGTTTTTGTCTGTATTATACCTTTTATGCTCAATGTTCATTCGTGTGTTGTTTTTTGTATTTCGCTTTTCAGTTTTTTGATGTGTAACATCTTTCCTCTGGGTTGATGGATATTTGTTGGGAGTAATTTCGTGAAAAGGGATGGATGTGTGTGACAGGATGTGACGTAAGCGCGCGCTACTTGATTTGACCAATGAGTGTGCGTGGCTATGTTGTTTCGCTTTATTACCCTCACATGGAGGTCCAACTCTAATAGCCATCAAGCACTCGAGCGCTTGACTCTAAATCCGTTAGTCATGATATTGGGGGACATAAGTGCAGCAGAATGCTTATTTGAAAATGGACAAACAGTGATTTCGGTGGTCGTATACATTTCTTCGAATTAAACGGTTTAAAAAAATTTAAAAAGATTTCCTGCATTTTGTCCCTTTTCCATAAAAACGAAGGGGGTTTCCCTTTTTTTTAAAAATTATCACTTTTCCCCCTGTTTTGAGTGGTATTTTAATTTTAACTTCAGTTTCAAAAGCTGAGCCCTCCTATTTTTTGAATGATGAAAACTCAAAGAAACAAAATTAGAATGTTTCGACGGCTAACATTTTTTTATTGCGCTTTTTTTCAACTTTTTTTAAATATTTTGAAATTGCCCTAGGCCCCAAAAAAATTGCTGTCAATTGACAGTTCATTGAAAATATTACAACTAACGGAACAGTTCGATATACGGACTTTTTTTTTGAAAAATCGCCAATTTTCTTTTGGGCGACATTTTGGGCGATATAGGGTTGCAAACCCCCCCCCCCTTCTGAAACGACACGAAACGCGGTATTTTCCCCCTAAAATAAAAGGGAAGTCAACAAATAAAATTAAGTAATTTATCAAATTAAAAAAGAAATATTAATAAATAATATGGAATAAGACATAAGGTAATAATAAAAGAATTGAAATGCAACCTAAATATATAATGAAAGAATATCCAACCTAATCAATAACTAAAAATAAACTTTAATAAGCATAATTAATAAATAATATCATAAATATAATATTAAGTAAATATTATTAATAAATAATAAATATTATTATAAATAAATCATATATATAATAGGGCAGTGAATTTTGTCCGGAAATATCTATGTCAAACAGTTGGGGAATAAAGGAAAAAAAAGGGGTAAAAAAATCCCATAGAAATTAAAATTGCTGAAAATTTTTTTTAAAAAAACTTGCCTGATTGGAAAAATCCCCATAAAACTAAAAGACCGCGGAACCCACTGGAAAACAAGGGGAGTAGCCAGAATCTGGCGTAGAATCCAATAAAGGCCCGAAAAAAAAAATTCCGGAAAAAAAATCCGTTTTCGAACTTATGCCCAACAAACTTCTTTTTAAAAAATTATAATTCTAGTAATCTCTCGAAATTTGGGTATTGAAAAATATATCCCTGATCAAATTTCAACAGACTTAGAAATTTCTCTCAGACCCCCTCTTCATGTAATTATTTTTTTTTTCTCAAATCTCCTTCCTCCATCTTAAATCTTTTTCCCCCCCACGAGTCCCCTCGGTCAGGGCAAATCTTGCTCCCAATGCTTTTTATCGGGTTCGATCCCCCCAAATTTTTCCGATTGTGAATTTTTTCTTTTAATATTCCTCGGAAAATTTTCCGACGATCTCATTTAAATGTTCTCTACTATTTTTTTTATTGTATATTTTTTTAGCTTTTAAAAAGCTGTTTTTTTTTTATTTTCAACTACTTTTTTTATGATCCTACGCATTCCCATTGGTCGGGCTGCCCCCCCCCCCAAGTTGAAATTTTAACTTTAGTTTCGGTGCTTTGTGCCATTTTGAAAATTTTTCTCAATTTTTATTTTAATATTTAAAATTTTTTAATTCCCAAAAAACCCCAGTATTTTTATTTTATTTTTTAAAACATTTAAACTTAACAAAGGGGGAAAAATCAATCATTTACAGTCACTCAAATAGCTACTAATATGAGGTTTTATGAAAGAGCTGGGTACTCAGGTCATCCACCCCAAAAAAATGAAATATTTAAATCCAAAGTATATGTATCATATTTTTGTTACCATAAGTCATCGTCTCCCAATTCCCCCAAAATTGGGCAAGAATAATTATTTTGATAAAAAATTGATTTTCCCCTTTTTTTAAATTTAAAAACAATTTTTATTAAAAATATAATTATTCGATAGAAAATTATTTCCAATCATACCCAGTTCATTTTTTTTCAGGAAAAAAGTTAATATTACGTATTTACCACGATAACATGTCAGATGTTACACATCATAACCGACTACTATAAGACTCGTTTCTTTTTACTTATTTTATTTATTCTGTATGCTTGTTTTTTGAATGATTGTTTATTTACAACAATATTTTTACTAATATGTTCATAGATCTGCCTATTCATCTTATGTTATGCACTCTGAAGTGTTTTTCTGTGTGAAGCATGAATTTAATTTAAATAAATAACTCTCAAACCGTTATATCTCAACTACAGGCTACAAATGATATGCGCGAAAGCGTTTGTTATGCTCACCAATGGGAGCCTTATATTGGAGCAATGGCTCGAAAAACAACCTTCTAGTGGTAATACACACAGTTCAGAAAATTCCACAACAGCATCGCACTTTCCTTCCAAAAAAGAAGTGAGTACAACGACTTTTTTCTGGCAAGGAAACAAGCAATGGCAGGGAAGAATTGCTGACGGGGATAAATACAATAACAGCTCAGATGTGAGTGAGTGAATATTAACTTAGCACTGTTCAGCTACACGAGGGCTTTTGGCAAAGGACCACGTAATTTTGAACCACGGTCAAGTGACATGGACGACCCGACCCGGGCACCCCCTCGTAACCCCCCACACCGCACCAAACGTGGGGACTTTTCCCAGCTCTCGACAGATTTAACATGACGCCCCTACACGGGGGGTCTTTAGTGGTACGGGGCCTGAACTCGTGACAAAGCCAGCCACGATCCGATACCTTGACCATTCGGCTACCGCGGCCCTCATCTCAAATGTAAGAGGCATCTCGTCTACTATGTCTACTGTTCCGAGTGTAGTCGGATCCGATCCGACGTCCACAAACCGAAATGTTACCTCCGTGGTTATAGCTATAGTTACATCCATAAATGTATTTGAATGAATAACAAAAAATGCTATTCTTAAAAAAAATCCTAAGAATTGACATACAAATAAGGAAAATGAGGGGAAAAAAGAATGTTTAATGAAATTCCTTATTTTTTGATTTATTGATTTTATAATACAAAAATTTTTACATCAAGTTTATCTCAAATTATTTTACGAACACAAAAAATATCATTCTTAAAAGGCATTAAATAGAAACATTGATGATCTAGAAAACTACTCGATAGTTATTGGTAACTTATTTATATTATTATTTAGGCATTTAGCATTGCTCTCCTTTATATAATTTTTCTACTTAAAATATTCATAATAGTCCAATATTATTTTTTGTCATAAAATACGAATGGTAAAAATTATTTCTGCATTGACATTCGATATATAATGCCCCGTTCCAAAACCCTTTATAAAAATTTTTTCGTATTATCTTGGGGGCCCCCCCACAAAATTTTTTAAAATTGCGCCAAGCGCGGTTTTCTAATTCGAAATGAAACAAGATATCCTTTTGTGAATTTTTTACCGAAATGAGGAAAAAAATGAATGGATTTATAAGAAAACAAAAAGAAAACCCCCAAAAAAAGGGAAAAAAAAAAAACCCCTGACCTATTTGGAAACATCATGGATTTTTCCTTCTGCGGGGTTTCTGGTAGGCCTTTTAAAAAGGTGGAATGTTACCACTATGAAACCTTTGGGATTATTAATTTGTCTTTTTTTTTTCTACAAAAACCCAGTTTTAAAAAAGGGAAATCGTCTTTATGCAGAACATCATGCAGATTTTCTCCCTTCTGACGATTTCGGGAGGCCTTTAAATGGGTGGGAATGACCCTTAAACATCTTTTTTTTTAATTTGTCTTTTCTCAACAATTTAGGTTTTGAGTAACGGAACGAAATCCCCTTCTATGCAGAAATCGCAGATTTTCTCCCCCTTTTGACGATTTTCAGGTAGGCCTTTAAAAAGGTGGAATGTTACCCCATGAAACATCTTAGGTTTTTTAATTTTTCTTTTTTTTCAACAATTCCAGTTAGAGTAAAACGGGAAAGAAAAAGCCTTTTTGCAGAACATCATGCAGATTTTCTCCCTTCTGACGATTTCAGGTAGGCCTTTAAAATGGTGGAATGTTACCACTATGAAACATCTTAGGTATTATTAATTTGTTTTTTTTTTCTAAACAATTCCAGTTTAAAAGTAACGGAACGAAATCGCTTTTTCGAAAAATGCAGATTTTTTCCCTTCTGAGATTTCAGGTAGGCCTTTAAAAAGGTGGAATGTTCCACCAGAAACATCTTAGGTAATTTTTTAATTTTTCTTTTTTTTTACAAAATTTCCGTTTAAAACGGGAAAGAAATCGTTTTTTGGGAAAATCATGCAGATTTTCCCCTTCTGACGATTTCGGTAGGGCCTTAAAAAGGGGGAATGTTACCCATGCACTTAGGTATTATTAATTTGTCTTTCTTTTTCAACAATTCCGTTTAAAAAGGAACGAAAGTCTTTTATGCAGAACATCATGCAGATTTTCCCTTCTGACGATTTAGGTCCTTTAAAATGGTGGAATGTTCCATGAAACATCTTTTTGGATTATTAATTTGTTTTTCTTTTTCCCAAAAATTTCCCGTTTTGAGTAACGGAAGAAACGCCCGCAGAACATCGCGATTTTTCCCCTTCTGACGATTTCTGGAGGCCTTTTAAAAAGGGGAAGTTACCACAATGAAACATCCCTTTGGTATTTTAATTTGTCTTTTCTTTCTACAACAATTCCAGTTTAGAGTAACGGGAAAGAAATCGTCTTTTTGGAAATCATGCAGATTTTTCCCTTCTGACGATTTTCGGGAGGCCTTAAAAAGGTGGGAAAGTTACCATATGAAACATCTTAGGTATTATTAATTTGTCTTTTCTTTCTACAACAATTCCAGTTTAGAGAAGGAACGAAATCGCCTTTTTGCAAACATTGATTTTTCCTTCTACATTTTGGTAGGCCTTTTAAAAAGGGGAATGTTACCACTTTGCATTTTGATTATTAATTTGTCTTTCTCCAACAATTTCCCGTTAAATAAAAGGGAAAGAAATGCCCTTTTGCGAACATCATGGGTTTTCTCCCTGACGATTTTGGTGGCCTTAAAAGGTGGGAAAGTTCCACTATGAAACATCTTAGGTATTATTAATTTTTCTTTTTTTTTCTACAACAATTCCAGTTTAGAGTAAAAACGGAACGAAACGTCTTTTTTTCAGCCTCGGATTTTTCCCTTTTGACATTTGGTACCCCTTTAAAAAGGTGGTGAACCCCCTGAAACATCTTAGGTATTTTTAATTTGTTTTTTTTCTACAACAATTCCAGTTTAGAGTAAAGAACGAAATCGTCTTTATGCAGAACATCATGCAGATTTTCTCCCTTCTGACGATTTCTCAGGTAGGCCTTTAAAATGGTGGAATGTTACCACTATGAAACATCTTAGGTATTATTAATTTGTCTTTTTTTTCTACAACAACCAGTTTTGAGTAAAGGAACGAAATCGTCTTTTCGAAATCATGCAGATTTTTTCCCTTCTGACGATTTTCAGGTAGGCCTTTGGTTTGGGAAAGTTACCATATGAAACATCTTAGGTATTAAATTTTTCTTTTTTCTACAACAATTCCAGTTTGGGAAAACAAATCGTCTTTATGCAGAACATCATGCAGATTTTCTCCCTTCTGACGATTTCTCAGGTAGGCCTTTAAAATGGTGGAATGTTACCACTATGAAACATCTTAGGTATTATTAATTTGTCTTTTCTTTCTACAACAATTCCAGTTTAGAGTAAAAACGGAACGAAATCGTCTTTATGCAGAACATCATGCAGATTTTCTCCCTTCTGACGATTTCTCAGGTAGGCCTTTAAAATGGTGGAATGTTACCACTATGAAACACAAAATTTTTAATTTGTCTTTTTTTTCAAAACAAACCCCCGTTTTGAGTAACGGGAAAGAAATCGTCTTTTGCAGAACATCATGCAGATTTTTCCCTTCTGACGATTTCCCGGGAGGCCTTAAAAAGGGGAATGTTACCACCTTTAAACATCTTAGGGATTATTAATTTGTCTTTTCTTTCTACAACAATTCCAGTTTAAATAAGGCAAATCGCCTTGCGAACACTGATTTTTCCCCCCTGGGCGATTTCAGGTACCCTTTTAAAAAGGTAATGTTTCCACTTGAAACATCTTAGGTATTATTAATTTGTTTTTCTTTCTACAAAATTTCCCGTTTAGAGTTAACGAAACGTTTTTTGAAAAAAGGATTTTTCGTTTGTGACGAAAATTTCAGTTGAATGTAAAAATAAAGAACGATTTGGACATGAGATGCAGTTTTCTCGAGACGATAACGAAATTCGAGCAAGCAAATTTTGTTCTGTTATATAACAAGAGGTTTGCCATTTTCTTGAATTAATAGTCACTTTTAGAGCCAAGGAGTGAACTAAAACAGACTGCAATTAAAATATATAAAGTTTTGATCCGTTCCGTTAAAGGCGATAAAAGCACTCTTTTGTCATGCAGTAATTACAGTTCATGTGTATCATTGTGGGTAAGGCACCAATGCTGATTTTTTTATCACGGGTCTTCCTAAAAAATATTTTGGGAGCCTTTTAGATGTTTTAAACCAATGTTTGATTTTCTTGATTGTCTTTTATAATTAAATTTCTATTGTAATCTTAAGATACCAGAAAAAAAAAACTCAAACTTTGGCATTAATTCATAGAGTACATGACGTGCGATACATATAGCATATATTTATCTGGAAGTAATGGATGGTCTAAATTGTTTAAAAAAATGATTGATTACATTACAAACAAAAGCCATTCTTTAAACTTTAACTCTTTTTGTGTTTTCGTTTTACTTATATATTTTTCGAATATCCCTCAGGAAAATTTCCTTTCTTTGGAATAAATTAATTGATTTTGATTCTTATATAATATGAATTAATTTGAAGTTTTTTTTCCTTTGCCAATGATATTTGAAAATGATACAGTCCCAATAAATATATTTTATAAATCTTTCTCATTGGAACAAAAATGGGAATAAATATTTCTCACCCAACATTGACAGAGGAGTTACATCCATGGGCATCATTAATCTTTGAGTCACTTTTTTTTTAATTATGTTGTTATTGTTTCACTTCAGCTATTGCTATGTAATTGAAGTACTTTAAAGTGTAAGAAAAAGCAAATTCAAAAACTGACCCGTGCAAAATGGTTGGTCAGTCAAGCCGGGTGTCCATGGGATTTGGCGATATTTTCTATGTTTCGTGGTGCAATGAAAATTCTAACGAACCATTCTGTGGCTGGCACGCAAATTTGAAAGAGCTATCGCGATATTTTATGTAATGCTAAATATGTTGAGGTTCAAAAGTCTCTCAGCGGTGCTTCGGCAGGAGGGTGTCAGCTCAGATGTCGTCCTCGTCACTTGAGCAGGGTTCAAAATGACGAGACCCGTTGCCAAAAGCCCCAGTGTAGCTGAATAATGGGACGTTCATATTCACTCTCCTAATAAAAGTTTCATTCTTCGATATTCATTACATCTTCACTTCTAAGCTTCCCGTTAGATACAATGCAGTGTAAAATCGATACGTTTTTAAAAATTATGGTATTTTTGCAAAAAGTAGTTACTTAATTGCTTTTGGTGTGAACATTTCAAAGTATTTTGAGTTTGGAAATAATATGTTTTAGTTTCGGTAACCCCTTAATCCTCTGTAAGAGCGCCAAACCTTAAAGTAAAATTACGCTTCTTATAAATTGATTTTGAACTCAAAGATAAAACCTATTCAGTATAAAAGTCAGATTCATTTTAAAGGTCTCCATGGCTTAAAATATGATGTTTGATTGAGAAGGATTCGACTGAGGAATTTGGAAGTAACACAAGAGAGGAATAAGTACTAAGCATCGTTTTAGTCCTGTGAAAGTAAATTAGGCATGAGAACGAATATGGGGATTCGAAAACGTAATTATGATTTTATTTCTTTAGAATAATGTCTAGAAAAGGAGTATTATCACGGAAGACAAGGTCCTTGCATATATATAAAAAATTCAATTGCTTAATTTGATATTCAATTCTAAATTTCCGAGTTCATCTGGAAAATTTACACTCAAAATCAATAGTTGATTCACCAATATTGCATCTTTTGCTACGATCTTAAAGAAGGTTTATTTTTTATCTGAAGGATTGCAACTCTAATAAAAAGGTCTTGCCGTTTCAGTCAAGTGCGGTATAATTTTTATTTCCTACATTGCGCGATTTGTTAGGAAATTCTTATTTTCATAATCGTGAACGACAATCCATAATTTGGCGATCAATAATAGTGGTCTCCAACTTTGCTAATGTACATCCTATTAAACACTTTAACAAAAGTTAGTTTTTTGCACTATTCTCTGCTTAACAGTGGTCCCGGTAGCTGAGTGGTCAAGGTATCGGATCGTGGCTGGACTTGTCACGAGTTCGAGCCCCAGTACCACTAAAGACCCGCCATGTAGGGCCACGATGCACGTTACATCTTTCAAAATTTCAAACATACTCCCGTTGGTGTGGTGTGGTAGTTAGGAGAGGGGGTCCCAGCTCAGGTGTCGTCCTCGACACTTGACCATGGTTCAAAATGACGAAATCCGTCGCCAAAAGCCCTCGTGTAGCTGAATCGTGTGACGTTAATACTCCCTCACTCACTCATTCTGCATAATAACGTGGCCGCGGTGAACTAGTGGTAAGGGTCATGGTTTTATAGCCGGTGTGTCATGAGTTCGAGCCTTGTGCCTCAGTGAAGCCCTAACCATCCGTATAAAGGAGTGAGTGAGTGAATATTAACGTCGCATTGTTCTGCTACATGAGGGCTTTTGGCGACGGACTTCGTCATTGTGAACCATGGTGAAGTGACGAGGATGACACCTGAGCTGACACCCCCTCTCCTAACTACCATGAAAGGACATTTGAGCTCTCGACAAATTTAACGTACATCGCTTCCCTACACCGCTGGTCTTTAGTGGTACTGGGTTCAAACTCGTGACAAGGCCAGCCACGATTCGATCCTTGATCACTTCGCTCCTGCGGCCACCTGTATAAAGGAAAATATACCTGTTAAATATGTCGAAGCTCAATGATGTGGTAGAATAGTTTGGAGAGAGGTTGCCAGTTCAAGTGTCGTCCTCATCACCTAACCGAGGTTCAAAATGACGAGGTACATCGCCAATAGCCCTTACGTTGCTTTGGAAATCGACGCTAATAAACTCATTAACCTTACTTGTGTCAATGCTTTCCTTAACAATCCGCAAGTATTTCCGCCCTGATACAAATCGTACGTCTGTAATGACAACAAATATACCATCATTTTATTAATCTTTTCGTGGATATGCGAAAATCTTCTCAATTTAGTGGAGTAAGTGTGGATTATGTTAATGTCGCACTTCACATTTACACGAGGGCTAGTGGGACGTAGTCTCGTCATTTTGGACCATGGTGAAGTGACCAGGACGACACCTGACCACCGACATTTTGTTGCTGTTGTAAAGATTATTCAAAAAAAGCCCATTTATCACCCCTTCAAAGAGATATTCGAGGAAAAGTGTCATTAAGAGATTCCTGTTTATTGGTATATTTTAAATGCAACACTTTCGCGAGAAATCAAACAATTACTGAACCAGGCTTGTTTTTCACTACAAAATAGTCAACTTCTCATCGACATGAAATAATCTATTTTCTTCGAATATTTTTCGCTTGAAAGATATTAAATATAGTTAAAAATTAGATCCACTCATAAAAGGGTCGCTACTCCCTTGTTTTCTATTATCCCTAATCAGAATATATACATATATCAATTTGCATCCATACGACATCGGCAGCAAAAAAGCAAAATTGATCTATATTTGATTTTTTAACAAAGAATTTCCCACCAAATTTTCATAAATAAATGAATTTCTCAGAGCAATGGGCCCTGAGCGGGTCTCTTAAAAAGGCTCTGTGGGCCACATGCAGCCCGCGGGCCGGAGGTTGAGTATCGCTGGTCTACGCAATATCGATGCTGTGAAGTGGGAAGTATATTTGCTCCACACATAGTTTCATTAATTCTGGGGTAAGACACCTATATCTCATCCTCTACGACAATGTGATACAGCAGTTAGTTCATTTTCCTCCACAATGTATCGGTCGAAAATTTCGGAGGATTTCACATTTTTCTTCAAAATATTTCTAAGAAAGCAACCTGACATCCCGCCTAAGGCACGATTATCGTGAATAACTGAAACACGTCGACTTCTAAACGCATGGAATTTACAATGACAAAGTGACAGTCGTGAAAAGCGTTGGTTTTCATCTCAATTCTTGCCTCAACTCCACGCACCAAATCATCTTCAATGACACAAAATCTGTTCTCTCTTGACTCATAGCTGCGGTAGCCTAGTGGAACTCTAAATAGCCACCGAGTCGCAAATTCTCTCGTGATGTTGGTGGAAGGGGAAGAGAGGTGGGAGGCTCCTGACCAACTTCAAGGTTTTCTCCCCCGAAATTTGGGTGTAAACGAGCCAAATCGTACTGTCACCTGTATGGTGCTCTAAATTACGGCTAAGGATTGTTGTCACTTACCCTTTACCATGAGAAATTTCGTAGCCCTTGATCTGCCCTTTGGCGATCAGGTGGCCTAAGTAACAACAGCAACAGATCTGTATTTAAAACGTTTCACACAACAAAGGCTATTGTTCAGGAATTTCGTCTTTCTTAATTTCAACCATGTGCCACGCGCGCGCGAGGACGCCACCATCTCATTCTTCTCACTCTCAAGTGAGGTCTCTGAGCTTCAATGTATCAAGCTTTAATACGTAGCTGTACTCAATTATATTTAGAATCAGAATTCGAAAAGAAATAGCACCAGTCGCGCGTTTACGACCTTCCCTCCTTGAACGATGCGAAGATTATCTTTGGAGAATCACATTTTTAAACTCTGAGATGACTGTGGTTCTGGTTATTAATTGGTTGATTTTATTGCAAGCTGCTCAAGATATGGTGAATTTGCGAAATAGAGCGTATTTAGAAGCGTTTTCTTTTTCATATGCTAAAAAGAAGGTTAATGGAATAACGAGGTGAAAAATCGGGGAAGTACACTAGCATCTCGAATATGTGTCATCTAAAGATAATAAAATAAAAAAAGGGAAGAGAATCTATCATCTTACCTCAACCTTTGCAAAATTGCTGTGAATGAGTCTAAGATAAGGATAATCAATAACAAAATGAACTGACTAATATCAATAGAAATCAAAACCATTGGAGCAATCAATACTTTATACCTTTGTAGTTTACATCTACTTAAAATTGTGATTCAATAATTGATTCAAGATTCAGATACATTAAAATACAGGATATCAAATTCCAGTTATTTTTACTTTAAAAATTATTGATTTTAGCTCATCTCTACAGAAGTGTATTATTAAAATTTCCCTCTTAGAGACGAAACTTGCCTTAGAAATTTAGCAATTTAAACTTACTTATTAATCATGAGCTTAAAATCTAAACGTTTTAACAAAAACTAATTGTGCTAATGCATACTTCCTTTGAAGTTTTAAATCAACTTCAAATGCACTTAAGTTAAAGGCCCTCGTTCCCTAGAGTAACAAAGATGAAGCGAATAAGAACGCAGGAATGAGAATCTCGGGAGAAAAGTTTCGTAGAAAGATTCGACACGAACTGTTTTAGATTTGCACTTGTGTTTCCTTCTGTAAAAAAATTGATTTCTCACAGCTACCTTATTTTACTGTCAAAAATTATTTTACACATATCTTATATACACTGGTTACCATATTTTAAGGAGAAATCACAAACATAGCGATAACTTGCCCAAAAATAAGCCAATATCAATGAAATTTGAATATGTTGGTAAGTAAAGAGATCTACATCAGCGGTCGCCAAACTTTTTGACCTCATGGACCAGTAAATTCATAATTTAAATCAGGCGGTCCACTAATAAAATTTTTTAAGTGTTAAATATGTTTATAAAAAAACTGTGATCTAAGAGCACATAAAATATACCTAGTTAATAAAATGAAACAATTAATTCTAACCAAAGTAGGAAAACTTTATTAATAAATCATAATAAAATAAGCAAAAGAAAACATAACCAAAACTGTAAAAACTGAACAATTAAAAAATGTTTTAAGTATATATCAAGCTCTTAGCATTATACATTCCTATTCTGGTGGATGTTCTGGCTTCCTTGATATATGATTATGGATCCAATGTTGTTACTGCAAGACGGAGAACTAACTGCACTTATTTCAAGTTGTACTGTGCTTTGATGGCTGTGACAGATGAAAAGACCATTTCACATAAATAAGCTGTGGAGAATTGAATAAGAATTTTCATCGCCTGTTCAATAAGAAAAAGGTATTCATTTTTTATGAAAAGCCAACACTGAGATCTTGATAAGAATGAATGAAATTTAAGAGTTTCGTCGGACGGGGTGGGATCGGCATGAGGCCTCTTTAGATGCATGCTTAATTATTACCCTTTAAAGGGTTTAAAACGAGCAAAAGATTCTGTGATTCCAAGTGCTTTTAACTAGGGTTATTACTTGCTGATTAATATCATTTTCCTTCAAGTATCATTCACATTCATCAAAATTAGAAAACATTTGCAGATCGTCTTCAACCAACCATGTTTTCCACAATAATATTTTCTTTTAAAACGCATCCATACGCGTCCATAAGTTGTCTTTGCAAGGATATGTTTAGTTCATTTAACAGGGAAAAAATATGTCAAGTACGCAAGCTTCGCTAGTGAAATCTTCTCGCGGACCACTAGTGATCCATAGATCGCCACTTTGGCGACCTCTGATCTACATTATGCAGAATAGTAGCGATGCAATCGGAATACGTCATTCGCGAGGAGTATAAAAGTGGATGTCTAAGAGCAAGGCAGCGTGTCGGTTGTTCGAAATCTGGTGCAGTGAAATTGTAATAACGACCTCCAGGCATCATTCGATCGAAGTACTGTAAAGACGAGCTATTGGGAGACTAGAAGTGAGGCAAAGCCAGATAGAAAGGGCGATATGGCTGAATGGGAGATCATCTGTAATTAATAGACTTTGGCTACAACGATAGATTTGAGATCTAGAAGTCCAGACAAGGACGACCACGCGCTAACCCGAGTGCCGATTACAGATATTTGTCATTATGCTCACGAAGGAATATCTCTTGTTAAACTCGTATCTTCCCTCTGTATATTCAGAAAGGTATCAGGTCAACCGTACTTTGAAGGTTTCACACAAGTGCTCTCTGTGCGTGGTGATGAGCCATTTGCGTCCCGCTCACGTCACGCCAAAGGCAAAAACATTTGCAGGGGCACTTCAACATGTTCAATGGAGGGTTTTTCTTTACAGATGAGTCCAGGTTTTGCCTCGAAAGCGATATTAGGGACTTTTGGGAGAGAACCTGAACTCGTTTTCAACAACACCCCCGTAAAAGTATGAAAAGGTGCCTGTGTTTTGGTGAATGCCTTGATTAGAACACCCCCTCCTTTTCCCCTTTTCCCCGAAAATTTTAAGTCATACCTTGGTATGACATCCTGGATGCTCATGCATGCCCTTATGCAAGGGAAATGGGGAATGCTTTAGAGATACAGGGTGATATTACGAAACCTTACAGAGTTCGCATTATGGATACTTATCATGAGCAGGAAACAATTCAGCACATGCAGTGTATGGGAAGCTCTATCACTGGAACTTAATCACATCGAGCATGTTTGGGATGCTCTAGAACGACGTGCAGCTACTTTCTATTTCCTTCCTATGACCCTAGCCGCACTTTCAACTATCTCGGATAGGCATTGTGGCTCGGAATTCCTACAGAATTAATCGACCGCATAAATAGGAGCATCACACATCACTGCATGTACTTACTGTATTGTTTCTCGGGGGATCGTTTCCTATATAAAAAGTACTTTTCCTACCCCAAACTGATACCCGTTTTATTTATTATATACTTATGCTAATTTCTATAACATCCTAATTGTCTGGTAATTTCCTTTTATGCTATTTTATACCTTTATATGCGTTGTATAATGTGTATAAGTTTCATTCAATTCTATGCGTAAGTTTTGTTCAGTTTTTAGATCAGAACTTATTGCTATCAGAAGGAGTTTCGTAGCAGGGGGAAAAGAGGTTGATTTTAAGACGTTTGATGTGAACACAGCCTTGCTGCGTAAAAAATCTTTTTTGGGACATCTATAACCAAACTAGCCTTGATATCCTTAATCTTTTTGATCATATTTTTCTAATCATTGCGTTTATTTTTGGGGTGCAATCCCCGGGGGATTATGGAAAAGGGCCGATTTCTTTGCCAGGGCCGCGGGGGAAAAGGAGGTGAGCCCTAGTTTGGGATTTCTTCAGGGTTTTAAAATTCCCAAGAAGATTGAACCCATCATCTTGGAACTCCTTTAGTCATCCTTTTGGGGCTTCGGGAAAAAATCCCGCAGGTTTTTCAAGCTTATGCCAAAAATGCCAGACTGCCCCTCGCACCCCCTTTGTGAGCGGCCATATAAAAGCTTTCTCCTTTCGCCAGGGTCAGATTTTTCTAGAGTGCCACTTGTGTTATTCGGAGCTGGTCTCTCCTGCCCACATTTTAACTTTCTTGGATTTTAAAAAGAGAGGACGAGGTCTTTCTGAACCCTCTTCTGTTTTTACAATTCTTTTATATTCTTCTGGATTCACATGGAGATTTTCTAGCATTGGCAGACAATCTGGGATTAGAAACAACAACTTTTTGAGTTATCGTCATTTTTATGATTTTTCCTTAATTTATGATAACTAGTGTATTTAATTTATGCATATGAGACGCTTCTTTCTCTTATATTCAAATAATCAAGGAAACAAATTCCCATTTTTATCGCTATTAATTAAATTTAAATTTACTTACGGTATCCGACTACTTGCGACAACTTTTTTTTGAAAAAATGGAGATATGGGGATTTTTTTGTGATTTTTAGATTTATTTAGTATATTTTAAGAAAAATTCTAAAATTGAAAAAAGTTTATAGCTATTAAAATGGGAAAAAACTGGTGAAAATGTACAGACAATTACATAAACGTAGCCCACTCTGTACAAATTTTTTATGAACAAATTCTCGATTTTTCAGTTTTGATGTGTTTCTTTGTTATTCATGTTTGAAATGACCTTCAGCATAAGAGATATTTTAATTTTTACAAAAACTAGAGCACTTTATCTTAGTGACTATATGAAATGCCTTTTTACAAAAGATGTGGCGACAAAAGATGCAAAACTTGTAAAATGATCCATAATGGTCAAATCAAAGAGGATTCTAATTTTACCTTCTGTAAAACATATAACTGTATTTACTTATTGACATGTAATAAATGCCAGTTTAAATATATAGGACAGACATCTAATAAAATTAATATTAGAATTAATCAACATAGGTCAGATACTAAATACTTCAATAGTATTAAAAATTCAAATAAAATAGAAGTAAGACACTTTAGTACACATTGTTTTGTGAACATGTTTCACTCAATATTATTAAATTTGTTCCTAATATTAAAGAAAGATTATATGGTGGGAAAATTACTATATTAAATATTATAATTCAGTTTATCCTTATGGACTAAATATATTATACCAAGGAAAAAATATTCTAAATGCAATTAAACAAAATTCACAAGAGTATTATTACAATAATGGGATTAATATAATATTTAATAAAAGAAAAACTAGAGGCGCTAGAACTAAAAGATTAAGTAGAGACCAAAAAGTCCTTTCAGATAGTATGCATATTTGTAAAAGCTTTGATAACAATTTTAACATAAACACATTAAATCTTTTATGTTTGACCTCAGTAAGACAGAATTATGTATTACAGAAGATGTACTACCTCACATAAAATTAAAGATTTCCATGCTTTTGTATATTATTATGAAATTCACACACAAATTTTTGAAACATAAAATAACATGAAAGTTAATGTGTCAAGTGTATTTGGTCAAATAGAATATTGTACACTTTTTATATATGAATAAATCATATGATAATATTAATTTTTCTGACATTTTTAAAAAATACATGTCATCTTTCCCAATACAAAAAATATTACTATTAAAAAAGCTTTTGAATACATTTAAAAAAATAGGTAAATCAATTTTTAACTATAATGTGCCTATAGAGCAAGATAACTTAATATGTAAATGTAGTGAATTTAATGAACCCATAGATGAACATCACAAGCATGTTGTTACTGGTGACCCTCCCACAATGTAAAAAAGACAATAATCTTAGAAACATAATGAATAAAGGTACTGGTTTTAGATTAATGATTTCGAATAATATTAAAATTATATCAAAATGATATTGAGCAATTTATATACACAATAGCTATTAAATATAGTATGCCTATAGAGGCATTCACAGCAGAATTCAAAGGTAAAATTACAAAGCAGCTTAATAAATATAACTATGGTACAGATAATAAAATCTTTTAATAATATTAAAAGTCGATTAAAAAATTTACAAAATAAATTTTATTATATAGTTTATGTTGATAAAGTGCCAGAAAATTTGCCTTCATATGTAAATACTTTTATTATAATCTATTGATCAACAATTATTTCGATAATAATACAGCTTTTATTAAGTCTTCTCTGTTTCTGATAGAGAAATAAATAAACGCGGTTCTTGGTTATAAAAAAGTTAAAAAATTCAAAATTAATAATAATTTTAAATTTCACATATATTTCTTAATTTCAAATTTCATAAAGACACAGTTAAATTTAGGACAGCTACAAAATGATTTTAATACATATATCAAAGCAAAACAGGCAAAAATTCTCCATGAAGCTACTGCATGAAACAATAAATAATCTTAAATCCACAGCCATTCTTAAAAATAGTAAATCACTTGTTGAAAAAAATGAAAGATAAAAAAAATTAATTCAGTCTATAGTTTAGATTTTGAAGATCTCTTTAACTCTATTAATATTGATGATTTGATTAATATACTTGTATATTTACATAAAGATAATTTATTTTATAATGTTCACATTATGATAGATTTGGTTCACTACTTAGGTTTGTACTTAAAGAGAACTATATATATCATAAAAGGTAACTACTATTCGCAGATTGTTTGCTACAGGCCCTGCCAGCAACTGTCTTGCCAATTTATACTTACATTATTTTTAAAGTAGTTACATTAATAATTATAAATATGATATTTATCGTTATATAGATGACATAATCATTTTTGGCAAACAAGCCAATTTTATACCTAACATTAATTTTTATCCACAATATCTTAATTCAATACAGACAAATAGTAACGACAATGAAGCAAATTTTCTTGACATACATATCAAATTAAAAGATAATGTAATAGTTTTTTAATATTTATGAAAAAAAGAAAAGAATTTAATTTCAATATTATAAAAGTTCCTCATTGGGAGAGTAATGTACATGTCTCTATATTCAGAAATATTGTTATTAATTATATACAGTGTAATAAATTTCTGGTGTCAAAAAGTCAGAAATAATAAATAACTATAAACATTTTACTAAATATTGCTTAAATCAGAAATACCCAAATAATTTTATTAATAGTTATATGAATAAAGCTATTCAAAATAGTAAGGGTTAAAAATTCTGAGATTGATAATAGTTTATTACTATAAACTTAAATATTTCATTGTTATAGTTATCTCCATATTCTAATATTAGAAAAAATTACTTATTATTATTTTATTTATATTTACTCTAGTGTTATTAAAAATTATGCTATAATTTGGTAACCTTGCCAATTTTATTTCCATTCTTTTATACTTTTGTTATGCTACATTTAAACCATCTCACATGATTTAAACTTACTAGGTCCAGAATTCAAGTAATAACTTATTTATTGCACTCAGATTTAGCGCGTGGCTCTGCATTTTGCGCAATTTTAGGAAAGTTATTTGTATCTTGCAATGGATTTATTAGATATTCCTATCAATTACTTTCGATAGGTTTTTGCTCAGTATTATTTATATATAAAGGGGATGGTTATTGGCCAAAAACAATGTTCAATTCCACTTTTTATATATAAATTATTTTATATATTAGCTGTACTAAGTCAGCAATGTTTATAATACTGCAGCATCCAGTTTATAATTTTTAATCTCGGTTACTCATATGTCCATCATTGTATGATTTTCTCACTGTCTATGTGTTTTTCGAATGTGATTGTTGGATGTTATCTCTTGTTTGTATAGAATAAGCCTATATATATATATATATATATATATATATATATATATATATATATATATCAGTGGCCTCACAAGAGGGTCCTGGGTCCGACCCTCAAACCCTGGATTTTTTTCCGATTGATTATAATTCTAAGTATACAGTACATAAAATTTAATTAAGTATTTGTTTTTAATGATTAATTTTATTAATTAATGCTAATTATTTATTCAATAATTAATTTTTTACTGTGTTTTGTTCCTGAAAATCAACAAAATCAAAAGGAGCATGATACAAGAATGGTGAACTTTCAACCCCGGCCCCTCCCCCCTTGAAATATTCCTGTGTGCGCTACTGATACATACATAATATATATATATATATGTTGTAATAATATATTGTTGCGTAGGTTCAACTACTGTGGAATTAAACACTCAAATAAAATGACTGGAACACTCGTTAGACACAACAATACTTTATTTTCCAAACTGAATATCTCCTTCCCTTATATATTTCCATCGAAAGTTCCAGAAATTTTGGTAATTATACTTACAGTTAAATTTATAAATACAAATAAATAAGAAAGAATTGCAATTAATTAAAAAAATTAGTGCGTGACAAAAATATTAAATTTAATGCAAACAAAAGTGATTTGTGGCAAGTCGCCCGCAACCGTGCGGGTGAATCCGTGTCCATGGCAACCGAAGTGTGAATTATGTTTTTCGCTACAATATATATATAATATACACTACTGGCCACCGTAAATGCAACACCAAGAAAGACAAGAGATAGCACAACAAAATTTATTTTGTAGATAATATGTTGACCAAGTATCAAATGATTAAATTAATAGACTTCTGTGAAGTGTGGTTCCTGCCAGAATTAGTAGCCAGAGTAGCCACCATTGTTGGAGATCACCGCTGCCCCACGCCTTGGCATTGAATCAAAGAGACTTTGGATGTGTTCTTGGGGTACAGCAGACCAAGCAGCTTCCACACGTTGCCAAAGTTGATCTGGTGTGACAGCTGGGGGTGTAATCTGTGTCAATCGTTGAGCAACCATGGACCACATGTTTTCTATCGGCGAAAGATCCAGAGAGCGAGCCGGCCAGGGAAAGAATTCAATCTGGTGATTGATGAAGAACCTTTGGACAATGCGTGCCACGTTAGGTCGCACATTATCCTGTTGAAATATGGTTGTGGCCAAGTCCTGAAGGTAAGGAAGGACAACTGGCTCCAACACCTCGGAGATGTAGCGCTGGCTGTTTAAAGTACCGGCAATGCGTACTATAGGAGTGGGAGAGTGATATCCAATACCGCCCCATACCATAATACCCGGTGCAGGACCAGTGCGGCGGTGCATAACGCAGCTGTTCAGCTTCCTCTGTCAAACTAGAATACTTGATCAAAAGCTGATCGCTGTTTTCTACGAGACATAACTGATCATTTTTTGAAAAAACCACAAGGAAAACACAAGTGCCGAACTTGAAATCAACGAAATCTCCAAGCCTTAAATAGCGCTTTGAGGTGGCGCCACAGGTACGCGTGATGTGTGTCTGCGCTGAAATTCTAATCATTTGCATATCTCCCCTCTGCTAATGCATGTTGTAAATTTCATGTTATTTGCATGCTTCCTTCAGGGACGGTGGCCAGCATTAATGGTGGCCAGCAGTGCATATATGAGAATACCCAAACATATGAATTCCAAAGAATTGAAACTAAGGAAATCTTTGAAAAAGAAACCATATAGTTTGTGTACTATGCTTTCAATAATTCTTTAGAATACCTCTAACTTTTCTTGGACATCGGAAGAGATTACACTTTCAAAAAGTAATGAAATGGTGAAATAATGATAAAAATAATTTATTAGAAAAAGCGAGATTTGCAGCCATTTGCTTCACTGCAAACATTCCAGAGATTTAATTAAAACATGTGTCAACCCAAATAATATATGTTTCAAGACATTATAAAGAACTTTTAAAAGTATCAAATGAAGAATCCAGAAATGAATTAGTGTTTGAAAATGACAAATATTTTAAAATAATGATTCTTTATCATAAAATGATTTACGATAAACAACAAATGTTTTCTGCAAGATTAATTTGAAATCCAATCAGTGCATCATTTAATAATATCTTAAGATCAAATATTTACGACGTAATGAATAAACAAAAAAAAGGGAATTCAAATTCTTAATTATAACGGTTGTTTAATTAATCTTAAGCTAGTATGTCAATAATGAAATATTTTACAATAATACTCTCTTAAAATTTTTACTCTCATATCCAATGCTAAATTAAAAAGTAATTGAGTTCATTCCTAAGTTATTAATACCAAAAAAATATTTGAAAAGAAAACGTACACAAGCGGAGACAGCAATAAATTAGTTATTCCTTGCATTCACGATAACATTATGCAAATTAACAAACAATTTTAAATGTTTGTGAGAAATAATTCGAAATAAAAAGAAAATCGAAATCTCTTTAATCTTGACATAGAGTGTGTCAACTCAAAGTCCCTGCCCTCTCTCTCTTTCTCTCTGATCATATATAAATTTTTTGTACTTAAACTATTATAATTAGACAAATGTTTGTTTAGGTAGCGTCGCTGTCAAACCAATGCCTGTTACATGAAGATTTCCACATTCTGGTTGTTATGACATGTTTACAAAAAAAAAAATTCCTATAAATAGTAATATAAAAAAAATATATTTTGAAGTCAATTCTTGCTTAGATCACAACAAAGAAATGTTCTATTTTAGTTACTTTTTATCAAATACTTACAATTAATATAAATATGTTTATACATATGACAGAATCACAATATTAACTGACAAAATAGAAAGCAATTTTCCTTGCAATTTCCCATTTTCCTTTCTATATAGAGTGTTGGACTATTATTTTTGTTCGTTACAATTTATACGTTAATTAAATTTAATTTTTCAAATAAATTAGTATAGTAAAAAGAAATCACACTCAGAAATTAGGCCATCCCATGTGGGATTCGAACCCACGACCTTTGGATTACATGTCCAACGCGCGCTATATTTTGCGTTGTTAAGTAACAAAAAATGAAGATTTAATTTCATAAATGAGGTGAATAACGATTATTTTTAGCATTTTTTAAACACATGCTAAGTTGCATTTAAGGTATCAGACTACGTTCGGAACCGCGATTTTGCAAAAGCGAATAAATGGATAATATTTATGATATTTAGTGTAACTTAGATTAGAAACCGTATATAAAATTGTTTTAAGAATAATATTATAATAAAAAAAATTATTTAAGTACAATATTTTGACAAAAAAGGAACATAGAATGACCCATTTTCAAAGCATTCTCTTTTTATGAAAAATGCTTTTATTATAATCATATTTTGCCTGAATATAGCTCAGAACTCTGTGCAGAGGCTGAACTACAATTTTTGAAATATATAACTTAGCATTGGATTTATCCATATTTTACTACAACAGAGGGAGAAATTTTAAGAAAAACACCGATAATTATATATATATATATATATATATAATTCAATTGTTGGTAACTCTGAAAATAACGTGAATATTTCAAAAGTCCTAGTTCAGACTCTCTGGAGAGATCTTTACTTTATATAAGCACACACACACACACAAAATATTATTATTATAGAAGCATTTTTTATAAAAGAACATTTTAAAAAAGGTTATTCTCAGTTAATATTTTGCCAAAATATTGTATTTAAATAATTTTTTTTTGTCAAAATGTCCTTATAAAACAATTTTATACGTGTGTTCTAATCTAAATGACATTAAATATCATGAAAATTATCCATTTATGCTCTTTTTTAAAATCACGGTTCCGAACGTAGTCGGATATCTTTACCTGTCCTTTGCTAACTCAAATAGATTCAATATTTTTCCCACACGTAAGCATGCAATATAGAGTTGCCCAGGCGGGAAACATGAGTTTTCTGTCCAAGGCCTGAATGAACATTCTCTTGCTTTGAGAATTATTTATAAACATCTCGAAGGCCACACAAATTGGGAATTAAAGCCTTTTCAATGGTATTGGAGATTTGACGGTGCCAGTGGAATACGTTACAATAAAACGATTTCCACTTTGTTGTTTTACTAATGCCACCCGAATGGCAAATGCCCAAAAAACTCATCATGGCAAAGAGCTAAGTGAAGCCTGTCGTTAGCGTAGCTTTGAGCACCCTACAGGTGACAGAACGATTTAGCTCGGTTTCACCCCAATTTTGAGGGTTGGTCCGGGGACTCCCACCTTTCTTCCGGTACCACCAACCTCACGAGAGGACTTGCAGCTTGATGGCTATTTAAAGTACCCCCATGGCACGAAGGCACGATACAGTTATAAACATCAATGTCTTCCCGGATTCGAACCGAGGCCCAACGGTACAGTAGTCAGGTATTACGTTCGTCCGGCATTATCTAGCAAAGTTACTGGAACTCCTAAAATCCAATTTTAGATTCTTATTCCCCGTCCCGAAACGCACGCACGATTGACTTCCGGTGCCCCAGTGCGTGCGAGTTCAGCCGCTAGAGGAAATGAAAATCCGCACGCGGGACTCCAACCGCGAAGCCATTTGCTTAATTCCAGGAATATCTGACAAAGTTACGGTTGTTTCTGAATTCGGATTTTTTCGTTTCGTGTCCATAGACAGAACTGG
Source organism: Trichonephila inaurata madagascariensis (assembly GCA_019973955.1). Lineage (NCBI taxonomy): Eukaryota > Metazoa > Arthropoda > Arachnida > Araneae > Nephilidae > Trichonephila > Trichonephila inaurata. The sequence continues at coordinate 38,119 of BMAV01012920.1, forward strand.
GGGCTACTTTCAGTGCCCCTAAGCTTTCAAGTTCATTCCCTGGAAGGGGGCATTATCCGGCAAAGCAAGGGGAATTTCTAAGATTCCATTTCAGATTCTCGTTCACCCTCCCAAAATGCACTAGAAACTCACTTTTACCACTCCAAGACCTTTAGGGTAAGCTTCTGCCATGGCCTACGTAATAGATGGTCTTCCCGAATTATCCGGCAATTTCTCAAATCGGATATCAGAATAGGATTCCCATCTTTAAATGCACCAGAGACCAAGTTTTCGCGCTCCAAAACGTTTAACGTAAGCCCCTGACACTGTGTGTCTAAAATATGGTCGTCCGGTATTATCCAACAAATTTAAGGTTATATTATTGAAAAGTGATTCGAAATTCGGAATCCACGTTCCGAAATACATCAAGTTTTCACTTTTCGTGCACCTTGGTCTACAAATTCCGCTTCCACAGAAATACGCGCATTGCGACATTTTGCGAAATTTCCCGTTTTCCAGATTCTTCACATTTTCAGCAATAAAAAAATAATGACGTCTTTATATATATATATATATATATAATTGAGATAAAAACTATCCAAATTCTTAGACTATACAGTAATCTTTTTCAAAAAAAATTTTTTTTGGAGACAGTAACAGTAAAAATAATTTTTGCTTTATATTCCGACTACATTATTAAGATGATTCTGAAATTAAAAAGCCAGTTTGAATAGCCATTGTTTAAAAATTTTAAAAAATTAAAAATTTTTAGTTTTTTTTAAAATTTTATAAATGCTCAATTTTCAAAACTTTTTAGTTATTTTAAGTTATTTATATTCCTTATATTATTTCGAGCGAAAGTCAGTATGGATTTTAAAATCTATTCCCTTAATGATTTTTAATAATTATTTTCCCAAGAAAAACCTAGAAAAGACACCAAATTTTTTAAAATAGTAAATTTAGTATATTTTTGAAAAAAATAACTAACTTTTAAAGAACATGCGTTTGGGAGTATATACAAAAAATTTCAAGGCTGTATGAAGAACAAATAAAAAGCCTTATGAATTAAAAAACACTTATACCTTCAAAATTGAAAGTCTGAGAAAAACGCATTTAAAGTTCGTGCGCGAAGACATTAAAGAAAAACTTAAAATGCCCGTAAAGCTCTAATTTTTAATATGTTATTTTCCAATGTATATTCTACATTACAACACTTTTTTAATTAGATATGACTGAAAATAATTCCTTTAATTCAAAATATATTTTTACAAAATATTCATAGCATTTGTTACAACGACAGTTAATTCAGTTTAATTTCAACCTGATATTTTCACAAATGTTGAGACACAAAGCATTTATTAACAAAATAATAATGATATTTATTAACTTGAGGTAAAAATAGCCAGGTTTGTTTAAAAAATTTAATTTTTTTTTTCAATTTTTATTCGGGCAATTTAGGAAGATTTAGCTCTTGTTATGCGACTTTTAAGATACTAAAATATAGTGCTACAATATGTTTAGTATAATGTAGTTTGATACTTCAAGGAAATATTCAGTTTTTGTGATCAGCAATACTTGAATTCAGAATACAGTAAAACCCCGCTTAACGCTCTTTCGGTTTATAACGCTCTTTTATTTGAATTGTGGGATTCACCAAAATTTCACACAGCGTTTGGCTTCCCGATATCCGAAGCAATTTATCTGTGTTTCTTCTTTCTTGCGGTGTTATACGAAAGTATTTTTATCGTTTCAAGTATTTGTTGACGTTATTGTAAGTATAAATTTATCTAATATAATGATTTCCATAGTGACAAATATTATGATTTTTAGTTTTTGTCATGACTGATAATAAAAAAAACACGAAAATAAAGCAACAAGCAAAAGCATTTCACTAGAAACTAGAATGCAAGTGATTGGAAGATCAGATACCGGTGAACGGCAATCTCAAATGGGTGCTGCATTAAATTTGGCAACTTCAACAATTCTCAAGAATAAAGAAAAAATATTGTCACTGGCAATTGCAACTACGACATGCTCCTTAACTAGAACTACCCTTTCTAAAATAATACAATAGAGAAAATAGAAAAACGATTTTCCATATGGATTGGCCCACGAAATTGAACGCAAAATGCCATTAAGCCAACCTAACTTCTTGATTAAAATGCAGAAAAGTGGAAATACAAAAGAGACTACGATCTGAAATGTAAACATACTGACTTATAATTTTATTTTTATATGCATATTCGTTTATCATGTTTCTTTATTTGTAAGAATAAATTTTTGTTTTTTTATATTATTACTTCAGAAGAATTTTTTTACAAGCACGCGCGGTGTCAGAGAGCTCAGGAAGAAATCAAACTGTTATTTCGCTGAAGATGAAGATGGAGACTCTTAAGACTGTTGATCATAAACAGAAGACGAAAACGGGAATGTGTAAAGATTTTGGTGTTGCTAAATTTTGTATTAAATTTCATTAAGTTTATGTGAACGTTTTTGTTTCATTAATTTTTATTAAATACATGCACATATACATATCTAGGTAAATAAAATGTACTCTAATAAAATTAATTTTGCTGAATATATGTTTATTTGTTATATTCTTTAACACGAAATTCTTTAAACACGAAAAAATATTTCAGTCTTCTTAGTTTTGTGTTAAACGATTTTCACTGTGCCTAAAAATCTCAAAGTTGCACTTCTTTAATATAGCATATATTAGTTTGACAATGACGATATATTTTAAGTACTATTATGAATTGTTTTATAAGATTCAAGTAAATTTTTACGTGTGTTTCCTTGGGTAGCTGTCCCCCTCGGAGAATGTCTAAGTGGTATTCCAATTCCTGCGAAGTGTTCTTTTACATACAAGTATTTTGCTCTTAGTAAGCATGCAGCTTAACCCTTTAGCGGGCAATGGCTAATACGTCTAGCCACATATTAAAAAAATTTTCTCAAAGCGGGTTATGGATATTTAGTCTATCTATATGCGTTAATTGAACCTAAAACGCATAAATATTAATAAGGATGGCAGCACTATACCTTTTTTTGCATTTCATGTCCCCTGATGGGTAGTTAAAAACAGTGTTTCTCGGTGTAATCTACAAATTGTGAATTTTGATTACTATAAATAAAATTTCTCATCTTTGAAAAAAATTTCGACATGTGTCTTAAGTATACTTTTCCCTCAACTGAATGAATAACGCAATTGTACAATTAAAAAAAAGGGTTTTGTTTAGGTTTTTGGAAACCTTTAATATGTGGATAGAGGCTCCACTGCCCACCTAGAACAGAAAAATGACCCAGAAATTTTCGCTTTTCCTGTACTCGAGAGAGCATTTAGAATCACGTGAGAATGCTGGGGGTCGGAAATATAAACGAAATTTGTTTGCAATATGTCGTACAAGATTCTCGGGTTGGAAAATCTTTCATTACAGCTTTCCTGCTCGGAGAAAACGTTTGCATATTATTAAGCTCCTCAAAGTTGGGAAATAACTAATTTAAATTCTCAAAAATATTACTTTATTTCTAACTTTCCATACTAAAATTAAATAAAATATAAATGTGGATAGATACCAAGTTCACTGTATATTCTACGTATTCTGCATATTTTCTAAGCAAGTATACAACATAGAATACTTGCTTAGAAAATATTATATAAATACAATAACATTAACAGAATAATTTAACAATAACAGAATAATTAAACATTTAATCTGTTATTGTTAAATTACACTTATACTTTGTATTTAATTGTTATTGGAATAGTTATTACACACATAAACGCTTATTTTTCATAAAAAGAGTTTATTGTGTAATATGATTCATTATTTCTGTCCTGAAAGGTAAGTTAAATGTCCTAACTTCGCAGTGGCTATAACGTCTAGCCACCACCCAGGAAAAAACCCACGATTAGATAATTTTGTCACTAAATATAATGTTTATAGAGGATGAGAACATTACATTTATCAAGTACTTTATCACAGAAAATTGTATTTTAGCTGTGTGACTGTTAAAGGGTTAAGTCTTTCACGAAGAATTCTTTCCAGACTTGTTTCCAATGTGTGAAGTTCGCGTGATGCTCCCCAAGTTGCTTTAGTAGGACTCTGTTGAAACAATTGACGAACCAATGCAACGATTGTTTCACTCACACCAGGCCTGCCACTTCTAGGAAAATCCTGTTTCTTTAAGCATTTCACACCGTCGCTTTATTGTTTTTCACCAGGAGTGCTTCTATAACCAGGCTGAAATTCACGAAGGATATTAATGGGCGATTCGATTTCGTGAAGCCGAAGCACACATTGGCCTTTCTCTTGAATCGATGCAATTTCATTAAAAATATCTTTCTTACAAATGCTCTCCCGAGTCACTCTTGGAGGAGGGAAAACATTTTACTAAAACTAACTTAACAAATATTACATTATTTTATTAAACGGTTATTTTGTAATCAGGGCCCCTGAGTATGCACCATTCCCAAAATAATCGGATGTTACTTTTGTTCGTTGAAAAGGCCTCGTGATTGGCATTTAATTCGAAATAAATTCAACCCGTAGGGTTTCATACTATATTTATAAAATTAAAAACGTATTATTAAAATATAAAACGTTAATATTGAATTCGCGATATATACTACACACCACAATAATTTTATGTTTAATATGTTTACTTGAAGCAATATTCAATTGAATCTATATTTTTACAAAAATTGGTCCATTACCATAGAAATAAAAATAAAATTATTGACAGAAATTGAAAGAGGATACTACAAAAAGATTGCATCAAGGCATTTTTTAAATAAAATCGCCAATAATATTTTCAAATGCTACTACTTTTTCTGAAAAAAAATGTCTTAAATGCTTTTTAAATATTGTTTGACTTTCTTTTCCCAGTTTCCTTCGAAAAAGACACTATTTAATGGAATGAGAATTCTAATTGGGAGTAAACAAGATCGCGCGTTGATGAACTCGGAAATAGAATATTTTTATCTAAAAAAGGTAGTAAATCAATTTAAAATATTGTTATATTTTTAAATTAATCATAATAGACTGTTAACTAAAAGTCAGAATGAGAGGCAAAAAATCAGGAGTACTGTCTAGAAGTAGGAAGTTAAATTCATGTACAATCTACGTGACATGTAGTAGCCACTCTTTAAATTTAGTTATTAACGACATGGCGAGAGCATCTTCAGAAGCCTGAATTTTTTTATTGTGGTCGAGAAAAAATGGTTTTTTCATCAACGTTTCGATGGGTTATATTATTAAAATTAATCAAGGCACTAATTTTAAGTTCACTAAGTGCAACTAGCTGGGAAAGCTGGATAGATGCCGTAAGACCTTTAAGGTATTAACTAGAAGATATTTATGATGCTTTAATTGAAGTTTTAATGATACATACTCGCACACATATATTATTATACTGCTCTTTTGTTCGAAAGAATTATTCAAGCTTTATAGATGTGTATCTATGTGAATAATTTGTCTTTTTTAATTATATGTTTTTGCTTTGGGGAGAGAGGGGCGGCATTTTCCATTTTTGTCCGAAGTTGCAAAACTGTTAGTGGGCAAGGTACGATAGAGGCTACAACCACGAGCTCGTCATCGGCATGTTAGAGTTCGATTCTAGTACCACTTAAGATCCAATGCACATTAAATCTGGCGCAAACGTCTACCCATGGTGTGGCGTGGAATTTAGGAGAAGGGGGTTGCCAACTCAGATGTCGTCCTCGTCACTTGACCGATATTCAAAATGACGAGATCCATTGTCGTGTTGCTTTATAGTGACGTTAATATAACTCTCACTTTCACAAAAAATTAATAAATATTTTTAAAATAGAAAAAATTGTGTTAAACATTATTTGTTTTGTTCTTTTATAAAATAAAAAAGGAGCCTTGTCTTGATAAGAGGAAGTCAAAATATTTTAATTAATATGAGAAAGAAATTTCGCCCACAACTTACGAAATATTTTGTGATTGTGTTAAAAATTATCAGAAAGAAGTTAATGAGACCTCTTACAATAAAAGACTATAGAAAAAAAAGCAAGGCTACAATAAAATTATAAATGAATGCGTAACAATGTGTTGCATCTTCATTCAATTACGAACTTCTTCGTGAACTCATTATCGCTTATAGAATGTTTCTTTTGTTTACCTCTTTTCCCTGATTGCTTTCCCAAATCATTACGAAACACCTTTTTTCTAAAAGTGGTAGCAATATCACTAGAAAGAAAAACGATACTACAGGAAGCAGGCTTACTGAGAAAGAGTGACGTTTAATTAGGCACATATTTTTTTCAAAGTGATTGTACTAATTCTTATTAATTTCCCTTCACCAGTGGCTATAAGAAAACTTTATATCGCTCTTGCGACTTTTTGGTGTATAATAAATTGAAAAAGAACTATTCTCAGAGCTCTCAGAGCTCAATAAAATTTTGAGACCTTTCAGATGATTTCATAATAATAAAGGGATATTTGTGTATGTATGTTATGTTATACAGTAGTACATGTAGTTGTATTTATAATTATACGAGGGTGGGAGCTAAAGTCATGGCAACTATTTTTTTTTCTTGTAGATATCAGTCCGGTTGGAAAATGTGACGTATACAGACGAAAGGACAAGAAGTTAACTACATTGTGGATAATGAATAGTACTGAAATATCGTAACACACTAATTTATTACGGTAGTATATATATATAGGGCAATATGGTCTTCATGGTGCAAAAGAATGACAACACAGTACACATAAAGTTGGCAGGACAAACCGTGGCCTAAAGACCTTCAACGTAGTCTCCTGCTACTATCACCACACACTGCCAACGATGTGGGAGGAGCTGAATACCATCTGCCTCAGCATTTGCTGCACCATGTGTGAATTGTTCCGAAAGTTGCTCATCATAGGTTGACTCACGTTCTGGCTGAAACTTTCCTGCCCACCGTGCTACTGTACGGTATGGTAGGGCATTATTCCCAAGGGCTTCCACTAATTCACTGTGACAGTCGATCACATTTCTCCCTCGGAGAATGGCTATTTGATGTAAGCGCGCTGCTCAACACGGGTTACTTCCATCTCGCACGACACTCAACAACTGACTTATTTCACAGCCCTCGTTGAACTGCTACCAGCTATCACAGATCCATATGTTGTTCTGCATACGCACTATGCCTGCAGAACTTCCACACGACACATATACGCTGGTGATCCGTTCACATATCTACAAAAAAAAAAATAGTTGCAATGACTTATGCTCCAACCCTCGTATGTGTATGAATGTTTATAGCTGTGTGTATGTACGCGTATATGTATGATGCAGTTTAAGAAGATAATGCACAGAGTTATGAAAAATTGGATTCGCTGAATGGTGTTCTTTAACGTCGCACGATAAAGGAATAAGATAGCTTTTGTGGCGAAAGATCATTTAGTTTTGAACCATGGTCAAGTGGGGAGGACAATAGTTAGTAAAACAAGGAAAAGGATCGTGTTTCATAAAGACGTACATACATACACCAGGGGGAGTTAATGCATCGGCTGTGCCTGGTATATATATACGTCGGTGACAGTTAGAGGTAATGGGCAGGAGACTCACTACACCAGGGATGGGGTTTAAGTCGATCGTGATCCACCGATAGACCTCCAAGACATTCCGAAATAACCGCCTTTACTAAGACCTAAGTGAGTGAGTGAGTGAATATTAATGTCAAGCTGTCAGTTACACGAGGGCGTTTCTTGCGATGGACCTCGTCATTTTGAACCATGGTCAAGTGACGAAAAGGACACCAGAGCTGGTACCCCACTCCTAACTACCACACCCCACCAATGGGAGGACGCTTGAGTTCTCGACAGATTTTACGTGCATCGCTCCCCTACACGATGGATCTTTGGTGGTACTGGGCTCGAACTTGTGGCATGCCAGCCACGATCCGATACCTTGACCACTGGGCCACTGTGGCTCTACTAACACATAAGACGCGTATACAAAAACATATTTAACCCTTTGACAAAGCTAAAATGCACTTTTTTCTGATTAAGTACTTGATAAATGTAATGTTCTCTTCCTCTATAAACATTATTTAGTCACAAAAAAAAAAAACATCTGATCAGGAGTTTTATTCCTGGGTGGCGGAAAGACGTTATAGCCACTGCTGATTACGACATTTAACTTACTTTTCAGGACAGAAAAAATGAATCATTTTACAATAAACTTTTTTTTATGAAAAATTAACATTTATGCTAATAACTATTTCAATAACAATTAAATACAAAATAGAAGTACAATAAAATAATAATAGAATAATTGTACAACATGAATACCTAGAAAAAAGTAATATTTTTGAGGATTTTTAAGGCTACACAGCACCTTAAAAATTTCATTTTTACCGAATATTTTTTTTTGCATTTTTTGGTGGCCCATATCATTGCGTTTAAGCAAATTAGCTTTTAAGATATTTGTAGTTTTATGAGCTATGGTTTTGGTTTCGGTTTCTTTTCAAAGCATTTTTCCACTCTTTTAAATTGAATTAATTAAAAATATTTTTGAGCTTTTAGTTTGAAATGGTTATTAATTCCAATTTTCATTACTAAAATCATTTCTGCTTGATTATGTTTTGGGTTTTTTGAGTTCTCATAATTAATATTAATTTAATGTCCAATTTTTGCTTTAAAAATAGTTTACATTAATTTAAAAGCTTTATTATTAATTTTTTTCCAGTTGATAAAATGCATGGCAAATGCGTTCTCAGGTTTCTGTAAAAAACAATATTTTGAAGAGATGAAATACTGCTGAAAATGATGTATCTAAAAATCAGTAGGCTGATTCTGCTATTAGACTTCCGAATACAAGTATTCTGAATTCAAATGTTGCAGATATAACTGGATATATAGTTCCTTGATGTATCAAACTCCATTATACTAAACATACTGTAGTACTATATTTTAGTATTTTAAAGTCGTACGCGCGCGCGCGCGACAAGAGCTAAAACTTCCTAAACTGCCCCAATTTAAAACTAAAAAAAATTAAATTTTATGAGCAAACCTGACTATTTTTAGCCTAAGTTAGCATCATTATTATTTTGTACATAAATGCTTTTTGTTTCAAAACTTTTGTGAAAATATTAGATTCAGATAAAGCTGAATAAACTGACGTCTTAACAAATGCTATCAATATTATGCGAAAATATATTTTAAATTAAAAACACAATTTTCAGTCATATTTAATAAAAATAGTGTTTTAATGTCGAATTTTTTTTTAATATCGAACATACATTGGAAAATAACATATTGAAAATTTAGACTTTTACGTGCATTATAAGTTTTATTTTATGACTTTACAAACTTTAAATGCGTTTATCTCAGACTTTTTCAATTTTGAAGGTATAAGTGATTTTTTTCCCTAAAGCTCTTTTATATATACTGTTCAAGATAGAAACTTGAATTTTTTTGTATATACTCTCAAACGTATGTTCTATAAAAGTGTGTATGGATTTATGGCTGAGATCTCTAGTTATTTTTCTAAAAAATCCTAAAGTTGATATTTTAAAAATTTTCGTGTTTTTTTCAGGTTTTTCTAGAAAAATAATTATTAAAAATCAACAAGGGAATAGATTTTGAAAATCCATACTAACTTTTGTTTGTAATAACCTAAGAAACATAAAATGACTAACTTATTAACTAAAAAACTTAAAATGACTAAAAAATTTTAAAAATTTGAGCATTTTATAAAAGTTTGAAAAAACTTCAAAAATTCTTATTTTTTTAAAATTGTAAAATAATGGCTGGTTAAACTGACGTTTTACTTACAGAATCAGCTTAATAATATAATCTAAATATAAAACATCAGTTATTTTTTTACTGTAACTGTCTCCAAAAATTTTTGAAAAAGGGTACCGTGTAGCCTTGAATTAGTCATTTCACAAATTTTTTGAGCTATTTACTGTGGAACTTTATAATATTCAAACGTTTTTCCGAGCAGAAAAGCTGTAATGAAAGATTTTTGAACCCGAGGATCTTGTACCGCATATTGTAAGCAAAGTTTGTTTTTATTTCCGACCCCCAACATTCTAACGTGATTCTAAGTACAATCTCTCGAGTACAAGAAATAGGTCACTTTTCTGTTCTATGTTGGCAGTGGATAGAGCATCTATCCACATATAAAAGCTTTCCAAAAACCTAAATAAATTTTTTTTAATTGTAAATTGCTTAATTCATTCAGATGAGAGAAAAGTATACTTAAATGTCGAAATTTTTTTCAAAGATGAGAAATTTTATTTATAGTAATCAAAATACACTTTGTAGATTTACATCGAGAAAAACTGTTTTTAACTACCCATCAGAGGACATGAAATGCAATGTAAGGTATCGTGCTGCCATCCGTATTAATTTTTTTGCGTTTTAGCTTCAATTAACGCATATGGATAGACGAAATATCCAATAACTCCTTAGAGAAAATTTTTTTAATACGTGGCTAGACCTATTAGCCACGGCCCGCTAAAGGTTTATGAAACACCGACGCCAACTAGACAGGAGAATGAAGCTTTTCACACAGAAATGATTCGATGAATGTGTAGATGATACATGTACTTTCACTGAAGGCGCACGATGATGCTTAGCCCGTTCACTCCCTCTGTAGAGGAAAAAGGCGACCACTCCTCGACACCAGCCGTATAAATGTGAATTTTCCCTTAAGCTAACTGAAAGTGAGAATAAATGTTGAGATAATTAGCTCTATATACTTTCGAGAGCTCGGTGTTGGCTACTCAGACATCATCTCATATCTCACGATTTCACTTGTTTCGTTCATCAGCGAGCAAATTAAATTTATACTTCTGCTTCGGATTCCTCGGTTGAAGCATGTTCTCTGCTCGTTGTTTTGAATACGTTCACTCTCCACAATCCGGCACTAGCTCAAAGTTGTCTAAGTATTCAACTTGGCAATATTGTGTCACTTGAGTTTTTATGGTAAAAATTGTAATCTGTCATACTTTAATAGGGAAGTAAAATGTCGAGTGAGTGAGTGACTATTAACGTCGCACTGTTCAGCTACACGAGGGCTTTCGGAGACGGACCACGTAATTTTGAACCATTGTCAAGTGACGTGGACGACACCTGAGATGCTAACTTAGAAGTCGTCTTTATTACTTGATTAATGACTCAAAATACCGAAATCTATCCCGCGCGTCAATAATTAATCAATCTATTGATCTGAAATTTTCTAGGCTAAATTATTTCAAGAACATGGTAATAATGATATCTTCGAATAATTTCAAATAATACTTTTTCGAGTTAATGTAAGTTTATCTGACTCAAAACTCTCTCTCTCTATATATAGTATATATCAGTCTGGATATTTTCCTTTTTTTCTAAATTGCAAGGGTTCGGATGGCGTAAGCATAAGTGTCATCGCAGTAGCAGTTTTTGTCGTTTTTCTGTCCGTAGCTTGATTGTGGGATTCAGTCCTTTACGTACTCCCATGTCTTAACTAGGTTTTTCGTAGAACTATATTAAAATTGATATAAAAAAAATTAATTCATAATAGCAAACTCTCTCGATTTAAGATTAAACTAAATACTCTTTCAATGAATCTTTTGTACTGTTTAAAGAGAGAAAACTTCTTTTCAAAGGGACAGATATGGATTTAAAAATAACATGCGTGGAAAATGGAATAATATTTTTCCAATCTGTGCTTGGAACAATCAATAATATCTTCCTCCTTCCTCTACTTAATGGATGTCAGCAAACGAATTCCTTAACAGGGGAAAAAGAGATATAATTCCCCATCTTCCGGTCCATTTGTTGTCCCATTCCTCAGGGAATCGATCGCACGTTCTGGATAAGTGATCGAATTCCTGTTTGATTATCCCTCCCTACAGGTTTACTTCGTCAGTCACGTGTCACGTGGAATGAAACGAGTCGCAAATGTGGGCTTCTTCTACAACACCCTCTGCGCGCGCGAGTAGAATGTTCAATGCATATACAGTCAGTCACAAAAGTCTACATACACCTATAAAAATAGGGTTATCTCTAAAACTGATTAAGTTTCAATTTAAAAATTATATCGATCTTTCAATTTCAGCAAAAAAATATGCTTTTAACAATAAAAAAGTTCAGAAATAATAATTACTGAGAAATTTTGTGAAATGTGTAGCAATTGTCACGTCACGCTGATGATATATAAGAATTTTGCATACACAAATTTTTTTTCGAAGATCACCTTAGTTTGAGGTGACACGTATTGTTCTATATTCTAATCTTCATTTTCCGCGATTTTTCGACATTGTAACTTCAACAAAATGAGCCAGGGAAAGGAAACATCTTTAGAACTTCGAAATCTGATCGTAAAGTTGAAAGGTGAAAATAAATCGTATTCCGAAATTGCCAAAATTGTAAAAAAACCTCGGTCAACTGTGCAAACAATCTATAGAAATTACATTATGCGTGGAAATGTGCTCAACAAATCTCGATGTGGTCGTCCACACAAGCTTAGTGATCGTGATGCAAGAGCCATAGTAAGAAAAGTGAAGAAAATCCGAAAATTAGTGCTCCAAAATTAGCGGATCAAATTGCAACAGCAAGTGGAAAGAAAGTGCATCCAGAAACTGTTCGTAGAATTCTTCGATCAGGCGGTTACAATGGCAGAGTTTCCAGAAAGAGCCCGTTCATCTCATCTGTGAACCAACAGAAGAGACTTGATTTTGCTTCTGCACACGTTGACAAGGATTTTGACTTTTGGAAAACAGTTGTATTCACCGATGAAAGCAAATTCAAAGTGTTTGGAAGTGATGGCCGCGGAAAAGTCTGGAGGAAAAAAAACACAGCAATGAACCCCGAGAATTTGATTTCAGCTGTGAAACATGGCGGATAATGGTTTGGGGCGCAATGTCGGCAACTGGAGTGGGCAATTTGGTGTTCATCGATGGCAACATGAATAAATTTGGATACTTAAAGATTCTGCAAAGCAATCTACACCCCTCGGTCCAAAAATTGGGACTTGGGAGCAACTTTGTCTTTCAACAAGACAACGATCCGAAGCACACAGCTAAGATTGTTAAAGAATGACTGCTCTACCGCACGCCTAAACAACTGCATTCACCGCCACAGTCGCCGAACCTTAATCCCATCGAACACCTCTGGGAGGAAGTTGATAGAAGAGTTCGGCAACAAGCAATAACCAGCAAGGAAACTCTGAGGAAGGCCATAGAACATGCCTGGGCCCAAATTTCACCTGAGAAGACGAAGATTCTTGTTATGTCAATGCCAAACCGAATGCAGGCAGTTATTGCTTCCAAAGGAGGTCACCACAAAATATTAACATTGCATTTTTGCTTATTAATTATTGAAAATTGTGTTGTTCTGACCCTGTATGTAGACTTTCGTGACTATATAATTTCATATTTTGTTTATTTTTGATATATTTTAATGAATATGTTCATAATTTTCTTTACTAGATATGAATCATTATCTAGGATAATTACGAAATTAAAGTTGTATTTTCGAAAATATAAGTATCGTGCTAGATCTGTGTGTATTGGGGGTGTATGTAGACTTTTGTGACTGACTGTATATATATTCATTTTTCTTTTTCCTCGTACTTTGTCTTCTATGAATGTGATCTCGGGGAGTCCGATGGAAGAAAATAAATATTTTTTAGAAAGAGTAATATCCTGTTTTTCGCTTCTGATCGTTTTTCGAATGTTCTTGACGGCAGTTACAATTTTTATTTATTTATTTATTGTAAAAAAAGATAATGGGTTAGAGAGAGTTATATGAACGTCGCACACTATTAAGCAGCACGAGGACTTTTGGTGACGGACCTCTTCATTTCGAACCATGGTCAAGTGACGAGGAAGATACCTGAGCTGGCATCCTCTTCTCCTAACTACCACATCACACCAATCGTGGGCATGAAAAGAGTAGTCATGTCCGCAAGGGGCCCCCAGTGCTAGCAGGGGCCCAAAGCTCGATGGACTATACTCTCTAAATTCAACGTGTAACAAAAGATATTGAATCGATGTTGCAACTCCGATGATTCCCCCGTGTTTGAGTCGTGTAGCAGCCCTGGCCATCTTTTTCAGTACATATGTATTGTTGCAATCTGTACAAATTTTTCGCACGCGTTTCTTTTTTGCCCAAATTTTATTTCGAATTCTATTCGAGTCAAACAAGTTAGTTTTTAGTTCACAGTCGAGCTTAATTACTCTCACAAGTACATTTTTACACTGATGGGAAAAAAAATCCTAAGATAAGACAAAAATATTGTCGACTAATAAAACTTCGGCAATACATTGGTTTCGGTAGCACATATTTAATTTATTAAAGTTTCAAAATCACAGATTAATGTATAAACTCGAGTAGAATCATTTCAAATGTGAAACGATGATACATTAAAAACCGGTGTAACTACTTCAATGCATACGTGCCTGCCATGTGTCGTACAGGTACCGGATATCACTTTGTGGGATTGAACTGCATGCCTGTTGCTCTTGTCGGTTAAGTTTTGGCTGTGGATGAAGCTGTCATTGCCGTCCAATGATATCTTTCAGGCTCGATTGGAGAAAGATCTGGTGTATTAGTAGGCCAACGTAATATGTTGACAACCTAGAGAGCATATTGGGTTATAATAGGGTATGAAGTAGCACGTTATCCTGTTGGAAAACACCCTTTGAATGATGTTTATAAATGGCAGTGCAACAGTTTTAATCACCAGAAGCAGTCAGTTAGAGAATTTTTTCTCGATAGTGCTCCTATACAGTAAAAAAAAAATTCCTGCGCTCCAGACCGAAACTCTACGTTCAGGCCCAGTGTATCTAGCAATGTTTGCCGCTGCTGACCTGGTCCTCTTCCAATCAATATACAGCCATAACTGCAGAGGCGTAACGTACACCCCTCAAACCCTGCATCGCGGGGGGTGGGCAAGGATTCTAGGGCCCCATAACCTGACTGACACCAAGTATAGCTTGGAGCCTAAACCTGACTTTGCAGGGAGGTCCTAATATTCTCCGTTACGCCACTGCATCACCGAAAACAAGACATAAACACATTTGATCGGGGAACACAACACGTTGCAACTCCGCTCTCCAATGATCTCTAGCGTGACATCATCGAGTCACAGATGTCAATGATGTAGAGCTAATGGTATAAACGCTACAGGTCTTCAGGCTGGGTGAGTGAGTGAATATTAAGGTCGCACTGTTCAGCTACACGAGGGCTTTTGGTGACGAACCTCGTAATTTTGAACCATAGTCAAGTGACGAGGACGACATCTGAGCTGGCATCCCCCTCTCCTAACTACCACACATCCAATGGGAGGACGTTTGAGCTCCCGAAAGATTTAGTGTGCATCGCTGCCCTACATGGCGGGTCTTTAGTGGTACTAGACTCGAACTCATGACATGCCTGCCATGACCCAATACCTTGACCACTGGGCTACCGCAGCCCCGCGTCAGGCTAGGAGTTATTTCTCAAATGACTGATTTGTTACAATTCCCTGAGTCATTCTGGTGTCTAAAAAAACTGTAATTTTTCCTGTATGTATAACTACGTTCCTCATAGATGTAGTGAATACGGCGGTCTTCTCTGGCAGTCGTAACTCGTTCGTAATTGAACCAAAGGTTTTTTGAGGCAGTGACTTCCTGGCACCACTGCTGCCAGAAATCATGCACAGTTGATACATTCCTTCCAAGTCTTTCTGTAATACTGTGGAGAGAAAATCGGCCTTATTATTATTATTATTATTATAAGAAGCTTTTATTTAACTTACAAGGTAATTTGTTCGGGTGCAATCTTGCAACTCGATTTTAACCTACTTTAAAAGGATTAATTAATTCAAACCTTTACAAACTTGTACCGAAGAAAAAAATTAAAATTGTGTTCCCATGTAGCAATTAGTTAAAAAGATATTAATTAAAAAATTTAAAATATGCAAATAGTTTTCTCCTGTAAGCAGTTTATTCTGCCAATGCATCGAAAAACCAGAAGGGGAAAGATTTTCGACATTTTCAAAACTACTATCCTATTTTTCGTATCAAAATTAGATAAAAAAGAATTCCTGGATCAGAAAGATCGTTTATTTCTTCACGATACGATATGTTTTTTACATTTTGCATTTTTTCGATATTTTTCTAAAATGAGTCAATATTGATGTATGTTTATAAAAGGAATTTTCAATCATTCTGAATGAATTTCTTATTGTAATGAATTAAAATTCTGTCACAAAATTTCTTTTCTGGAATCTGTGATTTAAAAAATAAAATACCCAAAACTTTTTTTTTTTACAATTTTTCAAAAATTTTCAAAATTTTAATTAAACATTTAATAACTTCATCAATTAAAAAATTAATCATGCGAAAATTTTTCCGGATATCACTTCTTATTATTCGTAATCTGTCTAAAGATTGAAAATTTCCTTAAAAAATACAGATTTTAAACTTTTTAGTTTTTTTCCGTCTATTAAACTTTTTTCGAGGAATCATTTTATACAATTTTTTCATTAGAATTTTTGTTAAAAAATTACTTTTGTTTGATATCGATGTGTGAAGTTTGAAAGCATTAACTTAAAAATCATGCTCTTAAAATATAACTTTATAACTCCATAGAAAGCTTAGTTGCGTTCACTTCTATTCAGATCACGTAAGCTAATTTGAAGAGCAAGTCTAATAAAAAATAATTCTGGACTAACATTCTCACTACGTCAAATCTCAACTGTCGCGAACATTTTAAAGCGTATTTAAAGACACTTGATTCATATTCTTAAAATGGCGCAAGTAGCGTTACATTTGCGTACCTAACACGAAATTTGAATCAAAGTCATCTTCCAAGTGTATAAACACGCCTACCTAAATTTCGTTGATGTAGAATAAATCCTTATTTCCACATGAGCGTATTTTACTAATGAAATTAAATGAAGTTACATGACAAAAGATTTTTCAGGGTTCAAAGCAAACTATTTCAAGTTAGTTGAAAGTAAGCCTTGATAGCAAGATAAAGATTAATAAAAGCGATCCTGGCTGAAATCCGTGATACGGATGTGAGTTAAAAAAAACAATACTGGAGCTACTTCCCTTTTCAAATAGATGGAAAAATATGAAACTCGCCTAATGACACTGATTGGGAATACCATACTCCACAGAATAAATTCTACTAGCAAATCCATCCAATAAGTTGAGAGTGAGAATAATCAAAAGGATCTAGCGTACTAAAATCTCTACAAATTTATATACAAAATTTCAGAAATAAATTTTGAAAAATAGAACAAGAAGCAACTGATTTATCAGGTCTTGTTTGAAGAGGAAGATGGACAATCTTGCAGTCTGCAAAAGAGAAAAATTATCTTCGGTGAAAGTAAGGAATTCGATTACGAATTTTTGAAAGAAGGGAAAATTTCATAGTGAATTCATTTTATGTCATGCGATAGAGCAAGAACAGAACTATACCGAAAAGCTGAGATTTATCAAACTGTTAAAGAACTCTTTATTGTGTATTTTTGATGAGAGCCTGAAATTTAAAAGAAAGCTACACAAACATTAAAGGAAACTTGTAAAGACAATATTTAATCTTTTCATGTTAATGTGATATGAATTGGAACAAGAAATGAAAAGAAAACAAAGATGCAATGAAAAACTCCCACTTTTTTCAAATTTATTGGGTTGCAAGAGAAATCTTAATGTATAGAAATACTTTCGAAAATATCTTTACCATTACCGATATCGAATGCATAGGTGAAATATCTTTTTCAGTCTTAAAACGTGTTAAAAATAATTTAAGAAGTACTATTAGAGTAAAGAGACAAATTGAACATCATGTGGCCATAATACAGAACAAAATGTTTTTGACAAAATATATATGGTTAAAATAACGGATGAATTTTCCAAAGAGAAATCAAGTTGTATAACCCTTTAAGACCCAACCCGCGTGATTGTGCGTGTTAGACATTCTTGTATGTTTTTGCTTCTGGAATACTCGTATGTAAGAAAATCGAGAATCTAACGATTGAGCCGGTTTGCAGAAAGTGTAAAGTGTTACTCTTTTTATCAACAGACGATGGTTGTGCCTCATGTTTTACTTTCAGCTGGCAAATCTAGCTTTGTTTTCAAATACCACGAAAACACGTTTTCTTTTTATCTGTCGTATAAAGGTAATCCATCAATATATTTCTAATTGCTTTGATGCAAATTTTTGTATTATTGTTCAAATAATTGTAAAATAGAAAAAATATTAACTATACTCTCTTAATGTGGCTTCTAGGGTTCGGGATTTTGTTACCCGCACGATCATGCGGGTTGGGCGTTACTCGAGTCGCTGCAGCTGTAAAGGTAAGTATTTACCATGCGAATTTTCTTTTCTGTTCCAATAATTTTGATAAAAGCCTACATAAAAATGAAATATATAGTTATATAATTAATACCAAATTTTCTTGAGGGTTGCCATGCATGTGAGTCCCTTTTTTTCTTTCACTCTCTCTCTCTCTTTTGCAATTAATTTTCTTTTTCATGCATTTGCTGAGGAATAGGGGTCTGTCAACACCCAAAACAAATAAATAAAACCTGGGTTTTCAGGTGGGAATTAGTATGATGTGGTTTATATATATTTTATTATTTTTTTAAATAAAATTTTCTGATACATTTTATTATTTTTCATGGAATACTGTGCTAACTTTTAACCAAAAACTTTTTCAGATTTTTTAAAGGAAAAGAATTCTCACAGAAGAAATTTTGCAATTGATGAATAAATCAGAACATAGTGATCTCTCGGATGATGAAAACATATGAATCGCTTATACTGGAAGGAGAATCAAGTTCAGAAGAGGGCGATGAAGAAAAACATGGGAATATTTGAAATGGAAAGACAATTTTGGATAATTTTTTACCATAAAAGTCTCTTGAACCCATTCATTACATTGATTTAGCTGTTGCGGATTCTTGGTTTTTGTACAAACAAGATGCAGAATCAAATAAAATTCCACTAAAAATCAAAATGGATCGCTTAAAATTTAAGTTAAAGATAGTTGAAGCATTATCAGCCTCTCCACCTACTAACCAAAGTATTTTAACTGATGAAGATAAGTGTTGTAATTCCACTCGCAAAAAGATCAAAGCGTTATAATCCACCTGCTATACATATCATGGCTTTTATCCTGGCCATTTCAGGATAAAAGGCTTGACATATATAGCGATTTTCGAATGTGTTGGTGACATTTCAATGCCTTGCAAATACAGATTTGAAAACTATGAAATCAGTTCGAAAGCATGCTGTGAAAAATGCAATGTTTTATATACTTGTCGAAACAAAACATGTTTCAAAGATTTTCACAGTAAATACATAATGATTTAATAAAAGAATTAATTATATTCATCAATAATTTCCTTATTATGTAACAATTTTAATTGAATTGAAATTGTTTCTTCAATAAACTTAGAGCTTAAAAGTTACAACTCGTAAAATCACAGATAAAGTCCACACAGATAAAACAATTACAGATAAACCCCAACCCGTACGATCGTGCGGGTAATGTCTACGTTCCAGGGGTGGAGCAAGGATTTTTTTATTATTTTGCCCAGTGTCATTGGGTTCACACAATATAGTATTAATAACCAGAAGAACTTAATATTTAAAGATAAAAATAATTCTCGGGTCTTAAAGGGTTAGCAAAAATGTAAGCTCTCAGTAAAAGTTTTAGTTTTTTTTATATACAATTAAGATTTTTCCTTAACCGTTGAGTTTTATTATTAGCAGTACGTAATATTTTTAGAATTTAAAGTAATGGACTCTTCACTATTTTATTTTATTGGACACTTGAGCCCTTGGACCTCAAACCTCTTACCGCCAGGGGACACCAACTACCTTAATCCGCCTCTGTATCAAAGTTGTTGCAGCGGTAGCCAAGTGAAAGTAACGGACTCAAGGCTGGCGTACCCTCAGTTGCGTGGTGAGTTGAACCCCTCCTGTGTAGAGGGGATGGTGCAATTGTTGAAACACACACATTGGCGTGGTGAGGTGGAAGTTTAGAGAGTGAGGTGCTAACTGAGATGTCCTCCTCCGTGACCGAGGTTTACCATTGCATTAGAGGGTGGCGTTAATAAAAGAATAATCTCTGCGAAGAATGTTTATAAATCAGATGTTTTAGTACCTTGTATACTTCCGCTATTGTCTCTTGTCCCACCCTACAATTTAACACTTATACGAGTTCCCTCATACTGAGCGGACGTACCATTCCAGTCGTATATAGAAAGAGTTCCATTTCATATCAAGTGCCTCTTTGTCTAATTTTACTTTATTTCTAAAATTCATTGATAAATTATTATTGCTCTATTTTTACTTATGTTAATCATAATAAATCTTTGTTTTTTTAAATTAAAGTCTTGTGTGTGTTTCTCTCTCTTGAGTACTATCGACGTTAATCTTATTGCCAGCATCCCGCCGCATTTAGGCCTACCACCCCATTTTCAAAATGGTTTGTTTGTTTTTAGATTTAAGCAAAAGCGATTTGAAGCTTATATTTCCTCCCACGTTGATTGGTAGAACTTTTGGTGAGTAAGACATAGTGAGTATTACAGGGTGATTCCTAAAGAAGTATACTCTTTCCAGATGCTGTAGAACAAAAGCAAGCACTGCCTCAGCGAACCCTATAAGTTAGATGTACTCTTAAAGTTTCAGGCTCCTTCATGACGGAAGTGACGTAGGCAATAGTAGGCGTGTCATGTGACTAATTAATCAAAATAGCTGCGTTTGCAAAGGAAAAGAATTTGTCTGTTCGTAGATTCAGCAAAATTTCAATATGAGGCACTTTTTTGGATATGTTGACTCTCATTGGTTGAAGCCTCAGGACAACCTCATTCTCCAATTGGATGGTACACCACCCCACTGGTTGGCCAACGTGCGAGATTACCTCGATGATCATCTCCCTTGCTGATGGATTGGATGAGTTGCGGACAACAATATTCCAATTACCCAATGGCCATCCAGAAGTCCTGACTTAACATTTTGTGATTTCTTCCGGGGGGAGGGCGTAAGATATTCTCCCATTACTGTCCTATTAGTTTAGCGGAGGTAAAACAGCGTCTCACATCTGCTATCGATGGACGTGATTCAGGTACCTTAACGCATGTCTGTGCGAACATGGATTACCAGCTCGGTGTGTGTTAATGCATAGAACATATTTATGACTATCTCTAACAAAATTTTAAATAATTCCTTACCATTCTGTTACAAGTAACATGGTATCTTACATTGCTCTTGATTTATAGTGCATTCAAACTGTTTACTTCTTTATGAATTCCCCTGTATTGTTTCGAAATATTACATCATAAATTTGCACCTTTTTAAGGCACCATTTTTTTAAAAAATGAAATATTAAAAGCATAATGAATACATTTATTCAGATTCTGTATTGTATTAAACCAATTCTGAAAGAAGCACTTCTGTCCGCACCGATTCAGAAGAACCAATTCTGTGTTCACTATTTTAAAATTAAAAAAAAAAAAATTGAGAATTTTTTCGAGGATTTTTAAATAATTTCAAAACAATCAATTTTAACAATAAGTAGTTATTTCAACAGATTTATGACTTTCAATGAGGCTAATTTACAACCACATTGATTATGAGATAGACTTCTAACACCTCAAAATATTACAGCAAGCTATAAAGCTATGGAGATCAACATCGCACTTCTACTTATTTAAAGAACTGGACAAAAGTTCAAAGATTAAAAAGAGACAGTCTCTTTAGCAGGGCAGATAAATTGAATCTGCTTTTTTCCGACGCGCGCGCGTGCGTAGAACCCTTCTACCGAGCTAAGTTTTGAATCCATAAAAGATTTGGAGTCTTTCACGAAGAACTTTTGTCTTTCAGTAATAAGAAAAATCAGCATCCAGCGCATCTTAGACAGTTGGCGTTGGAGACAATCCACAATACACCAGACGCAGTGCATATTTTCACGGATGGAATAAATTTGATAGTGGCAACACTGGAAGTGGTGTTGTCATCAAAAACCAAGACTCCATTTCAAAAATTAAAAGGCGTAATCCAAACCATTGTTCGGTGTTTAGATCTGAACTTTTCCCTAAACGGGCTCTGGGAAATCATGATTTACAAAAGGACAAGGGATATCTTGATATTCACAGATAGTATAAGAGCTCAATACAATACTTGAGCAATTAGCGAAACATCGGTGACAGAATAGGCCTGATTGATTGATTGATCATTACCGTCGCACTGTTTAGCTACACTAGGGCTTTTAGTGACGGAACGAAATTTTTTGAATCATGGTAAAAGGGGCGTGGACGACACCCCTCCCCTAACACCACACCACCCCAAGGGAAAAGGGCTTTTCCCAGCTCCCCGACGGATTTAACGTGCATCACTCCCTACAAGATGGGTCTTTTGGTACGGGGGATCGAACTCGTGACAAGGCAAAAACGGTCCCATACCACTCGGCTACCACCCGGCGGGAATTACCCCTTGAATATCATTGATAACGGGGTCCTCCCCCCTTTGACATACATCCCCAAAAGGATCCCCATGTAGACCTTTATTTTAATGACCCGGCGGTAAAATTGTTGGCCAAGGGGGGCCCCAATGATCCTATAGATAGTAGTGACTTACTAACGTATAATGAAATCTATTCAAAAAGTAAAAAACCGACTAAAGGATTTTGGGAAGACCCACGTAGTCATGATTGGTATCAAAAAAATGGCCCCTGGGGCGCCCTGGAACTAAAGGCGGATGGGGAAACTACAGACAGCTATTACTAGATTAATCAGTGGTTAATACTCTTGGACTAACATTTGTTCGGGGGTAAAAAGACTTTCCATGTATGCCTGAAATGCCATGTTCACCAGGCTTCATCGGAGCATTTGCTGTTCTGTATAGGGCTTGAGAAAAACTTTATCTTGGAGAGTCCAACGATGGTGTATGGTTTTCTATTGATGAATGGTCTTCTGGACTTTGGTATAGCTTTTTTTTTCTGAGCCAAGTGGAATAAGTAACAAAAACAACATACGTTTATTTATTTATCTTGGTGGAATTTTCAAATCGTTAATAAAATACATTTTGAAGCCTCAATTCCCTTTTGATTTTATATTATGATTATTTTGGATGACAATACGGGGTTTATTTATAATTGAAAAAAACTAATTATTTAAAAATTACAAATACAAACGTTGGCATCTTTTTTTGGCGACTTACCGACCCTTTTGGCGACTTGTGTCAAAACTTGAAAGGTTTTTCTCACAAAAGCGCTCATTTGAGCTAAAATTTTTTCAACCCATTTAATTTTTTTGGGTAAAAATCGATAATTTAACTTTAATTAATTAAAATTAATTGTCTGAAACTAATTTTTTAAAAAAATTACAGATACAGCCAAGTTGGTTTCTTTTTTAGCGACTTGGGCCCAAAACCCGAAAAAGTTTTTTTTTCTCATGTTTTAAAGCATTCAGTTGAACTGAAATTTTATATACACGATTGATTGGGATGACAATACGGTACTTTAATGTTAATGAATAATAATTAATTACCACTTAAGGCTGTCATTCTGTCATATGTATATACGTATTTATATTTTAATTGTCACTATTTAATAAAAAGTAGTTAAAATAAAATTTTTCTTTGTTGATCTAAGTAGGAATTGAATTAAAAGAATTTTTTTATATTACTTTTTCTATATATATAGTAATGTTTACTTATTTGCATGCTTGAATTTTGGAGACTTCATGAATAGTCAACGGTTACGATTAATTCCCCTATGGCTGCATTCCTCAAACTGTGGGATGCGCCCCTTATCCCTTTAACGTTCAGTGGTTTCACACCGAAACCGCACTTTAAAAAAATTTTTAAAAAAATAAAAATTTAAAAATTTTTTTTATCCCCAAAAGATTTTTTTTCAAATTTTGTTTTTTTTTACTACCCAATAGATGACAAACATTACGGCTATAAATTAACTATTGAGCCCTTTTTTAAATAGAAAAATATTGAGGTCTCTTTAACTTTTTAAATTCCTTAGTTTTAAAATATTAAAAAAAATTTTTTTAAATTATAGCATGGGGTCTTACTAAAACTTCTTTCTAATTATTAATTACAACTTTCAGTTTTTGATAAGTAAACAGAAGAGTAAAAAAATGAAATTAAAATCTGTGGTTTCACCCCAAAACCCAACTCCAATAAGAGACGGTAATCTCGGGAACCGGTCATTTTTCGCTTTTTTTCGCCACCTCTCACTGTCAAAGCACACATTTACCCCCCCCTCATCTGACCCCTTAAATTTCCTTGGGTAGGGGAAAATTTTTCTATTTTTTTGCTCTCTATTCCCCACATGGGTTTTGCGTCCAACATCTGGGCTAAATTCCTACTGTGACATTTTCCGAGTTTGTTTTTAATTGTCCGGGGACAAATTTTCTATTTAAATTGGCACGTCAATAGGGTAAAAGGGGGCCCCACGGGGGTTTTAACGTAGTTTCAGTTCTATATAGGTTTTTAACGAACGGGGGTCTGTAAGTTGCGAAGAAAGAAAGCAGTAAAATAATTCAAAAAAAATTTCTCTAAGACGGGTTTGCCGGGGTTGTCCCCAAACCATGGGTGCCTTTTATGGAACACAATGGGCCATTTGGTCAAGTAACAATCCATACGTCTTTCTTGACTTATAGATGGTGTGAGTTCTGGTAATGACTGACGTTCCCCAAATTTTTTTTGGGCTGGGGCTCAAGACAAATTTTCCTTAGGCATTTTGTATTTGGGATGTTCTCAAAAAGACGAAATATCCCAAACCATCGTTTTTTTTGTATTTTTTATTGGTGATAAAAATGTTTTTAAATATTTCTTCGTGTTATTTCTGGTAATTTTTTTTAAAAGTAAAAAGGGGGGAACCTTTTTAGAAGCTCTGGAAGGGATTTCTCACCTTCCCGATATTGAATCCATTTAATCATTGCTCAGTGAAGCAGAGGAAAGTTATGACACAAGTCCCCTTCAAGTGATAAAAAAAGGGAAAAATGGTTTAAATGTGCCAAGACCATCCGTATATTTAAAAATTACCCTTTGGGAAAAAAAAAGCGTCTGTAAAAAATCCCAAAAAATGCCTTTTACTGAACCAAAGGGGCCCTCAAAATGAAATAACATCCCTTCCCAAAATCCTTCACCGATCCTTCACCAGTAGACAGAAAAAACAAAAAAAAAAGTTGGCACCGTATATTTTTTTAAATTTTTTTTTGGGGGAAAGTCAGTTCATATATTCTTTTTGGGCTCTGATGCACGGTGAAAAAAAACCCCCTTTAAAAATTGGAAAAAGTTTTCGGGTTGGAAATTTTAAAAACGGGGCCCTTTTGTCAATAGGACATCAAAATTTCCTGAAAAACGGTTTGCGTCTAATTCTTATTCTGGACCCATGAAAATGAATTTCAGGTAACATGGACCTTTAAAAAGGGCAACTTAAAAAAGTTGGCCACATTCAACTAAATGAATCTAGAAGATATTTTTTTTATACCAGGAAAGGGAAAACCCCACAGAATGAAAATGAATGTGCTCTAACTTTTTGATGTCGGTTAAAGCATGAATTTGCAAAAAATAATGATAATGTGACACGTTTCGAAAAAAATTTTACAAAGGTTGGAAATTATATCTTTTTTTAAAATTTTTTACAAAATAAAATTTTTAGTTATAAGGTTTGCATTTAACTTCTTTTTAATGATTGATTTGCGCTGTGAGGGGTGTATAAAGCTATCTAACAGTTATATACATGTTTAGATTATTTTTTTTGTATGTAATTGCAAAATATATGTAATTTTTTGTCCAAATTTGTATTAAAATTATAAAAATGCAAGGGGGAAAAATTTAAAAAAAAATTTAAAAAATTATAAAATTATTTTTCTTTTTAAATTTAAATTCCCCTTAATAATAAAAAGTTTTAAAAGGCCTTAAAATATTATATTTCTTTTTAAAAAGTCTTTTGGAATGGTTTGGTTTTTAATAGGAAAAAGGGGCCCTTACTGTTCAGTGGTTTCACTGTGGGGAAAACCCCAAATTTTTTCGAAAATTTAAAAAAAGCTAAAAAAAATTTTTTTTTTAAAATTTATGATCATCATCATGTCTAATAGTCATTTTTTTAAGTTATTTTGTTAATTTTTCAAAGGGAATATGTTGTTTAACTTTTTAAAAGGGGTTTGGGAGAACTAAAAATCCTACCAGGGGGTGCGAGCCTATCGAAAAGTCAAAAATACAAAATGAAAAACAACTATTAATTTACTGAAAGGAATAAAAAGAATAAAAAAAATGCAATTGGAGATAATAAAAAAATATATACACATTTACAATGAATTTTCTTAAAAAAAATTTTAAATACTGCCCCAATGTATTTGATCTGTTCATCAATACTATAATTCAAAACAAAATTCAATTTTGGTTAAAAATTTTAAAATCTTTTCCCCCAAAAATTTTATCAAAATTTAAGATTTATCGATAATTTTTTATAGTGTATAATTAAAATTTATATTGTATTTACGTCAAAAATAAAATTATTACTGAATTCAATACGTTATTATTGAATGGAGGGGGCGCCATGAAAATTATGATGAAAATTTGGGGTTTCCCCAAAAATTGAAAAATTTTTAAAACAATCCTTTGGAGAAGATTCAAAAAGGGAAATTTCCCCTATTTTTATGGCATCATGGATTAATAAAAATAATGCACTTTTCATGGAACCTTGAATGTTCAAAATAAAGCGCTTTATTTTTGGGTTGAATCTTTTTGGAAAAAATTTTTTTTTACAATAATTGTTAAAAACCCAAAAAAAAAAATGAAAAAGTCTTATTTTTTTAAGGAATGAAAAATGTTTATTCGAGTAAAATATTATTTAATTAGTATAAAAAATATTAATTGGGAGTTTTTTTATCGTGACCTCAGAGTATTCCTTCCTCCGCATGTACATATAAATGGCTTTTTGATACATAAGCTATCGTGTTCCATTGACGGCTCGGCTCTTTTCTCTCTTCAGTTGGCCGAACCCTGAGTCAAGTGGCGAAAGTTGATTAGTATTTAAGAGGGTTAGGAAGAACTCTGTTTTTTCGACCAAGCTCGATCTGTTGGAGAGACTACTCTTTTCGGTTGAAATATCAACCATCTTCCACTAAACTTCCTGAAAATATACCACCAAGTTCATTTGATCTTGGCTTCAATTACTTTAAAAAGAGAGAGCCTTTTCCCTAGATACATTAGTTCATGTTTATTTTCTACGTACATATATTTATATTTTTAAATCTTACATCTCGTTAAAAGAACAAAATATTTCTAAGGAGGATGCTTTTAAGATAATTGCTTTGTGTGTTTCTCTTCCCCCTTTTCATATGATTTTGGGGAAAACAAAACGTACAACATCATTCGTTCAAGTAATCATCCAAAATGTTTTCACTGTCATTATTTTAAGTGAAATCAGAACGAGGAATCTGTTTAACAAATGTCTCATTCCGTAAACAACTGAAGAAAAAAAATTAAATATAGATATCCACTTAAACTGGATTATATGTATATATATGCATGTAATAATTCGCTAGAGGGGTTTTGATTCATAACGGTTTAAGACTTCGCGTGATAATTAACTTCTAATTTACCCGACTAGCGGGGAATAACCAAAAATTCCTCCCCAGACAAAAACTTCAGCGTTTTTAAATCAGGGTGCTCAATCTTGCTCCTCTTCGCATGTGGACCCATCAGAAAAGCCTTTACTAGAAAAATCATGCTTTTATTAGCTTCCAGGTGACCATACCTTTAAACAGACGTGATCTCTCGAGCGAACAGCTGCTTTTGTGAACGCCTTTTAAGTGGCTCGTATTAATGTCTTACTATGTGTGCTGCTGCTTGTTTCGTGTTTTCGAGTGTTTTTGTTACAAAACTAAATAAATGGGGATTTAAAGCAGTGGTCCCCAAACCACAGGCCGTGGACAAGTATCGGTCCCGGGATCATACGGTGCCGTGCCACCCAAGGAATATTAAATTATTTTTTCATTTTAATTATTACGGTGAAATTATCTTGGGTTTATGCAACTTTTCACGGAAACCCCTTTATATTCCATGTTAAATAAATTTATATCCCTTTTTTAGTGCAATGGGCTCAATTCATGTGAGGTCGCATGATAAAAATAAACACGTGTTTTCCATTGAATTCAAAACAAGCATTAAACTTATATAATCATACTATACTATTTGTAC
Source organism: Trichonephila inaurata madagascariensis (assembly GCA_019973955.1). Classification (NCBI taxonomy): domain Eukaryota; kingdom Metazoa; phylum Arthropoda; class Arachnida; order Araneae; family Nephilidae; genus Trichonephila; species Trichonephila inaurata. The sequence continues at coordinate 66,267 of BMAV01012920.1, forward strand.
TAATCGTACTTCTATTTGTAAAACTCGGATAAAATTTCAAATTTCACATACTTGGGTAAAGAGGTTTAAATGTTAGGGAAAAAAATTCTTCAAACATTTTTTTTAAATTAAAAAAAATCGTATTTTATGCTTATACTTTTAAATAAATGCATTTTGCATACACATGTTGTTGTTGCTGTGACTAATGCCCTCTGCCTGACGAAGTCAGATCGAGGCCCGCGAAATTCATCGCGGCTAAGGGCTAGAATTTTTACGCCTGTCGTTAGCCTTAGCTTTGAGCACCATACAGGTGACAATACGATTTTGCTCGGTTCCACCCCAATTTAGAAGGAGAAAACCCTGGGAGTGGTCAGGGGCCTCTCACCTCTCTTCCCCTTCCACCAACCACACGAGAGGACTTGCGGCTCGACGGCTATTTAGAGTACCCCCATGCCGCAAAGGCACTATACATTTACAAACATCCATGCCTTCTCCGGGATTCGAACCCAGTCCCTACGGCACCGCAGTCAGCGTCGCTATAACCACTATACCGGTTTTGGCGACGTATACATATGTACTTTTTAAGAGAAAGTTTTTGCAAAGAGCAAAACGGCAACACCGAAGTTCTTGAACAGATTAGCTGGAAAATCAAGATAGTTTTTATCGTGTGACTATGACGTCACATGAGTTTTTGAATTGATTCGCTAGAATCAAGTGGCTTTCACTATCATGTGTCTATGACGTCACATGAATTGAGCCTATTGTATTTTACTCTGTGTGAAGCCATATTTAAATACAATAATATGCCAAAATAATCTAAAATATCAGCAATCACCACATCTGCCCCTTCCCTGCCGTAAAATTACCAAACGTTTACCAGAGAGTGGTGATTTAAAGGTTGGGTAGCACTAATTTAAAGTAACAAGCCTACATTCCTCAACGATTAAAAATAATTAATTCAGTGTTCTGTAACTGTGGGGTGCGGCACCCTAGGGGCGTGTTGACCCTAGAAAGGGGGCACGAGCATTTTGAAAAGTTGAAAACAAAATACACATTCTGACATAAAAAAAAATTTAAAAAAACATTTACACTGATATAATATACATATAAATCTATCAGTATTATACCATGCATTTTATCATTAATTTAGCAATACTAGGTTAAGAACAAATTTGATAATTACCAGTGACCCAAAGGGCTTGATATATATAAAATTATTTGCAAAGATTAAAACTAGTATTGATAATTTGTACGGTTTATAATTAATTCCTTAACTGCCGATTAAAAATTACGTGATTTGTTCCCCGATGCCACCGTTTTGCACATATGCACGAATAGGTGGTGCATGAGGGCGAAAGGGAATAAATAAACAAATCCTCTGAAATAAGTAAATTCTTCGCAAACACTGTCAAGATCATTTTATTGCATTCCCAAACCTTCGGAACAGTTTTATGGTTCGATTGATTGATTGAATTATAAAGTTAACGTCGCACTGTTCAGCTGCACGAGGGCTTTTGGCGACGGACCACGTAATTTTGAACCATGGTCAAGTGACGTTGACGACACATGAGCTGGTACCCCCCTCTCCTAACTACCATACCACACCAACGGGAGGACGTTTCAGCTCTCGACAGATTTAACGTGCATCGCTGCCCTACACGGCTGGTCTTCAGTGGTACTGGGATCGAACTCGTGACAAAGCAAGCCACGATCCGATACCTATACCACTCGGCTACCGCGGCCACATAGTTTTATGGATTGGAGTGATCAGAAAAGATCGTATTTTGGATCCGGGCATTTTACGCACTGGCTGAGCGAGACGTTTATATACGCCAGTAAAACTTAAGAGGTTAAAGTCGTCTGGTAGCTTTAGCATCAAAGTATCATATTTTCGAATTCAATACATTACAATTGAATGGAGGAGGGCATGATGAAAATTATGATTGAATATTGAGTGAACACTATTGAGAAAATTTGAGAACTGGGTTAATTGATTGATTGCATCACGCAAAATGTCTTTCGATTGCAAATTGTCATACACACACACATATGTATAATATATTTAAATAAGATATGGAGACTTGTTCTAATAATACTAAGTAGGGGTATAGGTTATGGAGATGTTGTTATCTTGTCCTTCCTGTAGGGAAGGAAGGAGAGTTGCCAGAGCCCGAGATAGGTTGGACTTCTAGATGAGTGGTCTTCAAACTTTTTCTTCTCATGAAACCCATAAAACTTGAAGATGTTTTCATGGAATCCCTAGAACTAAAAAAGGTTTTCGTGGAACCCCATACGCATACTTAAGAGAAAATATCTCAAAATAATATTTAAAGTAGATCAACATGTTATAGGCACTTTATGTAAAAATAATTGCAAAAAAGTATTGCATTTATATAATTTAAAAAATTCTAATCTATTTTTTTAATATAATTTACTCATTAGTAATATTAATTTGTGATCCAAGTGTGACCTACGCATGCATTACACTTAATAACCACAGACACAGCTAGTCACGAGTTGTATCAAAATTCCTTAGGAGCTCTTTTCTAGATCCCTTAATATTTTACCATTTTTCTTGCGCAATTTAGGGCCCCTCTAACTTGGGGGACCCATATTATTGATACGGTGGTAGCTACACCCCTGTTGGTACCTTGGATCTAAATGGCATTAAAATTATTAGAGCTGTGTCAGAAATACTGAGTATTTTGCATGAGAATTCGCAACAGAACACACACATTTACAACCTATTCTTGCTTAAATTTAGATTTTAACATAGATTATGTTGCTTCTTTTTCTTCATAATAGGGTTGGTTTTTTTCTCATAAATGTAAAAAGGTGCAGTTTCCATTAGAAAACTATTTAATTTTGCAAGATATTGTGGTAATTAACGAGTATAAAATTATCTCGAGAAAACCCAATATGTAAACAGTAGAATACTCAAAATCTAGTAGGAAGTATATATATAAAGATAAAACGCACGTTTTATTATTTTTTATATTATATTATAATAAAAGTTTAAAAAGTATTGCAAAATAAAGGTATTATATATAACTAAAATTTTCGTTTTTAATGAATAGGATGAGATTTTGATACTTGTAATTATACAAGCTTTAGAGAACAGGAATCTATTTTGCATACATATTTATAAGTTTCTTTTCGATTTTTTTTGTTGTGACTCGTGGAACCCCTGGGTATGTCTTGTGGAGCCCCAGGGTTCCGTGGAACACAGTTTGAAGATCACTGTTCTAGATGTACGTCTGTCGTTACCCGTGGCCTTGAGCTCCATACAGGTGACAGTACGATTTAGCTCAGCCCCCAATTTTGAGGGAGGGATAAGGGACATGCTACCTTTCTTCCTCTTCTACCAATCATATGAGGGGACTTGTGGTTCGACGGCTACTTAGAGTACCCCCCCCAGAGGCGCTATACATTTACAAACATCCATGTTTTATTCGGGATTCAAGCTCAGGCCCTACGCGACACGGCAATCAGCATCGGTAACTACTCTACCTAATGTGAGTGACATGGAAAGATCTAATTTTTTAGTAATACTCCGAACTTAACGCGACAGATGGAACTGAGTAGTAACCGCGTAAGTCGGGGTATAAATTTGCATAGAAATATGTAGAAATTATTTTTAGTTGAGGCCGGAAACGAAAGAAAATAAAAATTTCCAAAAAAAATTATTAATAAAATTGTAGATGACAAAAGATACAAAATGGCAAAATGAAGGCATTTTGAATTAGAATGTTTCTTAAAGTCTTACAAAGTAACCTTCCGAGTCAAAGTTTTTTTTTCTCCGCAAAATTTCCTTGTAGCATGCTAATAATTTTTTTATTCTTTTTTTTGTTGAAAATATGCTCTTCGGTGGAGTTTATATTTTCTGCCAAAAAAATTGGTAACCCTTTTTCAATTAAACTGAGATCTTGTGTCAAATTCCCAACCATCATTCAATCTTTTCATCTAAAGCCTCTTCAATGTCTTGCTCTTGATCATATATTTCTATGAATTCATCCATTGTGAAATCCTGATTGAGGGAATCCAGCAGTTCTTAAACGTCATCACTATGCACTTTTAAATTTATTTGTCTGGCAAGATCGACAACTTCTTCAATCATATTACCAATATCATTAGGCACAGGAAACTGATTCCATCTGAGTTTCAGTGATAAAAAAAAGACAAAGCTTTTTCTATACACCATTTAAATTTTCCCCATGAAACTTCTTTCCGAGATAATTTGAATGTTCTCACTGCATCTAGACGAATCGACGAGACTTGTAAATGACGTCACTCTAGATTCGCATAAGTAGGGGTAGAGTCAGTCGCGAGATATATTAAAGAATTTGCTGCTCAATGACCTTAGGGCAGGGGTCGGCAACCTGCGGCTAGCGAGTCACATGCGGCTCTTCGAATGTGAAGCTGCGGCTCTTTAGTTCCATACGTAAATATTATTTATCTACACTATTAAAATTTGTAGGTAAGCAAACGTATCTATGCGAGCGACTTTCCGACTAGGTGTACCTTCTCATGAACCACACGACGCAGAAACTTGCCAAAGGTACCATAAGATTGGGAATGATCCGAGGAATCCGTTTTCACTATTTATATCCCGATATTGTACTTAGTTAAAAAGATGTTAATTAAACAGCTTAAAACGCATAATTATTGCCATTTTAACCAGCCTGGTGGCGAAGCTCAAATTTTTCGACCTTTTCTCTTCTATAATATTTTTTTCTAATATATATATGCCCATATATATATTATCTAATTCATCATGAAAAACACTACTTATAAATTAATAAATAGACATTTTTCTTACGAATAAATAGATAAGTTTCTTTTTTTTTCTTTTTATCAAAAAACTTTATTTTTCCAAGTACTATTTATTGTTGGCAAGAAAAAATTTTGTGGCTGTTTAAAAAGTTTGAAATTTTGAAATTTGTAATCTTTGGCTTTTCCGACTCAAAAGGTTGCCGACCCCTGCCCTAGGGGACTGACATTCTTTAGGTAAGAGATTTACTACCTCGAGACATTCCATTGGTCTTTCCTTTGTCCGGTGTTGTTCACTGTGTGTGTCTTAGACAAAAAGTACATCAAACCCTCTACACAGAGGGTCTTTAGTAGCACAAGTACTCGAGCCAACGGCTCGACAACTCCAGCCACGAGTTCGCTAACATTAATATTGGCGTAGCGTGGAAACTTAGGAAAGAGTTTCCACGTGGATGGAGTGCTTGTCCCTTAATCATGGCTCAAAATTTCGAGATGTGTTGTCAATAACTGCTGTGTTACTTCCATGCGTGCAGTCAATACACAAGAAATCAACCAACAAACTAAATATTATTCAGAGGGGAAATCTGGGGTGGTTCACCTTGGTCGATATTTGAATCACCAGGCACCACATTGCAGTACCTTATTTGACACACTCTGTCTACTCGTTATATGCGAACGTATGTCCATTCACAGCAGTTTTCTCGTCTGATGATGAACCAATTGTGTCGAGATGGAAAAGGCGTTGGCCTTTGAATGCGAGGGGACAAAAATTCCGTTGCTTTTATCGCGGCTAGAAAGAGTAAAACAAGAGCCAAAAATATATTAGTCATGTTCATGACTTCGTGACCGACGTTACTTGTGTCGAGACCTAATGCCATCCAAGACCCTTCGTGTAAGGAGAGACTGTTTAAATTCAAAGGGGCCATATCATGTGTCATCCACGTCACTTGACCGAGGTTCAAAATCGCGAGGTCCATCGCCAATAACTCGAAGTATCACTTTAGAGTTCGAAGTGAAACAAGAATTAATGAACCAATTTATAGACGATATCTTACCCAACTCCTACAGAAAGACTGTGACGGGTCTTCACGCAACCTTCATCAACTAATCCTCTTGGGGAATCTTTGGGCTAGCACTCGCATTAACTTCACAGCCATCCCTCTCAAGAAGAAACGCTGAGAGGCAAATAAGTTAGAGTATATAATGTTAGAGTTTAATAATTGTGGGTCAGAAGGAGCGCAGCATCTGAATGCAGTGTTACTATGGTAAGAATTGTGGAATTTACGCATCTTAACTATAGGACGGATTTTGGCTACTAGACTAAATTAGTGGATCCAGAATTCATAGGATAGGATTGACTAAAGCTAAGCTAATGTGATTACATGCACTTATTCACTTAAGGTAATTGCTTTCTATATATCACTCCTAGGGCTTCCTTTTATAGGTTACTTAGTTCTGGAATATTATAATTGATAATAATACATTAGATTTATCATGGAGAGTCTTGGTCATGCATCGTTCTCTCCCACAGCTTTAGGTAGACAAGATAATGAGGAAGCGACTTCAGGGGTAAGACCATTACAAAGGCTTCGCAAACTAACCACAAGTTGTGAAAGCAAGTCTGGGGGAAGGATGAGCGCATGGACAGCCTTTTGAACATGTTACTTCTATATCCGTGTCTTTTTAAGACCATGTTAGCCTACACATTTAGTGGGTGCAGTAATGGAGTGGTCAGAGTCACATGAGTTCGTTTCATCCACTGAAGGCTTTTCGAATAGAGGGGAGAGAGAGTTATATTAACGTTGCACTAGAAAGCTGCCCGAGGGTCAAGTGAAGAGGACAACTCTTGAGCCCCCCTCTCTCCCACACCACACCAACGAGAGAACAGAAGACATTTGAGCCTCGACATATTTAATGTGCATCGACCCCTATGCACGGCGGGTCTTCAGCGGTAGAGGCTGGAACTGATCATCCGCCGTCCACGAGTTCCTTATCTAGATCACTAAGATACCGTGACCATAGCACGTAAAGAGATCCGTGTGGTCTAAAATACTTCACTCTTAAAGGTGGATTAGATCGATCCATGTGCTACCTATTTATATCAAAAGGACAATTCATCAGTTTAACACGTAGAGAGAGATGCGGTAGCCCAGTGGTCAAGGTATCGGATCATGGCAGGCGTGTCATGAGTTCGAGCCCAGTACTACTAAACACCCGCCATGTATGGCAGCGATGCACGTTAAATCTGTCAAGAGCTGAAACGTCCTCCCCTTGGTGTGATATGGTAGTTAGGAGAGGGGGGTGCCAGCTCAAGTGTCGTCCACGTCTCTTGACCAAAATGACGTGGTCCGTCGCCAAAAGCCCTCGTGTAGCTGAACAGTGCGACGTTAATATTCACTGAGCCCTGCATTCGTAGAAATTCCGGTTGTATGTAACATATACCAGTGATTTATTCCAGCAATTTATATTATATTCATTTTTCACCCTATATTAAAATATAGGCTCAAATTTTTCGCTTGCCCGAGCCACGCCTGCTCGGGATCATGATTAATCGGCCGCTGCAAAGGACTCAACATGGCTCCGAACTGTGTGTGTGGAGTCGGGGTTGTTTCTAGTGTGTTAGAAGTTCAAATATACCGGGGGGTGCAATTAACAATTTACCACAGTTCTTCTCAAACTTTCAATATTTGCTAACCAATATTGAAACTTAACTTTCATCGCCCCCCCTCCTCTCCATACAAAGAATAATTTATTGAATTCAGTAATACTATATTTTGACACTAAAGCTGCAATACGACTTTTTTTCTTAAGTGCCACTGACGTATATAAACGTCTTACTCAGCCGGTTAGTTGCCCTGGACGTAAATGTACGTATTTCCGAAGTACGATCTTTTCTGTGCACTGCTACCCATAAAATTATTCCGCAGGCTTTGGAATGCAATAAATGGACCTTGACAGTGATTGCGAAGGATTTACTCATTTCAGAGGATTTGTTATTTATTTCTTTTCTTCCCCCAATACATCACATACGCTCGCCGATGTGGAAAAGTTAAGGGATTAAGATTTAAGCTCAATTCGGGCGCTGGGAGCAGAATATCTACAGATCTCATTTACATTGGACCAGGAATCCTGGTTAAGTCCAGTTTATCTGGGTCCTTCCGGGCCTCTGGTGCCCAATTTGTGAACCAGTACTGTATACGTATAAACCATACAAATTATCAAGATAAACAATAATTATTGTATATAATTTTACGTATAACAAGCCCACACACACACACATGGGGTCACTGGTAATAATTATACTTGTGTTCTTAACTTAGTATTGTTTAATTAACTATAAATGTGTATTGTTAGAGAGCACTGTGATATATTTATAAATGTATTATATCAGACTATAAATGTGTTAGTTTTATATTTTATTATGTCGAACTGTGTTCAGTTTATTTGCTTCATTAAATTAATTTTTTTAATATAATCTTTAGTTTTTGAATCTGCTCGCGCCCCCTTAGTATGATTATCACTCCCCTTAAAAAGCGCGCCTCACAATTTGAAAAACGCTGAACTACCATGTTAAATATGTCGACGCTCAAATTTCTCACGTTGAAGGGAAAACTTTGGAGTATCACAGATCAATGCTGTTAGCTTTACTTGGCCGTGGTTCAAAATTAGCAGGTAGGTCGGTAATCCTTTCGCTTATCTTTCAGTGAGATGCTTATAAACAATCCTGTTGTTGTTGTGGTTAATGCCACCTGTCTGACGTAGTCAGAACGAGGCCCACGAAATCGTGGCAAGGGGCTAGAAGAACGCCTGTCGTTGGCCTTGAGCACCATACAGGTGACAGTACGAATTAGCTCGGCGAAATTCCCGAAAGGAACGATAGATGGCGACACCACCGATCTCCACCTCCACAATTTTGGCATGGAACTGAAGAGGAGGGAAATATTCTCCAGTTCCCTCCACTCGTGATTCAGACCACAAGACTTTCGGACCACTGATTTAAAGAGCACGTACTCCGTGTGTACTCGGAGGTTATTTGGTGGCATCGGGCTTCGAACCCAGGCCTTCCGGTCTAGAGTCCCCTGCTGTAACCACTAGACTACCCACGGCCCCATAAACAGTCCTTAATTTTAGAAATGATAAATGTTAAAAAAAAGTTAGTAAAGAATTTTTCCTATTTTTTGTCCAAAAAAATACTGCAGTATATTTTACAATCGTGGAGAAAATCGGCCTCCTGGAACACGTATGTTACGAAAAAAAATCTATGGAAGCGAAACTCTACAAAAATAAGGCTTCCATCGCAGAAGTTTGAAACGTGAACTGCTTTCAAAAGATAAACAATATTCTTGTTGAATTTTTGAAACTCAGATTCTCTGCAACCTGCCATAAATTTTAAGGCTCAAGAATTTTTTTCGTGTACCGTCTGAACTTGTTGTGCTGTCAGTAAGAAATTATTTTCTTTCGATTTAATCTGTAATCACGCAACTCTTTTGGAGATAAAAGTTGTTGTTGAACAAGAAGAGCTCAAATATTTTCTTGAAAAAATATTATTGAATGAAGTGTGGATACGAAAATATAAAATAAAAAATAGGATAAAGAGGGAAAACTAACAGTTTAACTTTTTAAATAATTATTATTTTTTAAATCTTTTCCCTGAGTAATTATACGGAAGAGATTCGAATTTTAGAGGCTGTAAGTGTCAGATGGGTCGTAGACGAAGCACAGACACTGTTTTAAAAAAAAATTACTTTTATTTAGGATTTCTCACTTTATGAAACATTACTTTATTTTTATCACTTAATTAAATAGTCTTCGGGGCAATCTTATTCTAATAAGATTATTCAAAGTAACATATATTTTAATACGTTTTTAGAGCCTTTGTCAACTCCTTCCTGAACTGCAACAGCCTTGCTCAAATCGGCTTCGATATTCCTTCCTCTACTCTAAATTGACATTTAGTTTGAATACTAACTTCAGTACGAACGACTCACTATTCACGTTCTACGATTAACCTAACACACTCATTGCCAGGGTTTAAACAGAATTTACATTAGCTTTTAAAAACAAGTCATCTCTACGGCAAGCGGTTTTTAAACTGAAATTACAGTTAAAAAAGAGTCTCCCAAGAAGGACTACTTGAAGACCCGAGGATTGAACTCGTTCACAATGTTTTTATAAGAATGTGTTATACTGTTTTTTAAGGGGTGAAATGGTCATTAAAACCTCCTGGCTCCTTACTTCTGCCAACATCTTGATTGTTCATTCTAGTAGGACTTCGAGGCAGCAGAAGTCTGCTGCAGGCGGATTTCAGGATTTCAAAGTCAAGAGTATATAATATTAGTGGTGGTTAAATAAGTTATATACTATAAGGCAACTCGAGGGCTGTTGGCAACGGACCTCTTAATTTTGAGCCTCTTTCAAGTCATGAGGAGGGCACCTCAGCTGAAACGTCCTCTCCAAACTACCACACCTCACCAACCGCAGGATTTTAGGATTGACAGATTTGACGTGGATCTCCCCCCTCTACACAGAGGGTCTTCAGGGGCACCAGGACTCGAACCCGTGACGTGCCGTCCACGAGTTTGTGATCATAACCACAAAGCTACTGCTGGAACTATATTACTGTTGGAACACTTTCCTGTGAGAAAAGAGGTTGTTTGATTTCGGGTTTTATTCAACATTATGCGAAAAATGCTTTAATGACATAGCTTACTAAAGAGAAATAAGGTCGCTAAAAACCCCTTCATTTACATAATAATGTGTTAATTAGTTATGGTTTAATTAAAACGGGAGACAAATAATTTTCTAGACCATACTTTGAAATGAACAATGTATGAGGAAGTAAATAATGAGTATTTTGATGAAAGGGCGAAGGAGAATCTCTTCTTTTATTATTGTATAGCTAGCTGGAGAAGGAAAACATTTAAGGACTTTCTGCATTGTTGACCGAAGCAGCTTGCTTCCATCTGAATAACAGCCGTGAAATGGGATTTCTTTCAACGCGAGAAGATGTTAAGGGGAAAAGGGAAAGTAAAAAGTACAATAAATAAGAATAGTTGTATAAATTTATTAATATTTTAACTTGCTTTGCAAAAGCAAATATTTATTTAGATTTAGATTCTGGTTATTTATAAGTGAATCCTATCGATACGTATTTTTGCATACATTAAAATTTACTGTCATGGGTACGCTCTTTCACTAATTTAGCCACTCCGTTCGTGGTTATCCAGTGTTTTCTCTTCCTGAACTCACCATTCTGAATTAAATGCTTATCGCACGCCCCTTGTTACAGAATTAATCAGTTCTTACTCATGTTATATCAAGTATTCAGATTTTCTCTCTCTATCTTAAAAAAATTCAATCAATCACAATCTTTAAAAATGTAACAAATTTAGTATACAAATATATATATATATATATATCTTACACAATTTTGACAACCAACCAAATTAGAGCCTAGCAAATTTACATTTTTGACAATCAACCAATTCAAAGCCTACCAAACTTGTTTTTCATCTATCTCGGTATCTATCTATGCTGGCTAGTGTAAAAGGTAGTTCAAAGATACCCAAGACTCTTGATTCTCTTGGAAAAAGATCTGTAAGTAGGAAGATTTCGTTTAATAATTTTTTTTCGTAATTGTTTTAGGATTTTTCTGCTTTAAGAAATTAGAGAGAATTTGTTTCAGAATATTAATCAGTGGTTTTATCATACTCTCTGTGAGTTTTTGTATACTTTGAATTTTGGTTTATTTTTTTATATACTTTGAGTTTTTGTTTATTTTATTTGGTTTTTCCTACCGAGTTGCAAAGGGAGAAGGTTGGTGCCTTCAAACTAGTTTAACCCCACTTATTCGATCCTAAGTCCGAAATTGCTTTCTGACTCGCTAGGTTCTTTTTTATAGTTCCTTTTTTGTAATTTTTATAGTTCCTTTTTTGTATTTTTTCGATCTTCATGTTTTGCTTTTATATTTTTATTACGTTACATTATCTATTATTTCTGGTTTTTGAAATATTATACAAATTTCTTTCATATATATATATATATAATGTATTATTTCACTGTTATAAGATGAATATTTGATAAAGAGGAAAAAAATCCGATTAAATCTTAACAAAATGAATGCAACAGGAGTGGATTTCCCCGAGGGTATTTAAGTAAATTAGAGATTTTAATAACTCGTCTTGTTATAAAACATGTATTGTTAATTGGATGAGAGAGTGCGAGTTACATTAATGTCGCACCATAACGCAACAGAGTCAAGGGACGAGGACGGCACCTGATCTGACATTCTTCCCTCTCAAACTACCACACTTCACCATTGGGAAGACTTTGAACTTCTACATAGCAGGTCTTGAGTGGCACCGAAAGTCAAACCTGTGACACACCGGCTACGAGTTCGTGACCATAACCACTAAGCTACCGCTGCGTAGTCATAGTCGCATCAAAGAAAACAGCTCTTTAAGCGATGAGTGATGGTATCTACTGAAGCCAGTAACAGCCTCCGGACATGGGTGATCCCTTTTGTCTAAAGGTCATGTTACTCGGCTACGAACCAGTGCGCCGCGGGTTATATCCTCCACATTGGTGACCCAGGCTGATTTATGAATAAGGTAACCTTCTAAGCTGTCGTGGAGCCATCTCCCTGCAAGAGGAGCAATCCAAAGTTGTCAGACTCATTTGACGCAACAACCAAAGTCGTCAGACTCACTTGACGCAGCAATTAAAGTCGTCAGACTCACTTGACACAGCAACCATCGTCAGACTCTTTTGACGCAACACCCCCAATTCACAGCAACAACACACACGCTCGCCATTTCAAGTATATCGTTTGTTCGCCTATCCACCAACTCACTGGTGGTGGAGTACTGTGGTGGTATCTATATAAGCCAGTAACAGCCTCCAAACATGGGTAATCACTTTTGTCTAGTGGTCATATTACTCAGCTATGAACCCAAACATCGCGGGTTCTATCCTCTACAGATGTAATCTTCATTGTTTCATTTCTTATTTAGCAATTTTGGAGATAAAATTAATCCACCTTATATTTGTTAAAGAGAATTAAATTTCTTTTCAATATACAATCTTATATATCAATATATATCTTCAATATATATCGTCTAACCGGTCCTCCAGGTTCGGGGGTTGGGTGTAAGGCTAACAACCCTACCCCATTAATCCCCATTAAAAAACTCTTGTTGCGAAATCTTAATCAGGGCTGACTTCTAAGAAACGACTTGGGAAAGGCTTAAAGGACTTGAGAACAGGTTTTGGGGGAAATATTGATCTTTTAAAGAAAAAGGACTGCAATGGTAAAAGAGCAGATGGACAATTATGGATGGATATTCTATCTATACAATTAGATGGATGAAAGAAAAATTTAAAGAAAAGAAAAAACCCCACTTTTTATAGTTGTAAAAAAAGCACATTTTTGGGTGTTTTTATTTTGAGTAATTTCAAAAGACCTTTTTTAATTGGTTTTTTTTCAAAAGGCTCTTAGAAGTAAAATAAAGGTAAAAGGAGCCAATTTTTAGTTACAGTTTTATTAACATCCACACTCCAACTGGGAAACTTTGGAAAAAAGAGCTTTTTATGGGGAAACTACACCCCTTTTGCTATGTAAAAACGATTTTAAAAAATATATAGGGGATCTAAAAAAAATTTATGGAAAAGGAATTTAGGTAAATTGTTGGAAAAAGTAGTCTTCATGATGCATCAAATGATAATGGAAAACGGAAAAAGTTGATTTTCGTGATTTTAAAAGGTATCCCCTACCCTAAAATCAGGTTTTTGAAAATGGGAAAAAAATTTTTATGATTTTATTTTTAGGCCACTTTTCCCATCAAAATACAACGAATTAAATGGGCAGGTCACGTTGTCAGAATGGACGAAGACCTCACCACTAGAAAGTCTTCCACCAACTGGCACACGAGGAAAGGGCAGGCCAAATCATCGATGGATTGATGACCTAAAAGAAAACCCCTTTTCGAGGACTAAATTGGAGCGGGAAAAAAGGCTGGCTTTGAAGGCCCAATACCCTGGCTGTCGAGCCACTGAGGAAGGAAGGAAGGATATTTATGTTCCTTACCCAATTGATTTTCTTGACACCTTTTCTTCTAAAAAGGAATTTCTATAGTTATAATTCCATATATTAATAATTTTAAAAATATTGCTTTAATAAATGCATAAAACAATAATTTCTCTAAAAAAAAAAAAATCGATAGAAAAAAATAATTTAATAAAATAACATAATTATGACGCCCTTATGTTTTGTAATATGTACGAATAAAAATTATACATTATTCGAATTTACTTTAGTCAGGATTCAGGCATTTTTCTTTTTCGCTTTTTAGAGGTCAGGGAGCATAATGTTTTGTAATATACTTAGAGTGACTAATGCATGAGCATTTTAAAAGACAGAACTTGTTATCGCATTTTAATGCTGTTTTAGGAAAAAATCGAAAAGATTTCGCTGTAGAAGCAGTTTATAAAACAGCCGAGGGCGTCAAAAGATTGATTTCATTTTATGAAACTGAAATGAAGAATAAGTTATGTGAAGATCACAATCTATACAGTTGAAAATATAAAGAGCAATTCTAAGTGCTGTCCAAAAAATTTAAAAAATGCAGACATTTTGAATTCAAAAATCAAAATATATAAAATTGACGGAAGCAAATCTTATGCACAATGTTGGAAATACACTCTGTCACAAAACAAGTAATATAAAAAACATTTTTAAGTCTCATTTTTATTAATTACCATTAAAGTGTATTGAAAAAATATATGCACCCAGAAGGAAACGAGCAACTATCATGAAACTTGGCAAGCATGTAGTGTATGAAGAGATACGGAAATGATTACAAATTCAGACGAACAGGTTATTCAATTCCTGCTATTAGCTCACACTCTCTATATATTTATTTTTTGTTTAGTTATCTTGATGGAACTTTCAGTCGTTAATAAAATACATTTTGAAGCGCTCAATTGGGTTGAAATTTTATATACATGATTATTTTACATGATAATACAATATTTAAATTATAGTTAAAAAATTAATTGACTATAAAACTAATTATTTTAAGAATTAGAAATACAGCCACGTTGGCGTCTTAGCGACTCTTTTGACGACCTGTGTAAAAACTTGAAAAGGTTTTTTTCTCACGTTTTAAGGCATTCAGTTGAACTCAAATTTTATAGACACGATTGTTCTGGATGACAATACGATACATTTATGATAATTAATAGAAATAAATTACCAGTTAATGTTCTGATTCTGTCGTATGCATATACATATTTATATTAATTGTAACTATTTAATAAAAAGTAGCTAAAATAAATTTTTTTCTTTGTTGTGATCTAAGAAATTGACTTAATTTTTTTATATATTACTTGTTTTATTAAGAATGTATGGCTTGAAAAAGTTACAAAACAGTAGGTAGTACATCTGGCCTGCTACACAAAAACAAAATACGGTGGGGCATCGAATCAATGAAGTCTCCTACCAATGATCATGCCTTAATGTTTACAACTAGGCAGTTAATTCACAAATATTTCGGACGGCTGATTGCCTTCCAAAAAACCCTCCCAGACGGGCTGTTTTGGAGAAAGGTCTGGGAACTTGGCAAGCCATGGAAGTAAGTCACATCCTTGAAAACATTGCTGGGAGAGTCACGAAGTGTGTGGACGAGCATTATCTTGCCGATAAATGGCACCTGGGAGACATCATAGAATAGGCAGTACAAATGATATTAAAAGCTGGCCTACGTAACTGAGTGCCTTCAAAGCTCCTTCAAGGATGACTAGAGATGATCTAGTGTCCAAATAAGTCACTCTCCACCCTTTCACAACTTGTGTAATCACCGTATGGCTTTTAACACCGTCTACCGGGTGGGACCGCTAGCCTGCCCGCCTCCCTCCCTCCATAAGCGTATGCACTGGTCATCAGAATGGAGATTAAATTGGGTTTATTCCTTAAGATCCCATGCCTCCAGTCGGTAGCTCTCCAGCTTGCCGAGGTCGGAAAAAATCCAGTCGACACTGTCTGGTGCTGTGGGGTCAGTGGTAGTCGTCCTGATGATCGTCAGCTCCTCTTACCCGTGCCAGCTCTTTTCCGAATGTCTTTCCTAGGTACCCCCGGATGTCTGGAAGTGGTAAATGGTGTAATCAATTCTAGCGTTGTTGGTGAAAACGTGGCGGCTCTTATGATTGCGTGATCCTCCACGTACGTTTCCCCGGGGTGCCCCCTGCTATCCCCCCCCGTGGTCCGTTGTTGTCAACCCGAAACACCATATTTTCACCGAGGTAGGGGGCTTGTTGCCAATGGCTTCACCTCTACACCCCCCTCCCAAAATCCGACGATTCTTCCCCGTCGCCGGTTCCGGGGCCCTTTCCGCCAAAACCCTTATCCAAATTTGAGAAAACCCCTTTGGCCCAATCATGGTTTTAAATTATCCCAGCTGCGCATCTCATATGCGCAAAGCACACTTACCCTTCTCACGCTATCGTCGGGACAGGGTAAGTGGTATAGTTGCATATCTCTTACCAGACTACATTCGTGTCAAGTATCGTGTGACTCAGTTTCTTCTAGGTGTATATATTTTTTTATGACAGAATGTATATAGTCTTCGATACTTAATGTAAATTACCTTATAATATAATATATTTTGCACGAAATGTGGAACATCCTTTCACACTACCAAAATGCTTCTATTTAAAGCAGGGAAAGTTTTGCAAAACACGTATCTTGGCTGTTTTGTGGAAGGAATCTCAAAAACTCATAAAAAAGTATGTCTTCCTTAAGCATAAATCTAGAAATATACGTTTTATTCCCAAAGTAATAGATTTTAAACTCAAAAAGACCTTATTTAAATACCTCAACCAGGAGGGAAAATGCATTTTTTTAAAAAATAAAACAAATAATTTTTTTTACTCGAAAAAATTCTAGCTATCGTAATTTCTTGTAAAAAAAAAGTGAAATGTAACTAAATTTTAGCTCTATTTTTTTAAATTTTTTTACAGTTACAGATATTTAAATAAATGTAATGTAAGCTGAAGCCCAGTGTGTGAGTGGTCAGTGCACCACGCTTCCACACCACAGGTCCGAGGTTCAAACCCCTGGCTGGACAAGGTTGACTTGGCCTTTCATCCCTTTAAAGGGTCACTAATGAATACCAAGCTTGCTTGGGAACTTACCACTGGAGATTTCACGTCAGACTGAACCCCTGACCGGAACATCTGCTTATGCACCTAACTCACGTATACTGAGTTAGGCACAGTAGGCCTTGGACCTCATGGGCTATCGCGGTACTGAGTTAAATTAGTTATAATGTAAGCAAATTCGAAAAAAGAAGCAATGTAATATTATTAAAATTTGTTATTTATTAAAGAATACCACAGATTTTTTAATATAGAAATCATACCTTATTTATATAAGAAATAAAGTAAAAATTCAGAAGATGGAAATAATTTATCCCCCAAACTATATTGTTGCTACTGATTGGTTAGGAATAGAAATCTTGCCAAGCGGATATTTTTGGCAAGGATGTTCGAAATGAGCACGTACAAAGGCTGTGCGGGGACCCATTTTCAACGATCTGCGTTTAATTATGAACGAAAATACAGTATTTTCGTTTTAGGTTTAAATTTGAATAATATATACTTATATTATATACGTTGACTGACGTATTAATCCCGTACTAATGGCAATATTTGTTGAATTCCAACTGATTTTTGTGGATATAGATTGAAAAATTATAAATATAGACTGATTATGGTTTAAGTAGGAAATAAGGTACAATAACTTGGACGAATTGATTCATCATTCCCATTGATTTCATACTCCAGAGAGAGGACATTTTCTCCCTCTGTGAAAATATCAAGAACAGTTTTCTCTCTTAAACTCAATAAAATACTTAACAGGAAATTCCTATGGCAGTAATTTTATTAAAACAACGAAGCTTTTAATGATTAATTAAGTCTTTACTTTCCTAATGAGCAAAATTAATTATGACCTAATATCTCTCGAGACTCTTCCTCATCTCGCTTATAAGAGGGTGGGACGCACTTCAGGTGTCTCAGCAACTTCAAATCTCTCTTTTTTTTTACCTGCTTCAAAGTGTTCTATAAAGTACTTCATTTAAGAATTCCCCCTTTCAAACACTTTAATTCCCCTTGTCGCACCTTTTAAGACGTGTTAGATCTTCCGATGATGAGTTCAACTTATTAAAGTTTAGTTTATCTTGGACAAGAGGACTCTTGGGAATTTTAAATCTTGTAGGTGTTTTAAATTTCCAGTGGTCATCGTTTGTTCACCAAAATGTATTTTAAAATTTATTTACAGATCATTTAAAATATGTTTGGTATAAATTAGGCATATAGGGTATTTATAGAAGAACTAGCCATTACCCATTCACTCGCCGGATTTCATAATATTATATAAATATATATATATACTGTTTATATAAATAAATTACTGATTCCGAAGTCATAGATTAAGCATTCGATTGTATTGAAAACCTTCTTATAAATTTCATCTTGGTTTATAAAAAGGATCGGACTTGAAATAGAATTATCTATTACACCCCTTAGCCCAAATTCGATTTACACAAAACTCGTTTTTAGAGGATCTCCGCTAAAAAAAAAGCAAAATGCTTGCTAAATTTGAAGTCTAGATGTAATAGCTCAAAACGAGAGTTTTTAGGCATAACTCCCCTAAGACAGCGTTTCTCAAACTGTGGGTCGCGCCTCCCTTGGGGGCGTAACGACTCTACGAGGGAGGCGCGAGCATATTGAAAAGTCAAAAACAAAAGATTATTTAAAAAATTATTAATTTACTGAAAGTAAACAAACAAAATATATTTTGAAATAATAAAAAATTCAATACACACTTACAATGATATATTAAACTTATAAATGTATCAGTGCTACTCAATGTGTTTTATAATTAATTTAACACTACTAAGTTAAGAACAACTTTAATAATTACCAGTGACCACATGGGATTGTCATATATAAAATTATATACAAAAATTAACACTTATCTTGATAATTTGTACGGCTTATAACTAATCAACTACCGCAGTGTTTCTCAAACTTTCAATACTAGCGCCCCCCTTTTCAATCACAATTTTATCGCGCCCCCCTTATACATTAATAAATTAATGAATGCAATAATAATGCCCTTTGACGCTAAAGCTACAATACACGATCTTAATTATAAACCGTACAAATTAATAACATAAGTATTAAATTTTGTATATGTTACTTTTAAGCAAAAAAAAAATTAAGTAATAGGATAATTATTATGTTATTTTTCCTTTCTCTGTGATTTTTAAATTGGAACATATTGCAAAATGCGGTGGCTGCTTAGAAGACGAAAAATAGATATCAACTAAATATAGAAAAAGAACTCAGAGGGTCAATTTCTAAAAAACTTTGAAAAACTTTGCTCTGCAAGACAAGACCATGGAAGTCGCTAATACTTATTAAACTTGTTCTTAATTCAGTATTAATAAGATAAGTATTAAATATTTTATATATGTTACTCTTAAGTAATATATATTTTAAGTAAATTAAATATACTTTTAAGTAATAGGTTAATTATTTTATTTTTCTCTCTCTAATTTTTAAATTGAAACAGATAGAAATAATATTTAATTAAAGATTTATTTCCTTCAAGATCCATTTCTAAAAGTACAAATGTCATTAAAAAATAGCCTAATCTATGTTGCTCTTTATCATATCCATTACATCTGGCATCCTCGCGAACGTACATGTGAGTCTAGGCAACCTAACAGACGTCTGCACAAAACATGTAAAAAAATGCTGTACTTCGTACAATTCTAGTCAGTCCTTGCCGAATCGATTAGCTACCGAATCTCTCTTGAATGTACATTTCATAATTCACGCGTTAATTATAACTCACGGTATTAAGTATTTACGGCAGTGGATTAAAACAAAATCATAGATATATTTTTAAATCACAGCGGGGCATTCGACGATAAAAAAGGATCAACAAATACACAGACGAGGGAGCAAATTGATTAGCAAGTTTACGAATGGGTTAGGGATCCGACAAAATACTTCAGAAGGGCTTTTCAACTGCCGAAAAGATTCTTCATAGATTTCCATCAATGACAAAATTTAAAAGGCATTGTTTTGTAATAATCACTCTTTGAATTCTGGATAGATTTTGGATGCTGAATTTTCTGCACTGAAAACAAAAGCATTTCGTATACTATTACCAATTTTTAACAGCATACCTTTGTGAATCGGTTTTTCTGTGATGGCTACTTTGAAGAAAATAATAGATTTAGTAAATATAAAAAAATAACTCTAAAGTGTCAATTTCTAATTTTTAGCCTTCCTTTGAAAAACTTTGCTCTACAAGACAAGCCCTGAGTCACTGATAATTTTAAACTTATTCTTATACTCTGGCTGAAAACCACTCTTAACTTACGAGTTTATTTTTTTAAAATGTTAATATATTATTCTTGATATAATGGCTTAATTGAGGAGAGAAAAACCCAATGCTGAAATGTGTTCCAAATGTACGTGACCTTAATAAGGACACAAATCACAGACATTTTTGCTAACATTACAGGGAAGCTATTTGCAAGCAAAACTGTCACATTTTGTTCACGTTTTTGTAATTTTAATATCCTTTGATGATCGACAAATATCCTGTTGAACTTTTTCTTGCTTGTGTCTTTTTGACAGGGTGAAGTGCATTTTGCGGTACAGTTATGGCTTCATATTTTCTTGATATAGTTCTTAATGTAGCTATTGAAAATTTTCCTTTCGTTTCATGTTTATTGCTTTTTTCAAATTTACTTTCGCTAACATGATTAATATGCATTATTTCAGCAAGTGTTTCCCTTGTTTGATCAGCTTCAATTTCCTTTCAGAGAGATCACAGATGACCAGTTCTTTTTTTATATTCTGCTCATTTACATTTATAAACCATAATCAGTCGTACAACATCACAATTAAAACCACTAAGTTATTCATAGGGGAAAATGCAGCATGTTCAAGAAAATATTTTTGAAAAATAGTGTTCGTGCCGGGAACTCGATCTAAACAAGTACCTTAAGATTCTAAAAAAACGTTTGCCACTCCCAAAAAAGGAGATGTTATTAATTCATTTTAGCTCCCATTAAAACTGTCATGTTAGAGGATGCTCTGTCAAGGTCATTGGTAACAAATAAACAGTTTTCCCAGAATTAACGATTTTTGTATTGTATGTTTCAGTATACTCATAAAAATAAATCTTGGCAAATTAATCCTTCAAAGTGCTCAATATGCTTATCCATGTATCAAAAAACTCTTTCACATTGTGAAAAAAAAGCGCAACAGAATTATATAATTTACAACTTCCCTAAAAGAAAGGGATGCAGGTAACGATAACAGTAAGTTCGAAAGGCAGCAAAAGTAATATTTTAAGTTAAAAGAAACGTAATAAAAAATCTCTCATCGTAGGATTACAACAAAGCAAACAAAATATTTTTTTTATTTAGCTATAGGTCTTTTATTTTTGATGACCTTTTTTCACCAGATGATATATATAAATCATATCACTGTAAATCTGTATTTTTTTATTATATCAGAAAGTATTTTGTTTTTTTTTTCATTCCAGTAAATTAATTTTTTTAACCTTTTATTTTCGATATGCTCGCGCCCCCCTTGAAGGGTTATCGTCCCCAGGGGGGCGCGCCGCACAGTTTGAGAAACACTGAACTACCGATTAAAATTTATGAGATTCATTTTCCACGTAGGGGCACGTATGTGATGTAAAGGGGAGGTGAAGAATAAAGAAGAGTAAATAATCTGAAATAAGTAAATCCTTCGCAAACATTGTCAAGGTTCTTTTGTTGCATTCCAAAGCCTTTGGAATAATTAAATGAATAGCAGTGCAGAGAAAAGATCGTACTTCTGAAAGACGTATATATACGTCCGAAGAAATTTACGCTTTGACGGAGCGAGACGTTTATATACGCTGGTGGAACTTAAGAGGTTACTGAGTGAGTGAATAAAATTAACGTCGCACTGCTCAGGTACACGAGGGCTTTTGGCGACGTACCACGTCATTTTGAACCATGGTCAAGTGCCGTGGACGACACCTGAGCTGGCATCCCCCTCTCCTAACTACCACACCACACCAACGGGAGGACGTTTGATCTCTTGACAGATTTAACGTGTATCGCTCCCCTACATGGCGGGTCTTTAGTGGTACTGGGCTCGAACTCATGACATACCTGCCATTATCCGATACTTTGACCACTGCGCTACCGCAACCCTCTTAAGAGGTTAATGTCGTATTGTAGTTTTAATGTCGAAGTATAGTATTTTATTGAATTCAATACATTGTTATTGTATAAAGGGGGACGCGATGAAAATAATGATTGAACATTGGGTCACGAATATTGAAACTTTGAGAAGCGCTGCCCAAAGTGGTTCATTTTCACAAAAGTTGTCCTTAGCACATCTCTACTTCATAACAAGAGCATGCCTACCAAATATTCAAGTCTGTAAGTTTAGCAGCTCCGGATATATCGTGATGAATCTCACTTTTCTTCTTTATATACATATATAGATTATAAAATTCTTTTTGTAAATTTTCAAGCATTGATGTACAGCATAAATAGGAAAAAAAATTTATTTAATTCTATTGCTTGATGAGATGAGTTTCAGTTGACTACAGTTTATGATGGTGAAGTCCGTTGCCTCGTTCTGTTTCATTTAGTGTTTATTAACATCCCACTGTAAAGCAACAGAAGGGCGGATTCTCGCTCTCCATCCCTGAGCTCTGGCACCGTCCTCTCTAAACTACATCACTACTTCAATGGAAGGACATTCAGCCTCAACAGATTTAACATGAGTTTCCTCCTCCACATGGTGGGTATTCGGTGACTTGAGGACTCGAACCTGTGACACAGCGGTCATGAATTTCTGACCATGACCACTAGGCTACCATTACCAGACTGGGGTCACACAGATCAACTTAACAAACAAAAAAAAAATCAGTACGTGCCTGCCTCATTAAGATTCTATTATTAAACAGTCTACTGTTTAGAGATTGCTAGAAAGTTTAAATTATTATCATAACTATTAGAGCCAGGCTAAGTTAAATAACTCTATATATTTAATTTATAAAATAAATTTATTTATTCAAAATTTGAACAAACTGGTTAAAGATTAAAACGGATCTTTATTGGGTAAATATTTACATCAGTCATGTGTATTCGTCTCAAACTCGAATGAGAAATCGAAAAATTGTACTACATTTTAAATTACTGTGAACAAAATTCAAAGATAATATTGAAATACTATTATTTTTGATTCAAGTAATTTATAAT
Source organism: Trichonephila inaurata madagascariensis (assembly GCA_019973955.1). Lineage (NCBI taxonomy): Eukaryota > Metazoa > Arthropoda > Arachnida > Araneae > Nephilidae > Trichonephila > Trichonephila inaurata. The sequence continues at coordinate 89,366 of BMAV01012920.1, forward strand.
TGTTTTCCTTATGACATCATAAAACTTAGAACCCCAAAGATTGGTTTTGTTAAGAAACAGGAATTTTATTTTTTGAAGATTTCATGGATGGAAAGCATAATGATATGCTGACAGTTTATGATTAGGTTTAAAATTCTAGCCTTTAAAATTATTTTTAAAACTCTTCACAAAAATTTCTAAGACATAATTTGTTTTATAATGAATAAACCAAAATATCACTTTCACTCATAATTTAGCATGAATCCAAAAAATGATGTCCAAAAACAGGTACTAAAAAAATTTAAAATAATTGCGAGTTCAGTCTCGTCCTTCAAATTAATTTTTACAATGGCAGATACAGATAAAAACTTGTCACAAAAATGATAGGAATGTGACTACAAATTGCAATTATTAAAATAACATTGCTTTTGGTATCCTTACCTCATTTCAAGGAAGTAAACAAATGTTTATTCTTAAGAATTGAAAGTTTTTTCAGAAGTTATTTTTTTTATTCAATGTTGTTACGTCATCTATATTAATAGTGAACTGTAGCACCATCTGTAATAATTCTAAGATGTAGGAGTGGAGAGCTGTTCCCTGTCACAGGTGGGTGCAGGAAACGACAAATAAAAAGGCTTAGCGCGTTGCAAAAGATTTATTTTTTATCCTATCTAATTACAGTCCACCAGTGGCGTAACGTACACCTCGGCAACTTCACGTCTCGAGTGCTCCAGGGCTGTAGGGAGCCCAAAGCCTGACTGCCATCAAGTACTTATCCTATGTAAAATCCAACTCTTATCCTTTGTAAAATACTAAAAACCTGGCTTTGCAGGGGGATCCAAATGTTCTCCGTTACGCCACTGCAGTCCACATAATACGAGCGCTCGCGTTACAAGACTAGTGTAACACTTAAGTAGAGACTATAGTAACACACTAGTGTAGCAAGGAGCTCTCAAAGTACATTCAGAAATTTAAACTTTGGCAACAATCTAAAGTGCAGTCAGTTCTTATTAGATTTGAAAGAATGATTAACAGATAAAAGCATTCTGTTTCAAATACAAATTTATAAATCCAAATCAATATGATATACCACACAAACTATTTATTTTGCATTTTTATTGAGCTGTACATCAAAATATTATCTATGGGCATTGATACACTTGTCCCGACACTTTTGCCACCGCTCAAAACAATTCTGGCAGAATGCGTGTTTTTTTTTCTTCATCCACATCACTTAATCACTTTCCTTTCAGAATGATCTTTACGTGGAAACAGAAAACAGTTCGAAGGAGCCAGATTGGGTGAGCAGGGTGGATAGGGTACAAGAACCATGTTGTTATTTTTCAAAATTGTCGAGCCATTAAAGCTGTGTGGGCTGCAGCATTGTCGTGAACGTCCTCCATGACACGTTCGTTTCCTGAGAATGGTCTTTCGATAATTTTCATCCATTGCCAGTTTGATTTGGGCTGTGGTTTCGTCATTTCTTCAAGTCAAAGGACACCATAAGTGGGGCATGTCATCAGTTGGCATGTTGCCAGAAACCATTTCCAAAGCATTGCCTTAACCCTCTCGCTGCGTATCCCGCGTAGAAAAGGTAGCACTACGCAGTGAAAGGTTTCTTGAAGCATCCCGACCGTCTCGGCTGCATTTTTCCCAACAAAAAGCAAAATGACACAACACACTCTTGGTCGGTCATCTCACGAATCGCCAAAGGGTTGAAGCAGAAACACAGTACCACAAGCAATCCCCCCTTAACACAGACCGGTCCAAGCTCCCTAACGGTCCAACTAACAACACAACTCATTACTACAAATCATGGGCGAGCAACAGTTCGGTTCTGGTTATTTGGGGGTAAGCCCCTCGTAATTTATGTGGATAACATTGCAACTTAGGGCGTAGTTTTGCGGTAACAGTGCTCGGCCCAGACTTCTATTCAAGGACTTAGATCTTCTATATCTATACGACGGATCTTCATTGGCACCAGGACTCGGACTTATGACTCGATTAGGCCAAATTCGAATCCTTCACCACTCGACTGCCGTGACAATGGATAATGTTGTGAATTGATTCTAAAACATTCGTTTCCTTCTATTGTACTTTAGTGTTATCATTAATTTTACAGACAAGAAGTTTTACGTATTTCATTTCCTTTTTTGATAAAAGGTATGTTTATATTTACTCTGATTTGAGGCTTACTTATTGAGAATTAAGGATTGCTTATTTTGAGTAGAAATATATCTTACATTAATATAACAGAATTGAAATAGTTGTTTTTTTATTTTCTCTGCTTGTCCTTATTTTTTGCACTTAAACTTCTGACTTCAGAAGATGGCTGGTTTGAGAAGAAATTTCTGACTGAGCCAGTGCTTTCAGCTATTATTTTTTCTTCCTTTTTTTCTAAGATTTAAATTCTAATATATCATAGGAAAATGACAACAAAATAACACCCTCTGAGCAGGGGGATCTTTGTAATTCAAAAGGGATGAAAGGGGAAGCTGTATACTGTCTTGTTTATACAATCAGTCAAATGATTCAAATGTATGGATTTTAACACATCGCACGGGGGTCCAGAAAGCAGCTAAGGAAGGAAACTAGGGCAGATGTTTGTTCTAAACTTATTTCTTATGAAATTATTGCTTGGCCTTTGTAACCTAGAGTGTCATACCATTGAAGACACTCCGTGTAGAGAGAGTCGATGCGAGTTAAATCTCTTGAGGCTCAATATCCTCCTGTTGGAGTGGTATGGTAGTTTGGAAAGAGGGATGCCACCCCAAAGGTGTCGTCTTCGTCACTTGAATGAGGTTCAAATTACGCCCTCTAAGGCCCTCATGTTGCTTTACAGGGTGACGTTCATGTCACTCTTACTCATTCACAACGAGTTTACTTTTTTTTTGGGGGGGGGAGGATATATCGACCACTTCCCATTCTGTAACTGTTAATTTCTTAAAATTTTGTTTCATTCTTCTTTCTCAATACAGACACTTTCTTCACTGATACAATTAATCTGCTCGTCAGCAGTTTATGAAGCGTATGGGTGAGGTGTGGAATTATTTTTGTTTGGTTATATGCCAGTATTTCTCAAACTGTGGGGCGCGATACCCTCGAGGGGGCGCTAGCATATCGAAAATAAAAGATTTAAAAATTAATTAATTTACTCTCTTGAATGAATTAAAACAAAATACATAATAAAAAACAGACATAATAAAAAATGCACTTTTACTTTGATATAATTTATAGGCGATATAAGTCATCTCAAAAATAAAAACTTCTTCAATACCTAATTAGCTATCTTTGATCCAAAAACCAAATAAAAAAAATTTGATTTGAAATTTTGATTAATCTCAAGATGAGTGATTTTTATTACTCTTTCAGAGAAAAACAAAACCCCGACCCCGAATGAAAAATTTAGGGAAAATAAAAAATTCATCACTGTGATTATTTTGAAATACTGCACTTTACCCCGCGTCACTGCCCTGTTTTGCTCCCCGTTTACTCGGGGGGGGAAAACCCCAAATTTTTAACCCGGTGTATTTAAATAAAAATAAAAAATTAAGTCATTATGATACATATTTATAAATACAAGATGTTTTGTATTATACAAATAAAAAATTTTTTAATTTATTATTTTAAAAAGAGACAAAATTAATTTAAACTAAACATTCATTTTAAAACACAAATTTTATATTTTTTTTATAAACCAGTAAAACGTATATGCCAGAATAAAAATACTTTATAATTAATGAGATAAATGAGAAAATAGAAAAATAATATTTTTAAACATTTTCCAAACTTTCAAGCGATTATACAAATGCTCAACTTTCCCCGGAAATTCTCACCCTCCAGATAAATTTTTAAGGTTTACATTCCAACCCTTCCCTTAAAGGGGATTGCATCCGCCTGAAGGTTTTTGACCTAAAATTGCCCCGAAAAACGGGTTCGCACATTCTTTTTTGAAATCTGGGAGGATTTTTTTGTTGCTGGGGTGTAAGGGGAACACCCCCCCATGATCGGGTTATAGCTGTAATCTGTTTTTTCTGTTAATCTTTTTCCCTAAGTTATTGGTACAGTTAGTTATGACCCTCTCTTATGAGTTTGTTTCTCATTTAGTGAAGTAGTAAATAATGTATTTTTTCTTTTCGCTTTTTTCCCTGCAAAAAAGTTTTAGTATTTGGAAAACCACCCCTTTGAAGGATTATTTGGCCCCAAATTTTAAATTTTTTTGAGTACTCAAACATATAAAGCATAATGAAAAAATTTTTTTACAATTATTTTAGCAGTAACATAAATATTATCATAATGAATTCACTTTTTAAACCCGGAAATGGTCGGGGGGACACCGACCCAAAAAACTTAACTGGCAAAACTGTTTATTTGTTAGAAGAAAAAAATTTAAAAGTTCTTGAAAGTAGGTAAGTTTACTTTCCCTCAAAAATTATTCACTGGAATCATGATTTGTACCTTTCCCAATAAAAAAAAATTTTTAAAAAAAAAGGATTGGGGTGACCAATCACCCCGCGTGACCTTTAAACCCTAGTATCGAGTGCGTGTCTGCCCCCGGGGATAAAAACATATTGAGAGAAGTCTTCTATCTTTAAAAAATTTAAAAAACACTATTATTATTCTTTGGGAATTTTATATTTTTTTTTCATTTTTAACATTAGTTCTAAATTTAATTTGTCATTTTAAAATATCTTTTTCCCGTAAACATTGTCGCGCTTTTTTGCTTTTTTACTCTCCTGAAAACCAGCTATTTATAAAAGAACGTTTTATTTTTTTAAAAAAATGAACTCGTTCGAAGAGGGGGTTTTCAAACAGTATAATTTTAATTATCAGTGCTGCACAAGGTATTTTATAACTAATTTATTAATTTAAATTATAAAAGGAAAAGTTTGATAAGTTTTAGGACTTCCGTGGGCTTGTTTTTGCAGGGGAAAAGTTTTCAAAGAAAGGCTTACGATTAGAAATTGACACTTGAGTGCTTTTTTCTATATATTTGGGGGGGGAGATCTATTTTTTTGTTTTTGAAAGCACCCCACCGTTTTTAAACAATTTTTCCCAAATTTTAAAGAATTCGAAAAAAAAAAATACATACTATTTAAAAAGTTACATAAAAAAATTTAACATATTTTATCTTATTAATTTGAAAGGTTTAAATTAAAGGGGAAATTTTTTTTTAGGTAAAGTGCTTTTTGCTTCCCAATTTGGGGGCCCAATGAAAAGGGGTTGGGAAAAAAATTAAAAAGTGGGTTTGCCGGTTTTTAAAAAGTCCGGGGCCGTTTTTGTTATTTTTGTACGGTTTAAAATTAAGATCGCGTATTGAAAGTTTTAGCGTAAAAGTGCATTATTATTGCATTCAGTAAAAATTACTAAGTATAAAAGGGGGCCCGGATAAAAATTGTGATTGAAAAGGGGGCCTTTATTAAAAAGTTTGAGAAAACCCGGGGTTATGCCCAAAACAAAATTTTGCTTGTTCCCGTCCGGCCAATGAGATGTTCATTATAATAAAGTTGTACAAAAAGAATAATGCATTGGGGCCCCTTTTTAAGAAACTACTTTTTGTCGGAATGAAAAAAACTGGTTTCGTTTGTGCAGCGACTGTCACAAACAGAAATATTCTATCGAGAAAAGGTTGGAGTGTTTTGAATGTGTTGAAAGAGGAACACTTTTTGTACTTCATTTCTTATGAAAACACATTATTAGAAAAAGTCCATCGTTCTCTTGCATTTATTTTTCTACTACATTTATTATTTTCTCACACCAATATAACTTCTAGTTTTTTATTTCACTTTCAAAGAGCTTGTTTAGTATTCTTTCCCAAATATTTACTTCTATTCACATATTAAAAGATAATTTAGATCGTCAATCGTCATTTAATATATTTCATTTAGATATGGAATACTTTTGGAGACAAATAATATATCTGTAAAAAAATTTCATTTTCAAGAAATACTTTTCTGGGATTTCCAAACAGACATATAACAAATCTAGATTTATTTTCAATATGCATGAGGATATTTCTCCCGTTTCGCCAACCGAAAGACTTAAATCGATTCTTCTAAAAAAAAAAGTATCATTCTTTTTTTAAAGGTGAAACGGTCTAAAATGTGATGTGATACTATATTATATTTTACATACATTTTTTTCTATACTGTTTATGGCGCTGAATATCATAGATACCGTTTCCTGTAGCATTACAGGCTTACCAAACTTAATCTTAATGATTCATCCAAAATCCCATATTTTATGTTATTTGTTGACGTAACGTCTTTCAACCAACGCAGCATACAAGCTATGCACAATGTTTCTGTTTTCTACGTAAAAGCTTCTCACCCATCATGTAGAATATGAAAAATTAATGCTATGTATATCCAGTGAGTATACTGAAAAGCATGGATCATATTGTACTTGTGTATTACCAATGGTTATATACACTGGTGTGCAAAACTTAAGCAACAATGTAAAAATTTAGCAGATAGCCATGAAATTGCAGAAAAGGAGGTCTGGAGATCAGTACAGTGAACACGTAAGTCAGTAGAAACGTCAGGCGTATGCAAATATAAGGAACAAAACGTCAGAAGCGATGTGAGCGTACGCAAAACGCGTGATGTCGGCGCGCGCTGCTCAACAGTAGAATAAAATGAAGGACGGAGACGCAATTCAACATATTCGCTGCAAGTGCCAGTGAGTCAGTTCCTGAAATATGGCTAGAAGAAATCACCTGGACGACTTCACACGTGGAAGAATGATCGGAAAGCTGGAGGAGGGGCGTACTGTCACCAGTGTAGCTGCAGAGTTGGGAATCAACAAAAGTGTCGTTTCTCGCGCTTGGAAAGCGTTCAAAACCACAGGTACAGTTGTTAGAAAGGTTGGTGGTGGCCGCCCGAGGACGACAACTGCAGGGGATGACCGATATATCATCCTGCAAGCGAAAAAAGTTCGACAGCCGTCAGCAAGCTCCATTGTTTAGAAACTCTGTACAGCAACAGGTCGACAAGTGTCGCGGTTTACTGTGGCTGACGCCTTCACAAAGGAAGCCTGTTCGCTCGCCGTCCTGGACGCTGCCTCCCGGTGAAAGTTGGCCACCGAAGCAACCGTTTACAGTGGGCCAGAGAGCACAAAAACTGGACAACTGATCAATGAAGTCGTGTCCTCTTTACGGATGAGAGTCGGTTCAGTACCAGAAGCGATTCTAAACGCGTTTTGATTTGGAGAGAAATCGGGACCCGGTTTTATCCCAGTAACTTCAAGGAAAAACACCGTTACGGGGGTCCTGGAGTTCTTGTCTGGGGAGGCATTATGCTGAACAGGTGAACTGAGCTTCACATTTTCAACAGAGGGTCTGTAACCGGGGATCGCTATTGTGAGGAGTTACTTCTTCCTCATGTGCGTCTTTTCCGAGGTGCCATTGTCCCAGACTTCATTTTTATGGATGACAATGCAGGTCCACATCGCACTCTTGCTGTTGAGAAGCTGCTGGAAAGGGAAGATATCACTCGAATGGATTGGCCAGCGTGCTCCCCAGATTTAAATCCCATCGAACATGTGTGGGATGCTTTGGAGAGACATATTGCCACACGCTTACATCATCCGGAGAACAACCAACAACTCAAACAGATGTTCATTGAGGAATGGGCACTCCTACCTCAAGAAATGTTGCACCAGCTGGTTCTGAGTATGCGCAGACGGTGCGCAACAACCATTGTAGTAAGGGGAGGGCATATACCATATTACGGAACATCTGCTTCTTGTTCTTCCTGCTGGATAGACAATCATGAGTCACGATACTATGCGTTTAATAAAGCTTGTTTTTGTTTGATTCCATACCGTATGCGTTGTATTCCTTTTTCACCGCCGATGTTTTCGTCAACCTTTACGTACATAATACTCTCTCTCATTTCAGAATTTCATGTCTCTCAGATGATTTTTCGTGAAGTTGTGGCAATAAACCCACCTGTTGCTTAAGTTTTGCACACCACAGTGTACATATATATATGTATATATATTACTTTTAAAGTAAGATGTGGATCCCCCATTAGTAGGAAAGGTTGTGCCTCTACGCCTCATGTCACATTGCATCCGCTGAGTCCATTACCGCATTTTAGGTAAGTATGGAATAACGTACGAGTCTATTGTAGACCAGGGCTTGGCCAAACCCAACTACTCATAGGATTCAAAGTGCAGCACATTAGGAAATATTTGAAGCAATTCAACTCCCGCGGCAATGCATGCAAATTTAGGAAAAACAGATTAAGAATACAGTTACAGTTCTATAAATTAATTTTGTATTACTGAAATACATTTATTAACATTAAAAAACAGCATAAAAATAGAAGTATTCCTTTAAAAAAATACAAAATTAATATATTATGTATTACGTATCATCTAAGAATATTTATTAAAATCGGAAATAAACAAACTAAAATCCAAGTATTCCTTCAATATAATCCAATAAAAAATAAATATTTTATTGCGAATCTTGTCTTTCACTGTTCTACTTCAGATCACAATATCAAGGGATATAATCGGTGACTTCCAAATCTGAACGTCCAGTTGTTAGTCAACTTTGTGGACTTAAAATATTTTTCTTATGAGAAAATACTTGCTCACACAGATATGTCGAAACAAAACTGGAAAGAAAAGCACATGCAATATTCTTCAAATAACTGAATCGCCCCGGCAGTGAATTCAGCAATTTATAATAACTTTCGCCTACGGCTTCAAAATACGAGGTACCTTACCAAAAAAAAAACGGTATTACCCTCTCATCATTATTAAGAAAAAAGAAATTATTAATCGAAAGTTCCATAAAATTTAAAAGATGCTATCAAAATTATTAACAACAGCACACAGCCGTTCTAAAAAAAAGCTTCTCACCTGTAGCTGAGGACATACTACCGGTGAGAGAGCGAGAAACAATTCAATTGGCAAATATGGAACATATTTAATGAGGCACCATCCCGGAGGGAGGTGGCAGAAATCTGTGCTCTTCTCTAATTCGTCCTTTTTTTAGCGGAATGAAATCAGAAAGTAGACACAGAATTTGGAAGATAAAAAGATAAAATGGAGAATAAAAGCAATTAATGCCGTGGTGCTCGTGGTACATGATGTTAAAATAAAGGGGAAGGACAAATACTGCTTAATCGTGTAGTGATGACAGGAAGGAGTGTCGCTAAACAGCGAACGAAAAGAGAAGGCGTTGACACAGAAAGTGTCCTAATGTGATGCTATCTGCTGGAAGATGAGTAAAATAAAAGATGATCCACAAAAA